>OX940800.1:33835257-34152704 GCA_954870605.1 Acer campestre | reverse complement strand
AAGAAGAGTAGGAATCCAATGGTGGCAAGCCTCCCCCATGAAGATTTTAATTTTAAGCGGAATCTTAAGACTCCACAAGAATTTCCACCAACAGTCGAGGCCACTCAACCTAGAAGTGCCAGCCTAAGAGGCAAGAAGTCTACCAACTCTATACCTACTCCTCACTAAAAACTTACCAGATTTTTCGAAGTGCCAAGAAAGGGTGCTAGTCCCAAAAGTGGAGAAGTAAATAGTGGTATAAATTTAAAGAACCCATAATTTAATTTAATATTTTTTGTTTGGTATATGTCTTTATCATCTCCTATATACTCATTTTATTTATTATTGATTTTTTTTCAATTTTATATCCTTCAAAATTCAATTTGAAAAATTATTGCAAATTGATTTTTTTTTTAAATTTAATAATTTGTTTGATATATTTTAAATTAAATTGAAAAAGCAAAAGAAAGAAAAAGTTGGTAGGGATGGCAACGGGGCGGGTCGGGGTCGAGGAATGCTTTTCCATCCCCATCCCCGTCCTCGTCCTCGTCCCCACATTAAGAGAAGCGGGGCTGGGGGCAGGGATTCCCTGTTGGAGGAGTCTTCCCCATACCCGCCCCATTCCCTATCTAATATAACTATATATTTAAAAATTAAGGAAAAAAATAGAAATTTATATTTAGTCCAAAGTCAAATATTCTATAAAACAAACCAACTTCTAAAGTTTAGTTAAAAAAATAAAAAAATAAATAAATAAATAAATAAATAAATAAATAACTATTTACGTTATAAAAAATTAATGTTAAATGATATTAAAAATCTGAATATTATATTATATATATATATGTATGGACTGATGTGTTGCAGGCAGTGCTTCCGCAGTAACACCAAGGTAATTGGCTTCATCAAGTATCGTTGAAGATGGAGTATGTGATCTTTAAGTCAGGAAGGTTTTGTTTGAAGGACAGTGTGTTGCAGAGCTGCCTTTTATGTTATTATTATTTTTTTTTACTTAAGAAAATTTGTGCCTTCATAAGTTTACTGGATTTTAAAGTTGCTAATTGTGTTATTAGTTAACTGACAATTAAGCAGACAATGAAGTGATTATTGGATTGAATATATATATATATATGTATGTATGTATGTATGTATGTATAATATATATATATATATATATCGGGGCGGGGATAGGGCAAGGAGTGCTTTCCCCATCCTTGCCCCACTTCATCTTTGGGGACAATACTTTGTCCCTATCCCCGTCCTTGTCCCCGAATATTATCCCCCATCTTTACACCGTTTGGGGCAGAGTCCCACGGGGCCCCAACCCCGTTGGGAATACTGTCATCTCTAGCTGGGTGCAGATATTGTCATCCAAAGAAATTATTTGTACACCCATTTTTTATGGGCAAATTACACAAACTTAACCTGGTTATATACATAGTTAGACTAATACTGGTAAAAATAATAATTATAATAACATTAATTTACCATTGACCCATTAACTAACAGTTAACAACGGTTAGTCAAAGCATCTTTAATACAATAATAAATCACTGTGACAATATTATAATTTAACACAAAGTTTAAAAAAAAAAAAGCATACTCCAATATAGTGCCAAAAGCTATGCCAAATTTGGTATATGCTATATTTTGTGCCAATTTTGGCTAGCATATACCAAATTTGGCACAGTGTATCATATGCCAAATTTGGCATAAAAATAAATGCAGCCGTATTTGTTGACTTTTTAAAAAAAAAAAATTAAATAATAAAAATTTAACAAATTTGGTAGGGAAAATTGAGATTAAAACAATTCTAAAAAAATATTCGATATATTCATTGAATGCATCGTTGTATTTGTTGACTTTTACACTTTTAAATAATTAAAAAAAAAAAAACAATATATCAAATAGAATTTTGCAATGTAGTAAATACTAAAATAATGTGTCAAATATAACATTTTACTACTTTTTGTGCCAAATTTGGCATTGGCATTAACATATGCATTGGAGATGGTCTCACTAACTAGTTAATGATGGTATTTTTTAGTGTTATTAAATAAATAAATAAAAAGAAAAAAAGTGTCAAATAACATATTGCCACATCAATCATAACAATTTCTTAATTAAATATAATATTAACAAAAAACAAATTCATCCTCTCCTCCAATTTTCAGACCAAATCACAACTCGATACAAAACAATTTGTAACCCAAAATAATTCTGCTTCTTTCTTCTCCACCCTTCATCTTCTTTACTATCATAATCTCATTCAAAACACGAACAATAAAAAATATTTAATAAAGATTCTCCATGGAGGAGATGTGGTTCCAAGTCTCCTCCATTTTTATAGGAGAGCTGGAACAAAAATCTTCATTATGGAGAATCAATATCTCCATTTTTAGAGAAGATCTAGAACCAAAATCTCCATTATTGGAGATAAGCCATTTCCATTAATGGAGATCAAGTTCTCCTCCATTGATTTCAATCTAGATCTAGAGAGATCATTTTATTTATTTAATTTTTTTTTTCCTTATTTTGTAATAGTTTTCTGATTTTTTTTAAATTATTTTATTTTTATCTCTTTTTTCAAAATTTTCTGATTTCTTTTGACACTATTTGATTTTTTTTTATTTACATATTTTTTCTAGTTTTTAATTCATTAATTTATTTAATATAATATTTTGAAATACTAGAATGAAAGCAAAACGGACATTGTCCTTTTTCTATGATTGACTAACAATGATTGACTGTTAGTCAATGGGTCAAAGAGAATTTAGTGTCATTATTTTTATTTTATTTTATTTTATTTTTTTACCAATTTTATTGTAATTATTCATATAACCAGGGTAATTTTATATAGCTTGTTCATTAAAAAAAGAAAAAAAGGATGTACCAGCTATTTCTTTGGGTGGCAATATCTAAATCATTCTATAGCCAGTTATCTCATTAAGGATACTTTATTTTAAAACAAAGTAGAATTTCTAACTACACAGTACACACATTAGAAACTACAAAATCAGGAATAATTAGTTGTAGATCTTAAAAATTTAGTTTCAATCAAGGTATAGCAAACATGCTCTGGTAGAAGTTATAATCTTGAAACATGAAGAATTTCAATAATGTGTGTACTGTGTAGTTAGAGATAGACGATTACATATATTTCGAATTCAATTCTGTCATTACCCACAATAATGTGGAAGATGATTGGTTAGTAAAACAAAACATAAACATTCGATTGCATTATCGATTCGAACCCTTTCTTACTATAGATCTCTCTCTCTTCCCTAAGCATTTTTACACTAATTCCCACCCATTATACAAAGGCTTCCTCAAGGAAGAAGTTCTTGATAGCAATTTGAAGAATCAACAACTCAAGTTGGCATAGTTTGCAATCTAATATGCTTGTATTTCTGTTCGGTATTGAAACGTCTAGCACTCTCTGTCAAGCCTTTCGATACAAGGAGCTTCAATACTTCAACCCCCTCTTGCAAAGCAACATCAATCTGGTCCAATCAAGCATAGTACGTCCAAAAACATTATTTTTAGAACAAAAAAAAAATGTATGAAAGAGTTACACAGGTAAGAATCAGTGTCGGTGGAATGGGTGAATTCTAAAAATCAATGAAAGAATTTCTAACCTAGATAAAGACCCACAATATTCGAAGTCCAAATCAAAAATCAAAATGAAATTTCTCCAAGAACTATATGGATTCCTCAAAATGATGAGTGAACTTAATATACAACATAATTTGTAACCACAAACTTACTCGTTCTCGAGCCAATTTGTTGAACTTCTGCAACAAGAATGCTTTAGGATCCATTTGTCCTGGCGGCCTCCCGATGCCTAAGAAAACAATCAAAATAACTTGGTAATTTATTTACAAGAATACATATATGTATGTGTATAACCAAATATGGCAATCCAGGACCCGAAACTAACCAATCCTTAATCGAGCAAACTCTTGGTTGCCTCGAAGATTGTGGATCACACTCTTAAGCCTAGTCCAATAACATAAAAATAACAAATAAATAAATATGGACGAATGAGTATAACAATCAACACGGTATGCGGAAAGTCACATGTATTCATTTGATATCTGAAGCACTATACAATTAACACCCAAACAAAATACACAAGGTCACTTAAACAATGAAACAAAGAAGATTTTAGGGGGAATAAAAGGGTAGCGAAATTAACAAGCATTTGGCTTCAGTAGCATACATGACATAAAATCATTGGGATCTTAACCACATATGCAAAGCTCATTTTCATAAGAATTCCAATAAAGGTAATTTAGCTGTCAAGACAACTCAAGAGTGATGTAATGTTGAGCTCAATTTAGACAATCATAGTGATTATTTTCATTTACATAAAATATTTTGTGTTTCCAGGGTCCATTGGTAGAAAAACTCAACAGCTTAAAAATGACTGGCGTGTTGAGTACTCAAAGATGAGAATGTGGAAACAGTAAGGCACAAAAAGACCACTATATGTAACACCCTATATAAAACTAAGTCATTATACTTCGGTGACACACACATCCACTTTGTTCCTTTCCTTCTTGCTTTTTCGTTCGCCCTGTCAACAAGAGCTGTCATGCATGATGCATTTATCATAAATAAAAGCTACTCCTTTCCCAAAATAAAGAATTTTCAGATGCATAGACAATATAGTAATATACAACTTTGTGCACAATGTTTCAATCAAGCACATAAGGCTTTTTCCATACGAACCCATTGTGCCCTCCATGACCTCTGTTGTTTTGAAGACGAAGCACTCCAGAAGGCAAGCCCATGTCATCATGAAACTAGAACAGGAAAACGTAACCCACAATACTATCAGTCATTCAAAACCTAACAGAGAACTAATTACCAAGTAAAAAGCAAAATTACCACAATAACACGATTAAGAGGTAACTTGTAATAAGCTGCAAGTGGTCCAGCCTGCAATTGATGAAAAAGAATACAAGTTATAAGTAGATATGCTGTAAAATATGTAAATAAACTGCCACCAACACAATCAAGAAATGTCCTCGCAATTATAAAACATCTGCAATTATCAATAGTACAAAACTCTGGGAACCAAAAACAGACTGAAACCACTAGAAAATCACAAATAAACAAATTATGTGACATTTATTAAAAAGATGGGCATAACACATCATAATAATGTCTATATCATTAAGTGTATCAGCATCGCTTTTCCATGCTATTAGCTATCATATCATCAATTTCTAATGGCAACTTATCAAATATACATATATATATATATATATTTATTTTCGTTTAACTCCGGTTTCAAAACTATCTAGTAATGTATGTTGTTCAATAACCGCATCCAAATTCCAAAGTGATCAGAGTTTTTGAAATACAAACGCATGTATAAGACATAGATATGCCAATTTCAGATACTAAAATGATACGTCTCTCAATAACTTACAGATTCCCCGCTCAAATTCATGTAAGTTTGAGGCTTTGCAAGCAGTAAAGGAGTATCACCGATGAAACCTGAATCATATCACATCAAACATCCATCAACTGCACATAAATACATAAATACATACATAATGTAAAAAGGGAATCAACCGAAAACAGACCTTGTCCGAAGATAGCTTTGCAATGAGCCTTGTTCATAGAAATCCCTTGCGATTCTGCAAACGCATCAACCATCTCAAACCCCACCTGCATAAACCCAAGATAGATGGAAATGTTGAAGTTAAAATTACAGTCAATGAAGCTGAAACTGAATCTAATAATATCAACTTATTGTACATTGTGTCTGGTTCCCTTGTATTTATCTCCAGGATTCCCCAAACCCATGAAGAGCCACGGCGGGGAAACAGCTGTACTGCAGAAGCAACGCCTCAAAACCCTGTTAACGTTAAGCATCGCCACTCCCTTTTATCAGACCCAATACTTCATCGAGGCATTTTCATCGAACAGTTTCTATGCAAATCAATCAAAGTGGTTGTAAAAACAATTGTTTAAAAAGAGAGAGGGGGGGGGGGTTGTATATTTTAATTTTTTTTTTTTGGTAAGTAGGAGGGTTAACAGCCCAGGAAACAACGGAAAAAAATAAATAATAAATAAATAAATAAATAAATAAAAAATAAAAATAAAAAATAAATAAAAAAATAACTAACTAACTAACTAGTGAGGACCAGCCTAGCAGCAGCTAAGCCATCATCATCCTCCAAAGAGCCTAAAATATGAGATGGGGGGTCATCAAATGTCGTGATACCCAAACCTAAAGTGTGACCCAGCTTAGCTAGGCCATCAGCAACTCTATTTCCTTCTCTGTACACATGCCGAATGTTGCTACACCAGCTGTTGGCCATCAAAGCTTTACAGGACTGAATGATGATAAAGAGGGGTTGTATTTCCATGGAAGGAGTAAATACGCAAAAACCAACCATTACCTAATTTGATTTGCAGTTGCATAATTATTAACTACCCCTTCCATGGAAATACCTTCGGGTCATCCCCACCCTACCCTACCCTATCCGAAGCACAACAACTTGTCGTCGGGTGAGCACAAAAAAATACAAGCTAAGAAATAAAAATTCGAAGCAGGAGAGAAAAAAAAACAAAACAAAACCTTAAACACCACCATAACCAGAAAAAGAATAAAAGAAATTCACAACCTTGAAACCACATTCATAGCTCTCTTCAGCTCCTTGTAAATTTTCAAAAAAAAAAAAAAAAAAAAAAAAAAAGAGAGAGAGAGAGAGAGATTATATGCAATCCTTCACTCTGTTTCTGCTACCAACAATTAAAATAAAATAAAAGTTCGAAAAAAATATATTCTGTTTCCTCGGTTTTCTGAGAAACCAAACAGAAACAAAATCGTAAAAAAATTCATACCAAACCACTAAATAAAACACACCAAAATTATTAACGTACACATAAACTAACCTTTTTCAAAACTTTTGAAATGTTCTTGGGAAGTCAGGACCGATTCGGCCGTGTAGGAGTACGGCGCGGCAACCGATTCGGTGGTGCGGCGGGACTGCAGCCGGAACCAGATGACCGGAAGGCGAGGAGGAAGTACGAAGCGAATGGGTTTCGTTGGGGGTTTATCCGTTAGGCGCGGCAACGGAGGGTATACGGCGCGATGTCGACGGAGATGATGAGGCGAGACGGCGACTTCGGGTTGGCTAGGGCATGGGATTTGGGTTTTCTCAAGCTGTCTTCTATTCAATTTTTAAGGGCATTTTAGTCTTTTCGGAGAAATTTTGTCACTTTTATCTGATGGTATAATTGTAATTTGACCCCTCGAAAATCAATAGCTTATAAAGATAATCCAAAATTTTCTTTTTATACTTACTGTTTAAAGACATTTGATTTTCAAAATTTAAGGGTCTGTCATGTAGGCTGTTTTCAGTCTGTTTTCGTTTTTGTTTTCCAAAAATGATTTTAAATTCGCGTCCGGTAAACCGTTTTTCATTTTATTTTCAAAATTCAAAAACAAAATAAAAAACAAAACCAGTGTTAAAAGTGGAAATTTTGAAAAACAAAAAAAACTTGTTTTTCATTAATTTGTTTTTGTTTTTCAAATGAAGTGGGTCCCATATTATTAATAATATTTTTTTTCTTCTTTTTTTTTTCCTCTTGAACCAGACATCAGTCTTCATCTTCTTTCTCTTCACCTTCTTCCTCCTCCATCTCACCGCCGATCGTCCCTGCCTGCCGCCGGTGGTCTCTCGCCTTCCTCCGGTCGCTGGTCACCTGTCGCTGCTCGTTGCCGCCGCCGTCTTCTTCCTCTTCCTCTTCCTCTTCTTCCTCTTCTTCTTCTTCCCACAGCCGACGCCGAGATCTCCTCCTCCTCTTCTTCCTCTTCCCTCTTCTTTTTCTTCCTCTTCCCTCTTCTTCCTCCCGCCACCGACGCCGAGATCTCTTCTTCCTCTTCTTCTTCTTCTTCTTCTTCTTCTTCTTCTTCCTCTTCTTCTTCTTCTTCCCGCCGCCGACGCCGAGATCTGGTCTGCATCGCCGCTGATATCTCTTCTTCTTCTTCTTCCTCTTCCCCCCGCCGCCGATCGCCGCCGATCTGGTCTCCAATCGCGGCGATCTGGTTTGGTCTCCGATCTAGTCTCCAATCAATTACAAAATGTTTTTTTATTTATTTAATTATTTAATCATTTATTTATAATTGTTATAATATTAAACAAAATTTAAAAATTAATATTTCAATTTTCGAAAGTTTTCGGTTATCCTACCGGAAGTGTTTTTTCCGTTTTTATTTTCAAAATAAGGATTCCAGTAAATGCTACCAGACGCGAATTCGGAATTCAAAAATGAAACCAAAAACATTGTTTTCATATTTATTTTTCTTTTCGAAAAACAAAAACAGAAAATGTCTTACAGGACGGGCTAATTTAAAAAAAAATTCTAAAAACACTTTCTTTTGTTTTAAGATTATTATTTTTGGGGGGAATTGTACAAACATCCTTCGAGGTTTAATGAAATTACACATATATGGCAGTTTTGGCCATATATACACAAATTTTCCTCAACATTTGAAAATTATTACATAAATATCCCCCTGTCGTTAGATGGATCCGTTAAGTAATGGTCAAAAGTGTAAAAAATCTAAAATGCCCTTTATTTTTATTTTAAATAAACTAAAAATAAAATAAAAAATAAGATAAAATATTTAAATATATTTATATATATACTAAATAACATGAATGTATCTTAAATCTGAAACCTGGAAAAAAATTCATCTTTACAAGTAAAAAAACAGTTTTTTAGACAATTTAATAATAAACAAATTTTAAATTTTAAATTTATTTCAAATCAAGGGGGAATTGTACAAACTAATTTTTATATTTTTTTATTTTGAAGATGAATTTTTTTTTTTCCAACCTTTTGATTTAACATACATTCATATTTTCTAAAAGATTTTTTTAACATTTTTTATCTTATTTTTGAATTTTGAATTTTATTTAAAATAAAAATATAGGGTATTTTGGACTTTTTACACGTTTAACTAGCACAAATATCCCCCTGCCGTTAGATGGATCCGTTAATTAATGGTCAAAAGTGTAAAAAGTCTAAAATGCCCTTTATTTTTATTTTAAATAAACTAAAAATAAAATAAAAAATAAGATAAAATATTTAAATAAATATATATATATATATTAAATAACATGAATGTATCTTAAATCTAAAACCTAAAAAAAAAAATTCATCTTTACAAGTAAAAAAACAGTTTTTTAAACAATTTAATAATAAACAAATTTTAAATTTTAAATTTATTTAAAATCAAGGGGGAATCGTACAAACTAATTTTTTTATTTTTTTATTTTGAAGATGAATTTTTTTTTTTCCAACCTTTTGATTTAAAATACATTCATATTTTCTAAAAGATTTTTTAACATTTTTTTTATCTTATTTTTGAATTTTATTTAAAATAAAAATATATGGTATTTTGGACTTTTTACATGTTTAACTATTGACTAACGGGTCTATCTAATGGTAGAGGATGTTTGTGCAACAATTTTCGTTGAGAGAAGTTTGTATGTATATGATCAAAACTGTCATATTCGTGTAATTTTATAAAATCTCGGGGGATGTTTGTGCAATTCCCCCTCATTTTTTTATTTTTATTTTTATTTATTTATTTATTTTTATCTTTCAGCTATCCTATTATAAAGACACTTGATTCTAATAAATAGATTTGTAAAGACACTTCATTTTATTTTAATAAAAGTTAAGATTAATCATCATAGTAGCCAGTGGCGAACCCAGAAATTTTAATCAGGTATGGTACTTGAATAAATTAAAATCGTAATTATATGAAAAATACTGAAAAATTAAGATCGTAGTAAAATAGTTTTTTTAGATAAAATAAAATATATAGAATATTTACTCAGATAAATTAAATAATCTTACATTCAAAAAGAAATAAAAAAAATATATTAAAAAATAAATAATAACAAGAAACACAACATAAATAATGAAAAAAAAAAATTAAAAGAATAAATTACCATCTAATTTTATAATAAGAAATTTTGTTTTGCATTTATAAAGAATTCAATTTAAATTTATACAAAAATAATTTATTAATAACTATTACTAGACATGTTTTTTAATTTTTTATTCTTCAAATTATTGATAAATTATTGATTTATTGATTCCAAATAAATTAAAACTATAATATAAAGAAAAATACTAGGGATAAGATAAAATGAATCATAGTAATAGATTGACTATTTTAATCCAGTAAAGTAAAATATGAGATTTTAGGGTGTATTGATTGGGAGAAAATGAATCGGAAATGATGGTAAAATAAATAATTCATAAAAAAATTAGAAGATAAAATTGAATTAAAGATTGCTTGAGATGAGACTTGAACCGAGCACCCTTAGTCTAAAAAACAAGATACACTACTAGCTATACTAACAGGAATATCTTGCTAATGATTATTAATAAATATGTATACAAACATACATACATAATCAATTGTTTTTTTAAAAACATTTGTGGAAGGGCATAGACCCTACTTAGTCCCCACGTGGGTCCGCCCCTGATCATAGCCTTTGGATTCATTGGAGGAGTAATCTTTTTTTTTTATTTAATTAAATTATTACAAAAAGAAATTATCTATCCTAAATCATTAGAGCATCTTCAATGCAAATATGCATTTTTTGAGTTTCTAAATAGTGCCACATCAACATTTCTATTCATTATGGGCTCACTTTTGATATTTTTTTTTTTTTTGGAGAAATGCATATTCACATCTCCAATGCAATTATCTAAAGTCAAATATGCATCCATTTTATAACCAATCATACTAAAACAATTATTCAATTCCCTCTCTTCTTTTATTTTACAATTAAATGAGCTTTAATATTATTGGTGGAGAGAGTTATAAATCCTAGTCAGCATTTCTAGGAGAGTTTCTAGAATTAGAAATTCAATTCTATATTTTATAACTTTTCTTTTTGCCACATTGAAACAAATAACTCGGTGTGTTTTAATAATAATCTAGAGGGGGAGTGAATAGATTTTAACGATATTACCCAATTTTTGTGTTAAATCAATATTACGAAAATACCCCAAACTAGTCAATAATACAATATCAAGTGTAAAGTGCGGAATTTAAATAACACAAGATATTTATGTGGAAACCCTCAATAGGGAAAAACCACGGGCTAGTAAGTGTGCCACACTCGAACCTCGAATCCACTAATTGTGATAGCGTATACAACCTAATCCCGATTTGACAACCTAATCCCGGCCAATATCCCGCTACCACTACCCGCAGGCCTGTAAAAGTGGACCTAGTCCAATTTGCTCATGTGACCACCTAATCCCGGTGTACGACCTAATCCCGGTCTATCACATAAGACTTACTTCTCCGAAGAGATCAACACCCTAAGTGAATATGCAATGATATCCAAATATGCAAGATAGAGCTAGGGTACTCTAGATGCTTATCTAGGATTATATGATGACAATAAAATCAATCCTAGATATGAAAATAGCTATATGTCAAGGCATACAACTTTAGCTAAGTAAAGGATAACCAATCCTAGATACAAAGCTATCACAAATAACCCACAAACATTCAAATGATTAACTAGTTGATTAAAAAACAATCTATCAACCTAGTTATCAATAAATCACACAAGAATGTTTATGGCATAGCTTTTAGGCAATAATGACCTAATCAATTAAGCTATGTAAAAATTAACCCATCATGTATGTAGAAATTACTCAAAGAACATACACATGATAAAAGAGATAAATTGATAAGTAAAAACACTAAAATTAGATGAGATTAGTATTCAAAAAATCATACCATGTGTGTTGAAGAAGACCAATGCTCAAATGATGTTCAATGATGCAAGATGGAGATGGGTTTTGGGTTTAGAGAGTTAAAGAAGCAATCTTGGTGCTTTCTCTCTCAAGAATATGGAGCCTCTCTCTCTAGGGTTTCAATTTGTGGCTCACCCCTCAAAATGATGAGAAAGATATGAATTTATAGTGCCCAAGTGAAACTATGTCGTTTTGGAAGAATTAGAAAAACTATGGGCATTTTCGCGGTACACGCGACAGTGCGGTATCTCAAGATTCGAGTGCTCCAAAACATGACCAAAAGACATTGAAGCCTTTCGTATAATATATCGTTGGAAAGGTATGGATGTCTAATTTCTACTCGTTTTTACAGAAGGACATTTTGATGTCTGTAGAAAATGTTATGGTCATTTGAGTGACCAAAGGTCAGATACGGATAACAGCTGTGATGCCCTGTTTTAGTGGTTACTTTGGAGATTTCAAAAGCAATCCAAATGGTCATAAAATATTACGAATAATATACCGTTGGAAAGGTATAGGTGTCTAGTTTGTCCAGAATTTTATAAAACTCAATTTGAAACTTTGTGTAAAAAGTTATGGTCACAAGACCATACAAATGTCAGTTTTGAAAAACATTTAAATCATTGAAATCCAATATTTTGAACCTAGACACTTCACTCCAAATAACCAAACCGAATCTACCACTTATCCAGAGAAGAATGAGACCTTCTCAAGTGGTCAACAATCGTGCTAAGACATGCACACCATCATGCAAGCACGGACGTTTCCGATCACTCAAACGGAAACGAATTACATCACACTTAAAACTAACAAACATGAAGTGCAAGTGTGGGAATTGAATGCATCCTAATGCCTGTCATGTCATGGCATTATCATAGAACAAGATACAATCAATTCAAACAAGCATGAATAAAATTCATGATTTTGCATCCTAATGCCTAAACATATCATGGCATTTTAATGAGATAGATGCAATTAAATAAGCATGCATGAAGAGATATGCATGAGTTGTGTGTGTGTGCAACTAGATATCTTCAAAGCAAGTAAGCACTAGAATATACCTTTTGTGCTTCTTCTCTTGAGGTCTTGAGAGGGCCGTTGAATGATCACCAATTCCTAGGCTACCCTTACATAAACCCCAATATGTGGTTTGTCCACAAAACTAGCCAATCAACAAATGAGAATCCTTACACACATTATATCCATATTGAAGTTATATAACATCATCTTCATATTGAAGTTATGTAATTGCATTGGACAGAGTTTTTCTAACTTTTTACTACTATCTATCCTATATGACAGTCAATTTTCTCCAAATGCATGTTTGCATTGGAGATGCTCTTAGATTAAATATTACATATTAAACACTCTCTCCTAAAGTTCTAATTACCATATTAAACTCTCTCTCATCCAATACATATCTCTAATTTTCTATCTCAATTCTTTCTCAAACAAGACTAACAGTTAAGAAAAAAAAAATTACGAATAAACTTGATTTTTAGGAGTTGTATATATGTACTTATTAAAAATAAATAAATAAAAAATTAAATAAAAAAAAACTCAAAAAACAAGTACCCTGTGTTTCAAAAAAAAAAAAAAAAATCAAAATACGAAAATACTTTTTATTACTTTTGTAGGTATGTGATTGCCTAGAGAACTTTAATTCTTTCATTTCTTAGAAATTCTGAGTTTAATCAAATCTAGTTGCAATAAATCAAGTTTTCATATATCTTTTATTTTATATATATATATATTTTTTTTGAAAAACAAGGTATTTGTATTGACTTTTTAATATAATGTGGCAGAATCCTATGGCCATATTTTTTTACATAGGATTTGATACACTTTTGTATCTATGAGATCCTAAGTGTTTAAATGATCCAGATTCAGTGGTCATTAATTCACTTTCTTATTTTCTATTAATATTTGTATTTTTCTCTCACCTAAATTTTAATATTTCATTTCATTCTCTCTCCTCACTTTATAGGTTTATCAATTGATAATGTTATCTAAATTTCTAATAAAAATATTCCGTAATATTATACTAAAATTTAATTATAACGAAAATAAATCCATATTTTAAATGATAAATTTAATTAAAATAAAAGCTAACATAAAATAAAATCAATATTCCAAATTAAATTTCTTTTATAATAGAAATTAAAACTTATTCAGTGAAATTCCCTTAACCATTTATAGTGTAGAATATACCTAGAGGGGGGTGAATAGGTGTATGCTTAAATTCTCGAACTTTTTTTCCACATAACCAATACACACACACTTAGAGAGCTTCACGATAAAATTGCTTAAACATGATGATATGAGTTCAATTAAACAAGTGTTATAAGCAATACAATATAAAACAAGTAAAGAAACTAAAAACATTAAAATCAACACAAGTGATTTTTAAGTGGTAAAACCTTAAAGGGGAAACATCCACAGGTTGATACCACAACCACCGGCAAAGTAAATCCACTATGATGAAAAAGACTTACACACTCAAGGCAATCAACATATGTTTTCCACCCTAAGCTATCAACTTCTAATCTACCCTTGGGCCTAGTGAATCATTTAGCCTACTTCCTATCTGAGATGTGTCCTACACCTCTAGGAAGTAACTTCCTTTCCAAGACTATCAAGTCTCTAGGAAGGTTTCATGCTTAGCTATTCGAATTACAAGGATCCTAGTCAAACTCTCCTAGCTTGACCATCCGGAGTATCACACTTCTAGCTAAGTCTTTTGCTTGACTATCTAGACCACATGTCCTAGTCAAGACTTCTTGCTCTTCACAAAGATTCACTCACTTTGTAAGAGACTTCCACTTATCACAAGGCAATGATCTAAATGATGCAAGTGATGCAAGCAAAATCAAATAAAGCAAGATGATCAATTAAGCTATATGTATATGCTTAGTGATGATCTATAATATACTATCAACACACAATCACAAATCTATCTAGAAATCAAAGCATGTGAATCGATAAGAACAAGATTTAGAATATTCAATATATCACACAAAAAACTTAGTTCTTAGATTATGAAATTAAACCTAGAAAATATTATGAGGCACGTCACATATATCAATTTCAAGTAAAATCAAGTTTAGCAAATATATGTTCAAGAGAAATTTCAAAGCCAAAACTCAATCAACTAATGATCAAATACCCCTAGAATATGATCTAACATCATTCTTAACACATTTCGTCTATCAATTTAGAAGATTAAAAGAGATAATCAAAGAGAAAGTGAAAAGAAGAAGTTTCACATACAACACTTGAGTCTCGGACTGAAATCTGCAAACTGCGAAGAATCACAAATTCAAATGACTCTGAAAATGATTAGGGTTTGTAGCTCTCATCAAGACCAATATTTTTGGCTTTTGGATCACTCAATTTCGTGTTCGTATGAAAGAGTTATGATCAAAATAAGAAACCTAAAATCAAGAAGAATTCTGCAGGAATTTTCTTTTCAAATTTTTATTTTTTTTATTGAAATGAATGGGAGGGAATGTATGAGATTTAAAAGGAAGAGAGAGAGAGGGGAAATCGACCCAATCAGCTGTAGCCACATCAGCTCCATGTGTGGGGCGCATGTGACACACGTGGGCAGAGAGCTGCCCTGGCTGTGTGGCACACGTGGCCTCCATTGCTTTGCCTTTGGTCGAGCAAACTCCCTCGTGCTCCTCTCGTGTTCTTCAGTCGAATTCGAGCATCCGAACTCTGAATTTGAATCCATTTTCGGATAACAAACCATGACTCCCTCACACACAACAAAAACTATGAAACTTTGACAAAAGGTTGAGAATTCATCTCGAAAAAATGACGATGAAGACAACTCAATGAATGAGAATGCAAAGTAGCATAACTACGTTGTATGGACTCGAAACTTAATGAATGAGTAACCGAAATGATCGGGACTCAATAAGGAATCAAATAAGATCATGGTTAAGTCCAAAATACAAGAAACACAAACAAATAAACACTATGTCACATAAGCATGCCATATCTAAGCGATAGTGATAAAATATGCAATTTTACAAGATTGTCAACATTGAGATAAATGCATGTGCATACTAAATGTGTGTGAAAGTGTTATACCAAATGTTTGAACTACGATGCAGGGACACACATGTATAAATTGTTTGTGTGTGCACTAATGCCTTGTAAGAGGAAGAAGAATCTTGATACCTTAGCATCCATGTACACGATGTTCCCCTTGAAGACAAAATTTGCACAAGATGTTGTTTTTTCACCTTTGAAGCTTCTTTCTTCTAAGAATCACCTAAACAAAAACTAATACAAATATAGAGAGTTTTGCAATGGAATCAAGCCAATACAAATCAAGGATCTTACATTCAGTATTCAAAAAATCCAAGAAAAAAAAAAACTAATTAACAAAATCATAGGCTCATAACATATAGCACTTTCAATTCCATTTTTTTTTATACATTTTGATAAGGTTGAAATATTAAAGAAATATAAAGAAAGAAGAAAGAGAAACAAACAAAAGATTTATGGAGGAAAAAAAAGAAAGATAAAAAATAAACGAGGAAAGATAACATTAAAATTAAGGAGAGAGGATGAAGAAAATAGGAAATAAATAAAAAGATTAATGGAAGAAAGAGAAAGAAGATTAGGGAGTATTAAATCTGGACCATTCAAACGTCTAGGATCTAATGGACATAAAAGTGTGTCAAATCTTGTGTAAAAAAATGGGGCCATAGATCCTGCCCTTATATATATATTGTAATTTTCTAATAAGGACTTTTTACAATGCATACTTTAAACAACTTTTATGAAATTGTATGAAATATATTGAATCTTGATTTGATTTTTTGTATAGATGGTTAAAACATTGAAATACTATAAGTTCCTCAAGTTTGATTGGCTTATTTCGGTGACAAACCTCAAGTGGGGTTTGATGTAAGGGTAGCTTAGGCATTTGATGGTTGGTGCTTTGTACAACTAAGGCCCTCTCAAGACCTTAAGAGAAGAAGCACATTTGAAGAGATTTAGTTGCACACACACACACACAACTCATGCATATCTCTTCTACTTGTATGTTGTGTGTTTTTGTTAGGATTATGCTCAATAGCAAAAGTGTAATATTGTATTTGACAATCTTATTATATTAATAAAGTGATTTATGTTTTAACAAAATCTTATAGCATTTATAATTATAATTGTCAAAGTAAATAATCATAAGGTCAAAAGACTATGAGAAAAGAAGAATTGTTCGTACATCTGGATATGTATGAGGTAGACACAATTCTTTAGTTAGTTTTAAATAATGTTCACAACTTAAGTTAAAGGTTGGGCACCTTTATCTTGTTAAAGTTGTAGAATTCTTTTGCTTGCATTTGAGTGGGATCAAATGTGTTATGATGAGTCTACAATTATCGAAGGGTCTTTGAGTAAAAGAATCTAGTGCACTAGGTGCATTGAACAGGATCACAATGAAATACTTTATCTAGAACTGTTAGTAGATAATTTTTTTTTTTCATTATCAGGACAATCAGAGATTCTATCTTAATCCTGAGATAAATGATGGACTTATGGTTACAAGTGTTATCATTTGAGCTATCAATGAGTACGATTATATAGCTTAGTCTATCCTCGATAGTTTGGTGGTATTCATTTGCTAATCGATAGAGGACTTTATTTATAGATATGGACATCGTGACTCCATTTATTAAATGTGAGTAGAATATCATTATATGGATGTTTTGAGGTATTGGATATTAAATCTTAACGTTGGGTTTTCAATAGTGACTATTGAAAGATGACTTCTGGACAAGTCATGATATATATCCAAGTTCAAAGTGTGGTCATATGAGTAAATATGGTAACTTGGAGAGCTATAGGTGGTCTATGAGCTCTTGGTGATTACTAATATTCTTCACGAGGATTCACTATCTTCTATAAGATTGTCTAGGGTATGAATGAGAATCATTTACTTATTCTATCTTTATTTAAGAGTGCAATTTTAGTTCTTTAGTGGAATGAACTAAAATTAATAGATTGAACTTAAGTGAATCATTTGTTCATTGAGATTGGGTTATGTCTATTAAAGCTTAAATTTAGATAAGCCTGCCAAGATCCCCAATCCACACGGACTTGCATGGATCACTTGATATCCTAGAAATGGCTCATGAAGGAACTGAAGTGGTCAAGGACTCAAAATTATAAGTACTCCAAACTTGTTTTGAGACCATTAGGATGGAAGAGCGTGAGCACTTCAATGACTTCCAAGTGAGGTTGATGGACATTCTGAACCAAAGTCATCAACTTGGTGACCTTTACTCAGATGGAAGGATCAAGCAAAAGATTATGAGATCACTTCCCGAGAGGTTCAAGTCCAAAGTTACAGCTTTAAAATAAAATAGTGAGTACAAGGATATGAAACCGAGCGAAGTCATTGGAAGACTTCTAGCCTATGAATCAAGAAAGGCTACCACCTCACCTCCTAAGAAGAAGAATAATATTGCTTTGAAAATTTGAAGCATGACAAAATGGAGGATGACTCGGATGAAGACATGGCACTCATTGTCAAGAGATTCAAGAAGTTCTTGAGTCTACAAAAGAATGGTTATGGCTCAATGGGTGATGGCTTCAAGAAGAAGACAAAGGTCAAGAATGATAAGCCGAACCAAGAGGTGTCTTCAAGAGAGGGGATTCAATGCTACGAATGTGGAGGATTCGGGCACATCTCCCTAGAGTGTGAAAACTTGAAGGATAGAAGGAAAGGAAATGAGATGACCACCTCATGGAGTGAGGATGATAGTAAAGAAAATCCTTCAAGTGATGAAGAGCTTGCCATTAACTACACGGCATTTAGAGCCACTCGTGTAGAAGTTGAAGAAAATGGCAAAGTTGCTTTGACTTGTGATCCCAAAGAAGAACTAGATGAAGAAGTAGCTAAAGAAGTTGTTGGTGTAGCTACTCATTGGGATATGACTCATATAACATCGAGTGACCAAGGTGAAGGTCTTGATGAGGAAAATGACTCCATTGGTGGGATGGAAGGGATATGAGATGACTTAAGTGTTGAGAATTCGTCATCTCACTCCACAAATGGAAATGTGGAGAGTATGGATCTTAATGACTACATAGTCAAGTTTGAAAGCTCTAGGATAAAGAATAAAAAGGAGATTTGAATATTGAAGTAAGAAAACCATGAGCTTTCAACACAAGTTGACCACTTGAGTGGACACGGCATTTAGAGCCACTCATGTAGAAGTTGAAGAAAATGGCAAAGTTGCTTTGACTTGTGATCCCAAAGAAGAACTAGATAAAGAAGTAGCTAAAGAAGTTGTTGGTGTAACTACTCATTGGGATATAACTCATATAACATCAAGTGACCAAGGTGAAGGTCTTGATGAGGAAAATGACTCCATTGGTGAGATGGAAGGGATATGAGATGACTTAAGTGTTGAGAATTCGTCATCTCACTCCAAAAATGGAAATGTGGAGAGTATGGATCTTAATGACTACATAGTCAAGTTTGGAAGCTCTAGGATAAAGAATAAAAAGGAGATTTGAATATTGAAGTAAGAAAACCTTGAGCTTTCAACACAAGTTGACCACTTGAGTGGAGAAGTGGTGAGATCCATGATGGATGAAGATAAGGAAGAGCCTCCAAGACTCCTTTAATCAACCTAACCTTTATGTTCACATGAAGAGGTGCTTGAACTGGTACAAACTCCAAGTAGCTCGGAAGATGACGCATATGAGATTTTCCAAACTTTTGAAGAGTAGCTAAAGAAGGAAGGGAAAGAAAAAAGGATAGATGTAACATATGTGATTAAGGAGAACATGGAATTGACAAATAAATATATGGACTTGATTGGGAAGGTTGACTCACTTGAAAGAGAGAGAGACTATGGAATTCGAAAATCACAAGCTCTCTCCAAATTGATGGAAGAACAAGAGGAAGAGTTCACATGGAAATTACATGAAATGTAATTGGAAGTAGAGAAGAGGGACAAGGCATTAGTAGAGATGCAAGAAGAGCTCAACATAAGAAACAATGCCTTGGAGATCTCAAGGGTCAAGGAGAATGCCATGACTGTGGAGATAGACAATGTCAACAACACTCTCCAAACCTTGACAAAGATGGGGAATGAGCAAGAAGAAGAACCAAGGAAGCCTTGCACTTCCCATGGTGATGCATGCCATCCAAAAGCCCCCCAAAAAGAAGGAAAAAGGAGGAAGAGTGAGAACAAAGGTACTCCTCCAACTCATTCTCCTAAATGCTATTTTTGCTCAATTAGAGGCCACAAGGTGGCCGAGTGCTTAAAATATAATGAATTTTGCAAAACTATGAATGTCACACCTAGGAGAGTTGTAGGAGAAGCTAGACAAGCTTGGATCCGAAAGGATCAACTTGTACATGAGAAAAAGACTCCCTTTGTTAATGGAACAAGCACACCAAGTAATATGGTGTGGGTTGTAAAACGTAGAAAATCTTTTATTCCATTAGAAACACCTTCAGACTTCCATGAATTGCATGATGATTTTCTGAGTGCTTTGCGAATATCACTGAACATATGAACCTTCTAATGTGTGCTTTAATGTGAATGTATCTATAGCTTCTAGAGGAAGCTCATTTTGAGGCGGATGGCGTTTTAGCATGTCACTCGCTTTATGGCTCATTTGAGCTAAGTAATATATTTATATTTGTTGTTTTTTTTTAGTTTGTAATTAGTTTAGTGTTAAGAGTATAGAGTCTTTTATTTATCCACATATCATGATGAGATGCATGGAAATAAATAGGTTTAGGGGCTTAGACTCCTTACTTATTCATTTGTATAGCATGTGCTTGTGGTAGTTTTGGTGTGATTTTGTATGTGCAGGGGTTGGAATCAAGAAGAAATACCTACCGCGGGTTAAGTCTGCGGGAATAAGCCCACTCAACAAAGCCATGGGGTTCTCTTGAACCTTGCGTGAGATGCATCCGTGGGAAATAACCAACGGACCAGAAGGAAGGAACTCACGGATTCCACCACAACTTCATACCCATAGGAAAGAATCTGCTGGCTAGAAGACACAAAGCCACAACATTCTCTGGAGGAATTACCGCGACTTCAAGTCCATGGGAACAAACCTGCGGAACAAGGAATCAAAGCCCGTGCACCTCCATGTCTTCACATCCGCGGAAAAGATCCCGCCGGACAGAACGTGTGAATCCGTGTGAATTCTTGAGAATTGCCCTTGAGAAGAGACCACGGGAATGAACCCGTGCCACAAAGCTGTGCCATAATCATGCACCATACACCATACCACGAAGCTGCACCAACCTATGAATGCTAAATCTCAGGTCCAATCTTCTACTTTTGAGCTTTTGCTTCAAGTTGATATCTCTTGCTTATCTTAATAGCGTGAATTGATTGTGTTTTTCTAGTGACTAGGATTGGTTGTGCGATGTGATTAGTGGTGGATATTTAGGATTGTATATATACATTATTGTAGTACTTTTGTTTTTGTTTTTATTGTTGTATTACAAACCTTGTGAAGATGCCCTGTTTTGAAAATTTGAGGCGATATGTTTCTTAAAAACTGTACTAATCGGTGAAGAGATAAATTATTCTACTCATGTTGTATTCATTATTTTTTAGTTACAATTCCAATGGTA
This sequence comes from Acer campestre, assembly GCA_954870605.1. Taxonomy (NCBI): domain Eukaryota; kingdom Viridiplantae; phylum Streptophyta; class Magnoliopsida; order Sapindales; family Sapindaceae; genus Acer; species Acer campestre. The sequence goes on along the minus strand of OX940800.1, from coordinate 34,131,268 downwards.
TAAAGAACCTAAAGTTCTGGGTGGTGGTTTAAAAGTTATGAGTGTTTCTTCAACCGAAGGTCATAGGCGTGCCCTGTTTTCAAAATTCTACACGTGACCTGTTCTTGACGTCTATTTTCACACTTTTCTCATTTGAATTTTGAAATATTTTCTACATGAAAAGTGTTCATTTGCATGTTTATATTCTTGTATCAAAATTTGAGTAAGTTTTATTGAGCATCTTTGAAAATATGCATTGAAGAGTAGACAATGTTCGAATTCGAAAGTTGACAGTTTTTGTTGGAATGTTGTCCTCCATATTTAGATGCTTCTTTCACATGGTGTTTTTGGTTACTTTATTTTTAAAATTTGTGTTTTGTTATACATGTTGTACGTATGTGTCGTTGTAATATAGTGGTAAGTATTGTACATATGTGTTTGTATGTTTTGTGCCCGGATTTTCAAACCGATAAACTCTTTGTCCATGTTCTTAATTTTTTCAACATTGAGGACAGTGTTGAGTTTAGGTTTGGGGGTGTGGACAGCTTAGTGTTGTTTTTGGTGTTTATGTGATATATATGTTGTGAATATATGTATTTTTGTGTTTTTGTAAAAATTTTGAAATTTTTGCGAATCAAGCCATCTTTGAACAAATTTTTTGAATGAGATGTTTTTAGTTGTGCCATTGAGGAGCCTTTCGCATGTGTTAGTAGCTGAGTCTTGGCTAACTTTTTGTCAGTCTAGGAATTTTTTGTGCACAATGTGAATTTAGTCCCTTTCTCTTACTATCTAAGTGGACAAGACTTTGGACTCGATTGTTAGGATTAACAGTGGAGATTACCTGTGAATTTTATGCCTTAGCGTTCATTACTGAGGGTAAATTAAATTTCTAATCCTAAACACTCTTAGAATATGTTTTTCATTGTGATCTCATTACATCAATTGCATTGTTTGCCATAGAACACTCATAAGTTGTGGATAACATGTTGAACTTGTATTCCCATGGTAGACGGACTTCTAGAAATGATTTTAGGACTTTTTTAGTGTTTCACGTCTAAATTGCCTAAACACATTCGTATCCCTATTATGTGTACTTCATTGCAAATAAGGCCAAACACTTAACCTTCCAACATCACTCACATCACCCACATATCCTAAACACTTAACCTTACCCTAGTTATTAATCTTGTCAATGTGTACAAATTAGAAGATTCAATTGATAAGTTCTAAAATCTGTAAAAGCGTGTACTGAGGCATATTTTATGTTTGGGCTAAAAGAAAGGCTTTCAAAAAGTAAGAGTTAAAAATAAAACACTTAAAGCCTATGTACTTCTACTCAAAACTAGAGTAACCAATTGGCATAAATCGAAATTAAAGTTGTAGCCTAGACACTTGTTTTACCAATGTGTAAATTATATAGAGCTTAGGATTCTAAAGTGTATTGTATAAACACCTTGGTTTGATTAGTAACTTTCCATATACTTTCCGTATCCTATCTCTACCATTCCATACACCACATATTACCCTTGGCCAAATTATGAATTAGGGAGAGTCCGATTGATCTTTTAGGAAGTATATTTCGGGAATACGAATTTTAATATGCTCTAACACGTTCATGGCATTCAATTCCTTCATCAGATCATTTCACTTAAAATGTGCTTTATTTCGAATACTCACATGTGTTACATATTTGATTGCCATCTACATAACTTCCAAATCACATGTGTTTGATAAAGAGTGTGCCTAGGACTCTGAGAGAAAAATAGAGTGAAATCCAGTGAGGATTAGAGTCAAGGCGAATTGCATCTGAAGCATTTGAGTATGTTGTATTTGATGCTATGCCATTAAGAGTGTGGGATATGCATTATGTATTTCATTCAATTTGAATGACTTTAGGTTGCCTTTCACTCAGTGGTTTTCACATGTGTTACTCCTCATATGCACAACTCTTTTGATATCTCATTTTGTATGGCTTTCGCAAATTGTTTTTAATTGTATTTTTTAATTTTTAGCTTCGTGTTTATGGGTATCGTAACGGTAAACCCTCAGGAGACTACACTCCTTCTACTAGGGACACCTAGGGGTTTAAAAGGCTTGTGGCACGTGCTAAGTGCCATCGTTTCTCCCATGATAGTGGACTAGCTTAGTTTATGTGTATTTATGCTTTAGTGTTTTGTATTTGATATTCATTTTTAGTTTTGCTCGAGGACTAGCAAAAGTTAGGTTTGGGGGTTTGATCGTGCCATAAAAGTACCTATTTTATGCCCCTATTTCCTATTACTTTTTGCTTGTTTCTTAGGAAAGATTGGGTATTTAATGGTTTAAATACGTGTTTCAGCTAAATAGAGGAATTTCGGGGCATTGTTGTAATTTTACCAAAATCAGGGGCTAAAGTGCAATCGTAAGAACATTATTGAAGATTCTGTGAATACAAAAGAGATTAAGGGTACATATTGCAATTTGCCAGCCAAAGCAAGCAACAGCGCCAAGTCACTCATTGAAACGATGTCGTTTTGGGTGCTGCGTGCTTCAGTTTGACTTCATGACGACGTCATGTCGTCTTCTTCATGCAGCCAGGCAACCCGATGACTTGACAAACCGGATTTGACCCGTGTTCATCCCGACGATGAACTGACGAGTTCTAGCCATTTTTCGGCCACATTTCCGGCGTCTCTCTGCCCAGATCGACGGTCGAAGTCTCTGGGGTTAATTTCCCACCATTTCTAGCCTTTCATGCACGTGATTCTCTCACCTCCAATTCCTCAAATCCTCCATGGCCAATCAAGCTTGGAAGCTCACCACTAGTGGCTTCTTTCACGTGAACCAGATGTTCCAAACCAGCGAAGACTTCGCGACTTCTTGCTGAGAGGAAGAAACCACGAAGTAGAGGGACTGAACTCGCGACCAACTTCTAGAAATTACTGTGAGTTCCATCGAAGAGAAAAACCTGTGAGGCAGGGGTTTCGAACCCGCGAGACGACCGAATTAGGAGGATATTAATGTCCAAGCCTTGTCCTAACCTTTTCCTCTATAAATATACATCTTTTGTAAACTTAAACACAATCCCTAATATCCACAAATACCTAGAATGACTTAGAACAACCTAGAATTACACCAAAACAGCCAACACACCTTAACACTACATTGTTTTATGTGAAATTCCTAGCTTGGAAGAAGAAGACATGGTGCTTGATTGAGAACAAGAAGCTTACCTACTCGTGGTTTCTTCTGTAGGGAAAAATACACGCGGCGGAAGCGAAAATAAGTTTAGTATAGTTTAAAATTTTCCTTTTTAATGATGAACCTTAACCCTTAATTAATTAACATATAATAAAAGTATTGTACCTTTGTCGCATGATCTGATTGATGTTGCGTTGATGGTAATCTATAAGATCTTACAATCCAATCACGAACGTGAATCACCTAGGAGCGTAGTGTCACGGTCCATTCGATTTCAATCCGATTTCCAGCCAAGGTGCACTACTAGGCCAACAAATATGCACAAACCCTTGGAACATTCTAGAGACTTCTCCACATTTCTAGCATGAAGCATATTTTAGAAGTCTCTAGGTTGGAACCATTCTAGATCTCTCTTGTAAATATCTAAAGGTATATACATACTTGTAGAGAATTCTAGATACATATAGATCATTCTGGAGAACGAATCTCCACCGTTAGATTAGATTGATCTAGACCATCCATTGAGGAGGTGGACACCTATAAATAGGGTAGCTCCTCTCATTTGTAAAGGCATCCAAGCCTTCAAGCATTCAAGCATTGTAAAGCTTTCCTATTAGCAATACAACTTGTCTTATATCCAACCAAGCTCTTCTTATTCCCTTTTCTCTAGTCTCTCTTGTGTGTGTGAGAGTGACAAGCAAGACTTACTTAGCAACATTGCCCTAAAGTTGTCTAAGTGTTGCATGGGTTAGCTGCGCAAACTTTAAGCCCGTGACAGTTGGTATCAGAGCCTTGTCGTCAAGCTACCAAGGAGTGTGCACTAGCCATGGTGTCCGACATTGAAGTTGCTACTAGAGTAGAAGAGCAAGGGTGTGGGTGCGAGGAACAACACACCCAGGCTAAACATGGCAAGTCCAAGGGTCTGTCCAAGGATGCCTTGGAAGCTCGGATGGTTGGCTTGGAGGAAACCATCTCGGGGATGCAGACTACCTTGAGTGATACCGTCGACCGTCTTGAAGGCCTAAAGACAAATTATGGCGAAACTACTCAAGCAACCAAGTCCACCATCCGCGAGTTTCAAAAGGGCTTCAAGGAGGATGTATGTTTCCTCACTCAAGAATTCTGCAACCTTCGCACTTTCGTCGAGAACGAGTTGCGGGCTGTGCGTGCGGAAGTGGAAGATGTCCGCACCGAGTGGGCTTCGTACAAGAGTAGCCCAATTATTGGTTTTGGTGCCACCTCTATCACCAACACATTGAGTGCCATCCAAGTGCCCAAGTTGGCTACATATAGTGGTACTCGCAATGCTATGGAAGTTGAAAACTTCCTTTTCGGTCTTGAGCAATATTTTGAGGCCAAGGGTGCTCATGATGATGCAACGAGGATCACAAATGCACCCACCTATCTTCGAGACGCCGCCCAACTATGGTGGAGACGCAAGCATGGAGATATGGGCAAAGGCATCAACCCCGTTCACACATGGGAGGAGTTCAAGAAAGCGCTCAAAAGGCAATTCTGTCCCACAAATGCGGAAAAGGAAGCTGATTGAACCAAAATTGGTATGATTTTGGCCTTCATTTCCTTCTCCTTTTGCTTTATTCTTGGGCATTATTCTGTGATTTAATGGTGTAAATTAAGTGTTTTCAGGAATTTATAGAGTTCAGGGGCATTGGAGTAATTTTGGAAAAAAATGGGCAAAAGTGTAATTATTGGAGGAAGTTTTGAAGTTATCGCAAATGCAGAAGAAGACAGGGGCTGAATTGCAATTGTCCAGCAGCGCTGCCACGTCAGCAGGCTAATGCGGTGCGTTTTGGCTAAAGCTGCTCATCATGGGCTTCTTAGTGAACCCATGCTCCACTCTAATTACACCCACGTGCAGCAAGCCCAGCACAAGCCCAATCCATTTGCCCAACACATACAGCCCAATACCTTTAATGAAATGGTGCGTTTCATTGTGTGCATTTGGGCCTCACACGTGGGCCTAACAGCAAGCCCAAACACAAGCCCCCTTTTGCAAATCAGACCCAATTACACCCTAGTCTTCTCTAATTGCGCCCCCACATGAGACAAGCAAGATGCAACTGTGTGCACCCAGCCCACTTGCTAAATACACCCCATTTTTGCACCTGTTCATCTTCTTCCTCAGCAGCTGATCGCATTAATGGCCACCCTAAACCCTAGAACGCCGTCAACCGAAAAACCACCCAAACCGACCTACCTCCGGTCGATTTCGGTGGCAAATCAACGGCCACTACACCGGCAGCCTACTTGTAACATTTCCGGCACCCCAATCGACCGGATTCCAACCGCCAAAAATACCACCAAATCATGCCCATTTCTCCCCATTTTGCCCCTAGGTCACCATTTGGCATTTCGAGGTCGCCATGGCGACAGGAAGTGATTTCCACACCTGATGAGGTCGCCATTTTGTCGCTCCAAGGTCGCCATTTGTGCCAAACCGCGACCACATTGCTGTGCTGCTCTGATTGGTGAAATTTGGTAAGCAAATTACAGAAAAGCCCCCTAGAGGAGCCAAAATGGCAATTTGACAAGTACAGGGGTGTTTTGGTAATTTTACCATCCGTGACCTAATTCAAAAATACTATAAATTCATCCCTCTTTTCAATTTGAAAACCAAGCCTATTCTCTCCTACCAATCTCTTTTTCCTCCATTAATCATCTCCCAAATTCCTCCATTTTTATACTTGGACTTATCTTTTCCATCCAAAACCTCACACCAAATCTTGATTACTTCCCTAGACCATTCCTTCCCTACCATTTTCTCCATCACAAATCCTTTGTCACTCACCATAAGCCATCCACCTATCTAGACACATCCTCCTATTCCATTCCTTGCATCTAGGAGCATCAAAGGAGAACAAGGATCAAGCACTAAAGAAGGTGGCCTAAGGGTGATTTCCTTACCATTTACTTGTTTCTATTTGATTGCTACTATGTGTAATTAAACCCCTAATCTAGGGGATTGATTTGATAAACATTTGGTTGTGGGTGTTTGCTTAAGCTTTGTAATGAATCTCTATATGTGTTCTATTTATTAATTCATTAGATTCTATTCATTATGTGATTGACTTGTATATCCACTTGTTAATTACAATCTTGTTTAGAATAACATGTTATATAATCACTCTTGGATTGACACACTTGAGTGATTAAGAACCCAATAAATAGGATAGATTAGTGGAGGGTATATCAACCACATTAATCTAAACCTAAATTGGTTAACATGTAGAGATTGGTCCTTAAAGTGGCTTAAAAAGCAATACCCATACCTACTTGCTAATCAATCAATTCCCTAGCATCAACATTAATTGTTTTCATCCATTTTTCTTATCAAGATTGTGAGTCTTCTATTTTTCATATCACCACATTTTTAGTTAGGTTAATTTTGTATGTATGTTTGATGGTTTGACAAACCATACACTCATTCATCATTTATGATTTATTTTATTGTTTATAGATTAGCTAATTAATTCAACATATTACTTTAATTCCCTATGGAACGAATTCTAAGCTTACCACAATACTCATTTTCAAACCTTAAAATATAGGGTAATTATCATTCTCCCCCCTATAGTTTTTTGTATTCTTTATTTTCCCCCCTCTAGTTTCAAAATTCTCCAATTTTCCCCCTCCCATGCCTATTTTTATAAGATGAAATTGGTTGTATTTGTGCATGGGAGGGGGGAATTTAGAGAATTTTGAAACTAGAGGGGGGAAAATGGAGAATATGGCAAACTATAGGGGGGAGAATAATAATTTCCCTAAAATATATTGCGTAAAGATTCATTTTATAACATTCTTTTGGTAATTCGCAATTTGGTAACGATACAAAAAGCGAGTCATCAGAAGCACGCAGCCGTCTTTGCCGACTCAAACAGACGGGTAGCATCTGAGACTATGTCAAGGAATTCACTACCCTAACCCTCGAGATCGAAGACATGTCCAAGAAAGACTCTCTCTTCTATTTCATGGATGGTCTAAAAGATTGGGCAAGGGTAGAGTTAGAGAGGCGGAATGTACAAGATTTAAATGCCGCCATCGCCGAAGCCGAATCACTCACCGACTATTCCATCCAATCGAAGGAGAAGAAGTCCAACCAAGGCAAAAGTGAGGGAGACAAGTCTAGACAAAGGAGCCAAGGCCGCAAAGAGGAGGGACAACGAAAGCCTTCCAGCACGGACAAACACAACAAACCTAGTGAAGGTAAGCTCGAGGCCCCTAAACCTAAATCTCCTTGTTTTATTTGTGATGGACCGCATTGGGTGAGAGATTGCCCCAAGCGGAAAACTCTCAATGCCATAATGTCTCAGCATAAAGAAGTAAACACGAAGGATATGAGGCATGCATGGGATCTCTCAGGCAGCTTGGTGCGCTTAAGAGCAACAATGCCCCATCCACATCGGCTAAGAAAGGGCTCATGTTTGTAAATGCTACCATCAATGGCAATGCTGTCCATGCAATGCTAGATATAGGGGCAACACATAACTTTGTCTCCGTAGATGAGGCTAAGAAGCTGGGCCTCAAAGCTACAAGTGGAGGAGGCACAATCAAGGCTGTCAACTCACTGGCAAAACCAATCGCAGGCATCGTCAAGGCCATCCCTGTTTGCCTTGGAATATGAAGCGGGAAGCTCGATTTCTCCATTGTGCCGATGGATGACTTCCGAGTTGTGCTAGGCATGGAGTTCTTCGATTAAGTTCATGCCTTCCCTTTCCCAGTCGAGAACTCCCTTAGCATCCTCGACGGGAGTAAAACATGCATGGTCTAAGTGGAACGCATGGCCAAGGTGGAGTCCAAAGCATTGTCCACCCTGCAATTCAAAAGGGGATTGAAGAAGGATCATAGCTTCCAAGCCACACTCCGGGAGCTCAATGATGGAGAAGATCAAATCACCTCTTTGGATCCAACGCCTGCCAAGGTCCAAGCCGTCCTTGATGAATACAAGGACATAATGCCTAAAGAACTTCCGAAAAAGCTCCCACCTAGGCGAGAGGTGGATCATCAGATCGAGTTGGAGCCCAGTGCCAAGCCTCCCACCATGGCACCTTATCACATGGCACCCCCAGAATTGGAGGAGCTCCGAAAGCAACTCCAAGACTTGCTTGACTCAGGCTACATTCTGCCCTCTAAAGCCACATATGATGCTCCGGTTCTCTTTTAGAAGAAGAATGATGGGTCGCTCCGCATGTGCTTCTTCTATTGGGCCTTGAACAAGATTACCATCACGAACAAGTACCCGATACCTTTGGTAGCCGACCTCTTCGACCAGCTAGGCAAGGCATGCTACTTCTCCAAGCTGGATCTTCGATCAGGGTACTACCAGGTGCATATTGCTAGCAGAGACGAACCTAAGACGACATGTGTAACAAGATACGGTGCTTTAGAATTCCTAGTCATGCCGTTCGGCCTCACCAATGCACCAACCACATTTTTCACACTCATGAACAAACTTTTCCATCCTTTCTTGGATCAGTTCGTGGTGGTATACTTGGACGACATTGTGGTGTATAGTCGGACACTTGAGGAGCACATCTGCCACCTTAAGCAAGTCTTCTAAGTACTTCGAGAAAATGAACTCTATATCAAGTTAGAGAAGTGCTCTTTCGGCCAATGAGAGGTGGAGTTCCTTGGCCATCGGATATGGGATGGGAAGCTTATGATGGATGGTGCCAAGGTGAAGGCGGTCCAAGGATGGGAACCTCCCATAAAAGTGCTGGAATTAAGATCTTTCCTGGGGCTAGTCAACTACTATCGGTGGTTCATCTGTGGCTATTCAACCAAGGCTGCCCCATTGAATGATCTACTTAAGAAGAATCGAGCATGGTAATGGTTTGACAAGTATCAACAAGCGTTCGAAGAACTGAAGAAAGACATCTCGGAGGAACCGATGCTTGTCTTACCCAACCACACCAAGGCATTTGAAGTACACACTGATGCCTCAGATTTTGCCATTGAGGGAGTCCTTATGCAAGAAGGCCACCCTATTGCCTTTGAAAGCCACAAGCTGAGTGACACGGAGCGGCGATACACCGTTTAGGAAAAGGAAATGACAGCCATCATCCATTGTCTTCGAGTTTGGCAACACGACTTGCTTGGTGCGACCTTTGTTAAAACAAATAACTCGAGGTGTGTTCTAATATATTAATATCAATCTAGAGGGGAGGGGGGTGAATAGATTTTAACGTTATTACCCAATTTTCGCGTTAAGTCAATATTACGAAAATACCCCAAACTAGTCAATACAATAACAAGTGTAATATGGTGCGGAATTATAAAAGACACTTGATATTTACGTGGAAACCCTCACGGGAAAAACCACGGGCTGTAAAGTGCGCCACACTTGAACCTCGAATCCACTAAATGTGTTAAACGATTACAACCTACTCCCGGTATATAATCACACACCTACCTAATCCCGGTATGAGTGAACCTAGTCCTATTGCTTGTGTGACCACCTAATCCCGGTGTCTGACCTAATCCTGGTCTAGCACAACAAGATTTCAATTGCTTGCGATCTAAGCAACCTAATCCCGGAAGCTACACGCAAGACTTACTTCTCAATGAAGAGATTACAACATATGTGAATATATGATGATATTCAATGAGCAAATAAAGCTAGGTAACCTTAGATGCTTATCTAGGATGATTAGATAACAATAAATGCAATCCTAGATGTCAATAGCTAAATGACATGTCAAATAGCTTAGCTAACAATAGATTATAAAAACCTAGATAGCTATCATAATACAACACTCAATCATGTCATCACAAACAATCTCTATTTTGAATATAAGATATTAATCTAAGATCATTCAAATAATAAAAGAGATGCCTTGATAAATAAAACACTAAATATCAATGATAAAAGTGAAGAACATACCAAGGGAAGTGTGATGACCAAAACCCATGCAACTAAGCAAACTAACTATGCTAGAAAATGCTTAGATGATCTTTGATGCACATGTGTATGGTTTGAGTGTATAAAAATGAGTTCTTGATTTGATTTTCTCTTAAAAATCTCTCTTTCAAGTTTAGGGTTCTTTTAGAGTCAGAGAACTGAGTTAGAGATATGAGAAAGTATGATATTTATAGGCATCAAGAACAGGGTAAGTGAAAAGACAATTTTGCCCTTGAAATCACCGATCGGCGGTTTCATTCTGTGGTCGTGGCCGCAGAATGTAACCACCGAATTGAACCCGAGAAGTAGGGGATCATTCGACGACCAGATTCGGCGGTCAATCGAAACCGCCGATCAAAACCCAAAAAGAAACCGACCTAAAATATCTAATTCGGCGGTTTCAATTCGACGGCCAAGCCGCCGATTAAACCGCCAAACAGAACCCGAGAATAATAAATGCATCAGGTCTATTCGACGGTTTCGATTCGGCGGCCTAACTGCCGATCGTAACCGCAGATCCAATCCAGAGCTTTCTGGAATCAAACGGCGGTTTCATTCGGCGGTCGTGGCCGCCGATTAAACCGCCGTTTCACCAATGATGGTGAAACCAAAGGAGAAGCCAAGGGCATTCTCCGAAGGTGATCTTCACGCAAAACCAAGCACATTATCATGCAAGCGCGAACATTTCCGAACATATTCAGGAAACGAATTACACGACACAAACAAACACACAACAAGATATAATCAAACAAAGTGCTAGTGTGTAATGTGACATGTGAAGAGAATGCACACATATGCAAGTATGCTAAGTGTGTGTGTGCTTCTAAATCTCTTCAATGAAAACTAAGCACAAGAAGTATACCTTTGGAGTGCTTGTCACTTTGAGGTATTGAAAAGGGCCTTCGATGTTGGTCTTCAATCACCTAATCTACCCTTACAATTCAAACCCCAACTTGTGGTTTGTCCACGAAATAAGCCAATCAATAATGGGAATCCTTACATTTGTCATCATGACCGACAATGTTGCTATAAGCTACTTCCAAACACAGAAGAAGCTTAGCCCCAAGCAAGCTTGATGGCAAGACTTCCTAGCAGAATTCGACTATCGACTCGAGTACAAACCGGGCAAGGCAAATGTTGTGGCTGACATGTTAAGTCGGAAAGCAGAGCTTGCTACTATGAACTTGAGTCAACCACAAAACACACTTATCAACCATATCAAGGAAGGGCTACAACAAGACCCCTTAGCCAAGAGCTGGATGGAGTTGGCCAATGAAGGGAAGACAATGCGCTTTTGGCTAGACGAAGGAGTTCTCCTCACCACCAAAGGTCGGATGTATATACCAAAGTGAGGAAACTTACGAAAGGAGATTATCAAAGAGTGCCACGATTCCAAGTGGGCTGGTCAGCCAGGAATGACGCGAACTTTAGCACTCCTTTAAAACTCCTACTATTGGCCTCAGATGCGGGATGATGTTGATGCCTATGTGCGAACTTGCCTAGTTTGCCAACAAGACAAGGTCGAGCAACAACATCCAACAGGCTTACTTGAGCCCTTACCTATAGCAGGACGACCATGAGAGAGTGTCTCAATGGACTTCATCTCCACACTTTTGAAATCCGAAGGGTGTGGGAGCATCATGGTGGTAGTCGATCGATTCAACAAGTATGCCACCTTTACACCTGCCCCTAAGGATTGCACAGCTGAGGAAGCCGCTCGCCTCTTCCTTAAGCATGTGGTGAAACTTTGGGGAGTTCTGCAGAATATAGTGAGTGATCGTGATCCCCGAATCACTGGGAGGTTTTGGACGGAGCTCTTCAAAATGTTAGGGATGGATTTGAACTTCTCAACTAGTTTCCACCCCCAAAGTGATGGGCAAACTGAGCACTTCAATGGGCTACTAGAGCTATACTTGAGGCATTACGTGAGCGCTCATCAGCGAGATTGGGTGAAACTATTAGATGTGGCCCAATTCTCCTTCAATCTCCAAAGGAGCGAGGCTACCTGTAAAAGCCCATTTGAGATAGTCATGGGGTAACAACCAATGACCCATAATGCCATTGCCTCAACCTATAGAGGAAAGAGCCCCGTGGCTCATAAACTCGCTAGGGAATGGCACTAGCAGGCTGATATCACACGAGCATGCCTAGACAAGGCCGCTCGGAAAATGAAGAAATGGGAGAATACAAGGCGATGACACTTGGAGTTCAACAAGGGAGACTTGGTGCTCATCGAACTCCTACCCCAACAATTCAAGTCTTTAAGACAGGTACACAAGGGGAAGTATGAAGGCCTATTTCCGATCATCAAACGAGTGGGCAAAGTCTCCTACCAAGTCCAACTTCCACCAAGACTCAAGATCCATCCGGTCTTTCATGTGAGCTTTCTTAAGCCATACCATGCAGACATGGAGGACCCAAGCAGAGGCGAGTTTAAGCGAGCACCAACCGCCACAGTCACCGCATTCGACAATGATGTAGAATGCATTCTAGCGCACCGGGTGATTCGGAGGAGAGGTGTTCCTAATTACACTGCGTACTTGGTGAAATGGAAGGACCTCCTCGATAGCGAGGAGAGTTGGGAACAAGGGGATACACTTTAGCAATTCACCAAGCATATCCAATGGTACAAGGATAAAGACGCGACGAGGACGTCGTGAGCTTAAGTGAGGGAGGATGTCACGGTCCGTTCGATTTCAGTCCGGTTTCCAGCCAAGTTAAGTTAGTGTTCATATCTTTGAGATTTCTTCTTTTATAACATTTAATTTGCTTGGGGTTTCCTCTTCTATATGTATATATATGTATGGTGAATGCTATTGAGAAAGATAGCTTCATAATCAATCCTAATCAAAAGTCTAATTAGAGACATATGTGAACTAGAATTTTTGATTCTATGATTTTCACATGTTTGACAGTTGTACTGTGATTAGATTGACATCTATGATTATTTGAGACTTGATTAAATCATTTTATGATTGACAATCCTTGAAATGTGTTTTGAACCTCTGATTGATGAAATCTAGGATTAAAGCTCTTGTATGTGTTTTCAGAGACATCTAGGATTTAATTATCAATATATCCATGCTCTATATCTTTGGCAAGAATACTCATTGAATACATTCTATATTTCTAGTATTTATTTGTATGTTGTAAGGGACTCACTTTTAATTGGCTAATTTTGTTGACAAAATCACAATGGGGTTTAATCTTGTAAAAGTAGTTTAGAATTGAAGAAATTCTACTCAAATGCTTAAGGACTTCATTGTGGATTTCAAAAGCTTCAAGGAAGGTAGCTTACTTGATATGGACTCTTAATTGAAGAGATGTAGTTGCACACACTCACAACTCATGCATGTTGTTGTTACTTGTTAATATGTGTAAATATTTGTGTGCTTACATGGTTATTTGATTGCATCATTGGTTGATATATGCCATGAAATATTAGGCATTAGGATGCATTCAAATGTCACTTCCCACACTTGCACTTCATGTATGTTTGTCTTAAGTGTGATGTAATTCGTTTGCCGAAGTTATTCGAAAACGTCCGTGCGTGCACTTTGGTGTGCATGATGTTGCGTGAAGATCGCCCTAGGAGAATGCTCTTGGCTTCTCCTTTGGTTTCACCATTTTTGGTGAAACGGCGGTTTGATCGGCGGCCTCGACCGCCGAATGGAAACCGCCGTTTGATTCCAGAGAGTTCTGGACTTGTTCTATGGTTACGATCGACGGCTAGAATGCCGTTCGAAACCGTCCTTTTGACCTGACTGAATTTTAAATAGCTCAGAAATCGACGGCTTGAAATCGACATCCTGACTGTCGAATTAACTGCCATTTGAAACATGGGTCCTCTGTCCCAATTCGACGGTTTGCATCAGGGACTCATACTCGACTGCCGATCCATTCCAGTGGTGACGTTTCGCATTCGGCAGTTTGTGATTGGTGGCCTGACCACCGATTGAAACCGCCGATCGTGCACTTTCAGTCAAACTTTTTAAAATGACGTCACTTCACTTGGATCTCATATATATATATATGTCTTGATAGCCTTTGATCGTTTTTTAGAGAGCAAAAATTACATCTTTTGAAAGCTTTTGAGTTTCTTCCAAGCTAAGGTATCAAGACTTCATCTTTATTACTCAAAACACAAAAACCCATCATACTTGTATGTTTCATTCATCATCTAGCATGTTCTAGTTTGATTCTCATAGGGTTTTCATATTTGCTCATATGACTTGTAGTTAGAACATCACTTTCATCACTTCACATGTTCTTTCTTTACAAGATAGCTTTTTTATTACTTGACTAGTTTCAAGATTGTTTCTTTATGACTTGACTTAGATTCAAGATTGTGTTTATTGTGTTTTGTGAGTTGTATTGTGGTAGATATTGCATATAGGACTTTGTTTGTCTATTTAGCTATGTCATATGCATGTCATCTAGCAAAATGATATCTAGGGATGTCTAACATGTTCATCCATGCCTAGATATGCTTAAATGTCTAACCTTGCATTTTGAGCATCTTGAATATTTTTAATATTCACATTAGGTTGTTTTATCTCTTCATTTAGAGTCAAGTCTTGTAATTGCCTTTTGGTAGTTTGCAAGCAATGGACTAGATTCACTTTTGAACGCCCGCGAGTAGCAAAGACGGATTAGTAATCGTAGGTGTGATGTGGTCAACCGAGATTGTAATCGTATTTGCAATTAGTGGATTGAGGTTCTAGTGTGGTGCACAAAACAGCCCGTGGTTTTTTTCCCCGTGTAGGTTTCCACATAAAAATCTCGTGTCATTTACTTTCCACATTCTCTACACTTGATTTTAATATTTGACTAGTTGGGGTTGGTTTTGTAATCTTGATTAATCTTGAAAATTGGTAAAAAGGGATTAAAATTTATTCACCCCCCCTCTAGATTATATTAGGACTCATTAATATATCTTTTCAATTGGTATCAGAGCGGGTTCCTTAACATAATTAGGAGATCCCTTCCTCTTGTTAGAGTCTCTTGCATTTGTTTGCAATTTTTTTTTTTTTTTTGCTTTTTATGTGTTTAGCTTGTTTGTGTGCATTCATATTATTCTCACCCAAACACAATGAGTGGAAATGGAATTGGAGGCGAGGGTGCCTCTAGCACAAGACCTCCCTTTCTCAATGGGGTCAATTATGCATCATGGAAAGGCAAAATGGAAGCATATGTTTGACAAATTCATGACCGGGCATGGATGGCGATTGAAGATGGGTACACATGATGAGCGTCGTTTGTGTACTCAACAAAATGATATTTAAAATGTGATCGTTTAGAAAACCGATTTTTTACCACTTAGATAGAAAATTAGTAAAGTGGCAAGTGAGATTCGTTCCACAGGGAATTAGAGTGATTAGTTGAATAAATTAACTAATCTATATGCAATAAAATAAATCATAAAAATATGGATGAGTGAATGGGTTGTCAAGCCATCGAACATACATGAAAAATAAACCTAATGAACTAATAAAAGAATACTTAACAAATCTAGATAAAATAATGGAATAAACAATTAAGAGAATAGCTAAGGAATTAATGAGATCACAAATGAATTACGGGAAATGCTTATCAAGCTACTTTAGTGAACAAATCTCACCAATGTTAACCAATTGATTTCTAAAATGTGTTTGGGCCATTATTATGAACCCTAAACAACTTCCCACCGCAATGCCTAACCGATTAAGGAAAGGGGGTCATGGCGGGATCGATTTGTTACAATTAACGGCTTAGATTATCGTGGTTGATATACCCTCCGACAATCTATCCTGTTCACTAAGTTCTCAATTCATCAAGGTTGTCAATCCAATCAAGATTATATAACAAATTATCCTAAGCAAGATTATAATCAACTAGTGGGTATACATGTCAATTATATAATGCAAAGAATATAATTATAAAATGAATAGAACACAAATAGAGATTAAAATATATAAAAGCTTAAGCAAATCCCAATCCAAATATTCTCACATCAAAACCCTAGAAAGGGGATTTAATTACACATATTAC
This sequence comes from Acer campestre, assembly GCA_954870605.1. Lineage (NCBI taxonomy): Eukaryota > Viridiplantae > Streptophyta > Magnoliopsida > Sapindales > Sapindaceae > Acer > Acer campestre. Next base: position 34,115,160 of record OX940800.1, on the reverse strand, counting down.
AAACAAAGGGAAGGCAAGTAAAAGATTAGGAAATCACCCATGGGTCTCCTTTTGTAAGCTTGATCCTTTCCTTGCCTTTGATTGCTCCTTGTGTGAAGAGTGGATGATGAGGATATGTCTAGATAGGTGGAGTCATATGGGAAGTGACTAAGGAGATTTGTGGAGAAAATGAGAAGAAAAGGAATGATTATGGGAAGTAATCTAGATGTTAAGTTTAGTTTAGGTAGAAGAGAAAATGGAGAGAAAAGGAATGGTGGAGAAAGGAGGTTTCTTGGTGGTCAAGAGTTGTTCAAAAGAGGAAAAATGTGATGAATTTATAGGATTTTCAAATTAGGTCTCGTGTGACAAATTACCAAAACACCCCCTGACCATGGCAAATTACCATTTAGTCCAACATAGGGTGCATTTTGTAATTTTCCCTACCAATCAGATTTTTACAGAGGCAAGGTCGCTCTTTGTTGTTCATGGTGATCATTGGGCGACCCAAATAGCGACAATTCTGGAGCCAAATCAACTCTCTGTCGCCATGGCGACCTCGGAATGCAAACCGTGACCTCGATTTACGCGGTTTCGTCCTGGTTTGGGAAGTGGCAACGCAAAGGAGGCGTGACAACAAGGCTGGACCAGATTTTATGGTTTGAATTCCGACCGATTGGAGCACCGTAAGTGGAACGATTGGCTTGCCAGTGAGGTGGCCATCGATTTCGACCGATTTTCGGCCACCGGTAGGTCGATTTTGGCCCTTTTTCGGTCGGCAAGGGTTTGGTGGGGAGGTGCCATGGCTGTCTTCACGTGGAGGGGAAGAAGAAGATGAATAGGAATGGGGTGCATTTAGTAGGGAAATGGGGTGTAATTGGGCTTAGGTGTGGTGAGCTCACCACATAGGATTATTAGGCTTCTTTCTCTGTTTGTTTTTTTTTTCTTTTATTTTGTTTAAATCTTGGGTGCAATTGGGCTTCACAGGTTTGGCCAACAACCTTAAAACGCACCGTTCAATTAAATGAGGTGGCGTGTGCAGACCCTTTTGTGTGGCAAATTACGATACGGTCCCTGAAGTCTTCCAAATTTGCAATAACGTCAATCTTTCCTTATGTTTTTACACTTTTGCCCCCAAATGACCAAAATTACTCCAATACCCCTGAACTTCAGAAATACCTGAAAACACTTAATTTACACAATTAAATCACGGGACAATGCCCAAGAATCAAGTAAAAAGATAAGGAAGTGAGGGCCAAAATCATACCAATTTTGGTTAGATCAACACACCACCTATGATGACTCCTACGGGAGGTGGAGAGGAAGTCCCCAAGCCAAAGGCACAATGGACCCCCCAAGAGTTTGAGGCTTTAAAATGGAACAACAAAGCCATGCACGCAATCCTATGTGCCTTGGATGACAACCAATACAAACTCATTCAAACTACAAGGATAGCAAAGGAAGCTTGGGACATATTAGAGACGGCTTATGAAGGAACCGAGGTGGTAAAGGATTCCAAGCTCCAAGTCCTCCAAACACAATTTGAGACCATAAGGATGGAGGAGGATAAGTGCTTCAATGACTTCCAAGTGAAGCTTGTGGAAATAGTAAATCAAAGTCACCAACTTGGTGATCCCTACTTGGATAGAAGAATCAAGCAAAAGATCATGAGATCATTTCCCAAGAGGTTTGAATCCAAAGTGACGACATTGGAAGAAAATAGTGACTACTCAAAGATGAAGCCAAGTGAAGTTATTGGAAGGCTCTTGGCCTACGAATCTAGAAAGGGTCCTACTTCTACACCTCCTAAGAAGCAAAAGAGTCTTGCTTGAAGAGCATCAAGGTAGAAAAGGATGAAGAAGACTCGGATGAAGAAATTGCTTTGATGGCAAAAAAGTTCAAGCAATTTATGAGGTTTGAGAAGAAAGGGTTTGGCTCAAAGGGAAAGTTTATGAAGAAGAAGGCTCCTTTCAAAAAAAGTGGAGCAAACTCAAGAGAAGGACCACAAGAATGGTGTCCAATGCTATGAGTGTAGTGGCTTTGGACACATTGCTCCTGAATGTGCAAATTTGAAAAAAAGAAGAGGAAAAGCCATGGTGGTGACTTTGAGTGATAGTGATGACCTAGAAAAGGAAGACAAGTCTTCGGATGATGATGGAGACCAAGTTTCCAACTTCATTGCCTTCTTATCCTCTCATAATAATAATGAAGTTATGAGTGACAAAGAAGAAGAAGAGGACAAGCAAAAGGAAAGTGACTCAAATGGTGGTAGCCACTCATCATTGTCCAACTTTGAGTTTGATGATGAAATGGATTATGGTGACTTCATGAGATTCTTTAAGAATTCAAGATTGAAGAAGAAAAAGGAGATACAAAAGCTGAAAGGGGAGAAGCCTGTATTGGCTTCCAAAATAACTCATTTGAGCAAGGAAATGGGTAAAGCAAAAGAGTTGGAAGAAGGATTGAAGATGGAGCTAGTCTTGGCTAAGAAGAATGAAGAAAGTTTTAGGAAAGAGCTCATGGAAGCAAGAGGGTTGATTGCTAAGATGACTTTCGGAACCAAGAAGCTTGACAAGATGCTTTCTTGTGGGAAGAGTCCCTGTAACAAAAAGAAGTTATGATATGTGGAAGAAATGGAAGCCACACCCTTGAAGAAGACAACATTTGTCAAGAGCAAAGAGGTTGAAAGTGCTCAAATTCCTCAACAATCAACTAAGTGGGTTGAAATTGGTGAATGCTCAAAGCATGCACAAGTAAGGATTCCAACTAAAGCTCCACCACCATAAGCTCGACCTCCTCAACCAAGACCTCCACAACAAAGGATCCCACAAGCTCAACATGGGGTCTTTCATGCTCAACCAAGGAGACATGCCAACTTTGCTCAACCATAAAGGAGAGAGTTGCCTCAACACCCAAGAGCAACTCAAAATAGAAGGAGGCCACAAATGCTTGCACAAGGCTATGGTATGAATTCCTATTTTACTCATACTTGCCATTTTTGTGGAATTAAAGGCCACATTAGGCCTAATTGTTTTAAGTATATTAAATTGTGTAGAAGAGAAAGCATAATTGAGAAAAATATGCTTAGAAGACCCACAATGCATGCACCTAGGAAATTTAGAGATAATGGACCAATGACTCCTAGGAATGACCATGTTTCACCTAGGATGAATAGAAATGATGAATATTATTGCTAGGTGGCCCAAGTTGCCTTGAAAACAAATGCCTCCAACACTTGGTACCATGATAGTGGGTGTTCTAGGCACATGACCGAAAACAAGAGTTTCTTTAAAACTCTTGTAATGGAGGATGGTGGATTCGTAACCTTTGGTGATGGGACAAAGAAAAAAGTTATGGGAAAGGTAATATATCTATTCCCAATTTTCTCTCCTTGCCCAATGCTCTTTATGTAGATGGCTTGCAAGCCAATCTTATTAGCATATCACATTTGAGTGATGAAGGGCTTTCGGTTATGTTTGGCAAAATTGATTGCTCTATTCTTAAGGAAAATGGGCAAGTTTTGTTGAAAAGCAAGAGATCAAGTGACAATTGCTATTGTCTTGAGTCTAATCTCATATCTTGCAACTTGTCCACTAGTGAGCAAGTTGAAGTGTGGCACCAAAAATTTGGCCATATGAACGATAGGGACTTGAAAGTTCTTGATAGATTGAATATTGTTAGAGGCCTTCCCAAGCTTGGGAAAAAGGTTGAAGGTGTTTGTGGACCTTGCTAACAAGGCAAGCAAACCAAGAGTGTCCACAAGAAAGGCAAATACCTTTCCACCAAAGAGCCATTAGAGCTTCTTCATATGGACCTTATAGGTCCCAATCAAACCAAAAGCTTAGATGGTAGAAGGTAATTCTTGTCGTTGTTGATGACTTCTCTAGGTTCACATGGACTTACTTCTTTAGAGAAAAGTCCGAAGCCTTTGAGAAATTTAAAATGATTTGTGTCAAAATTCAAAATGAGAAAACTTCTCACAATAAAATCATTAAAAAAATTATAAGTGATCATGGGAAAGAGTTTGAAAATGCTAACTTTGAAAACTTTTGCAATAGCTTAGGTATTTACCATGAATTTTCGGCCCCTAGGACTCTTCAACAAAATGGTGTTGTTGAGAGGAAGAATAGAGTCCTCCAAGAGATGGCCCGTGTCATATTGCTTAGCAGCAAAGTCCCTAGAAATCTTTGGGCCGAAGCCATCAATACGGCTTGTTACATAAGGAATAGAGTATTCCTTAGGTCCGGGACTAAACAAACATCCTATGAGTTATGGAAGGGTAGAAAACCCAATGTGAGCTACTTCCACATCTTTGGAAGCAAGTGCTATATACTTAATGATCGTGATCAACTTGGCAAGTTTGATGCCAAGAGTGATGAGGGTATTTTTATTGGATATGCACTAAATAGCAAGGCCTATAGAGTTTTTAATCTAAAGACTCGAAGTGCGATGGAATCATCAAATGTTGTCTTTGATGATTGTAGGCCCAAACATGATGACCATGAGGAGGATGTTTGTGAGATTGATGACTTTCCCTTGAAGGAGTGTGGTGAGACTTCAAGTGGTTTGAAGTCTAACCAAGATGAAGAGGATGATTTACCTCTTAATAGAGTTCCTCCTTTGGACTCTAATGAACCCGCTCCTTGGGTTAGGAAACTCCATGATAATGTTGATATCATAGAAGATGTTGGAGAGGGTGTTAGGACTAGACATCAAATAGCTAATCAAATTAGCTACACTTGTTACACCTCTCAAATAGAACTCAAAAAGGTGGATGAGGTATTGAATGATGAATATTGGGTTCTTGACATGCAAGAAGAGCTAAACTAATTTGAGAGAAATGAGGTTTGGACTCTTGTTCCTAGACCTAAAAACTCCAATGTCATAGGTACTAAATGGGTGTTTAGGAACAAATATGATGAGGATGGCAACATTGTGCGAAACAAGGCAAGGCTTGTTGCACAAGGGTACTCTCAAATTAAGGGTATTGACTTTGAGGAGACATTTGCTCCTGTTGCCCGGTTAGAGTCCATTAGGCTTATCTTGTTCATTTCTTGTGTGTACAATTTCAAATTACACATGGATGTCAAAGTGTTCCTTCCTCAATGGCTTCTTGCATGAAGAAGTGTTTGTTAAACAACCCAAGGAGTTTGTGGATCCACACCACCCTTTTCATGTCTATCGCCTCAAGAAGGCTTTATATGGGTTGAAACAAACATTGAGGGCTTGGTATAAGCGCCTCACTCTCTATCTTGTTGACAATTGCTACTCCAACCTTGTTCATCAAGTGCACTAAATATGAGCTATTCATAGCAAATTTATGTTGATGACATTGTTTTTGGTTCCACCAACAACTTGAAAGTTCAACAATTTGTTGATGTCATGTCTCATGAGTTTGAGATGAGCATGGCTGGTGAACTAAATTACTTCCTAGGCTTGCAAATTAAGCAAATGTATGATGAGATCTTCATATCCTAAGCTAAATATGCCAAGAGCCTAGTGAAGAAGTTTGGTCTTGAGAATGCCAAACATTGTGACACACCCCATGAGCACCACCTTGAAACTAAGCAAAGATGCTAGTGGAAAGGTATGGAGCAAAGTCTATATCGTGGCATGATAATAAGCTTACTTTACTTGACCGCAAGTAGGCCCAATATAACATTTAGTGTGGGTGTGTGTGCTAGTTACCAAGCTAATCCCAAGGAATCTCACCTTGTTGCGGTAAAAAGGATCATTTGGTTTGTGAATGGTACCTCAAACCATGGGATTTGGTACTCCTTTGACACCAATCCAAGTCTTGTTGGATATAGTGATGCCGATTATGCGAGAAATTGTGATGGTAGGAAAAGTACATCGGGTGGTTGCTTTTTCCTAGGGAACAATTTGATTTCTTGGTTTTGCAAGAAACAAATCTCTATTTCCCTATCCACGGGTGAGGTGGAATACATTGTCGCCGGTAGTGCTTGCACTCAATTGATGTGGATGAAACAAATGCTAGCCAACTATGACTTGGAGCAAGGTACTCTTACTTTATTTTGTGATAACATGAGTGCCATCAACATTTCTAAAAATCTTGTCCAACATTCTAAGACTAAGGACATTGACATTAAACACCACTTCATAAGAGAGCTAGTTAAGAGTAAAACCATTGCATTGGAACATGTGGGAACAAATGTCCAACTAACGGATTTGTTTACAAAACCCTTAGACACTCTTAGATTTGAAAACCTTAGCAAGTCTATTGGGATTTGTCACTTGGGTTGAAGTGATATGTCTTGACCCTTTATGGGGAGATCAAGCAAATGGAGCAAAGTTGTATGATCATGCATTATGCTACATTAATATATTTTATGCCTCTTTCTTAATTGTTTGAGATATTTGGTTGTACATGCTTATATGTATTTTTCTTAATAAGTGTGATACATTGCCTTGCTTGCAATCCATGTCTTATTTATGCTCAAACATGCATTTTTGGAATAGGAAATGTACTTTAGAAGTACTTTGTGAATGACCTTTAATTGATTCCTATGACATGATGATTCTTTTTGTTGACATGCTTAAAAGTGAAAAGTATGATATGTTTGATCGCTTTATCTTGAATGAAAAATTGTGTGCAAAAGAAAAATTTGAGACTTCAATTAATAAGGATCTTAAAATCCAAAGTCTCTATTTCTTTATATGTAGAACAATGCTACTATCATACGGGTATCTCACCCAGAATAATCAAATAGGTGCAAAGTCGCTCATGTCTTGTTTTGCATATAAAATTGGATATAGTTGCTCTTTAAAATTTGAAATGTTTAAACTCTATATCATTGCTTTTTTCCATGACAAAGTGTGAATTTGGTTTGAATTCCTTTAGGAAACCTTTGTTGTTTGCTTTGCCAAGTACCATTGCTTTTGAACTTGAATGCAACATGTCTTGCATGCCAAACATCCTTGTCACACATTTTTCTTAAAATAAAACTCATTGAACTCTCTTACTTAATTGAGTTGCATAAAATTGCTTATATGATTATGCATATGTGTTTGTGCTACAAGCTCTCCTTGCTATTGCTTACCTATTAGGGGAAATTCAATTTGCCTATCTCATGACAAAAAGGGGGAGTAAGGTTTGGGGAGAATTTGTTTTTTTTTTAGACATTGCATTTAGGGGGAGTGAGAGAGAGTAACCCATGTTGAGAGTTGAAGCATTTATGATTGATAATCCTTGAAATGTGTTTTGATCCTTTGATTGATGAAATCTAGGATTAAAGCTCATGTATGTGTTTTTAGAGACATCTAGGGTTTAATTGATTTATCAATATATAAATGCTCTATATCTTTGGCTAGAATACTCATTGAATACATTCTATATTTCTAGCATTTATTTGTATGCTGTAAGTGCCTCACTTTTAATTGGCTAATTTTGTTGACAAAATAACAATGGGGTTTAATCTTGTAAGGGTAGTTTAGAATTGAATAAATTCTACTCAAATGCTTAAAGACCTCATTATGGATTTCAAAAGCTTCAAGGAAGGTAGCTTACTTGATCTTGACTCTTAATTGAAGAGATGTAGTTGCACATACTCACAACCCATGCATGTTGTTGTTACTTGTTGTTGTGTGTAAATATTTGTGTGCTTACATGGTTAATTGATTGCATCATTGGTTGATATATGCCATGACATATTAGGCATTAGGATGCATTCAAATGTCACTTCCCACACTTGCACTTCATGTATGTTTGTCTTGAGTGTGATGTAATTCATTTGTAGAAGTTATTCAGAAATGTCCACGCATGCACGTTAGTGTGCATGATGTTGCGCGAAGATCACCCTCGGAGAATGCTCTTGGCTTCTCCTTTGGTTTCACCATTTTTGGTGAAATGACGGTTTGATCGATGGCCTGACCGTCGAATGGAAATCGCCGTTTGATTCTAGAGATTTCTGGACTTGTTCTGCGGTTACAATCGGCTGCCAGACTGCCGTTGCCATTTGAAACTGCCGTTTTGACCTGATTGAATTTGAAATAGGTCAAAAATCGGTGGCCTGAATACTGAATTAATCGCCATTTGAAACATGGGTCCTCTGTCCCAATTTTACGGTTTGCATCGACGACTCATACTCAACCGCCGATCCATTCCAGTGGTGACATTTCGCATTTGGCGGTTTGTGATCGGTGGCCTGACCGGCGGTTTACCGCCGATTGAAACCGCCGATCATGTGCTTTTAGGCAAAAGTTTTCAAAACGACGTCACTTCACTTGGATCTCATATATATATATATATATGTCTTGATAGCCTTTGGTCGTTTTTAGAGAGCAAAAATTACATCTTTTGAAAGCTTTTGAGTTTCTTCCAAGCTAAGGTATCAAGACTTCATCTTTATTACTCAAATGACTTGTAGTTAGAACATCACTTGCATCACTTCACATGTTCTTTGTTTACAAGATAGTTTTTTTATTACTTGACTCGTTTTAAGATTTCTTCTTTATGACTTGACTTAGATTCAAGATTGTGTTTATTGCGTTTTGTGAGTTGTATTGTGGTAGATATTGCATATAGGACTTTGTTTGTCTATTTAGCTATGTCATATGCATGTCATCTAGCAAAATGATATCTAGGAATGTCTAACATGTTCATCCATGCCTAGATATGCTTAAATGTTTAACCTTGCATTTTGAGCGTCTTGAATATTTTTAATATTTACACTAAGTTGTTTTATCTCTTCATTTAGAGTCAAGTCTTGTAATTGCCTTTTGGTAGTTTGCAAGCAATGGACTAGATTCACTTTTGAAGGCCGGTGGGTAGCATAGACGAATTAGTAATCGTGGGTGTGATGCGGTTAACCTAGATTGTAATCATATTTGCAATTAGTGGATTGAGGTTCTAGTGTGGCAGACAAACTAGCCCATGGTTTTTTCCCCATGTGGGTTTCCACATAAAAATCTTGTGTCATTTACTTTCCGCATTCTCTACTCTTGATTTTAGTTGTTGACTAGTTGGGGTTTGTTTTGTAATCTTGATTAATCTCAAAAATTGGTAAAAAGGGATTAAAACCTATTCACCCCCCTCTAGATTATATTAGGACTCACTAATATATATTTTTATATGTTTATAGCATCTTGAATTTGTGCTTCATGATTATGATATATTCAAGTGTTATTTGTGTGAATGGAACTACGAGTTTTTTGTGTTAGGTGTTTTCACATGCTCTAGGTTTAATTCATGTTTTTGCATCTAGACTTTTATTCTTGTGTTCTCACATGTTTAGCTCTAGTTGTTCGATAGAATGTCTTGATCACATGTACCATGTTGTGTTGATTATGATTTGCATCATTTGCATCACTTAGATCATTTGCCTTTAGGAAAGGTTGAAGTCTCTTTCAAAGTGAGTGAAGCTTTGTATTGAGCAAGAAAACTTGGCTAGGAATGAGTTCCGAAGAGCCAAGCGAAAGTCTTAGCAAGAAGTTTCATACTCCGGATAGTTGAGCTATGGGAGCTTGACTAGGATCCTAGTGATCTAGATTGCTAAGCAAGAGAATCTTCCTAGAGGCTTAAGAGCCTTGGATAGGAAGTTGCTTCCTGGAGGTGTAGGACACACCTTGGATAAGGAGTAGGCTTAGTGATTCACTAGCCCGAGGGTAGACTAGGATTTGATAACTTAAGGTGGATATCATAAAGTTGATAGCCTTGAGTGTGTATGTCCTTTTCATATAGTGGATTTGCTTTGCCGGTGGTTATGGATTCAACCCGTGGATGTTTCCTCTTTGGATGTTTACCACATAAAAATCTTGTGTCCATTGTCTCTTTCTCTATCTCTTTTATATTGTATATGTGTATGTGTTATTTTGTTGAATATCATTCTCTTGTGTTGTATATTTGATCAAGTACTTGTAAAGAGTGATTTGTAGAACAATCCTCTTTAGATCAATTTTGTATTTGTAATCTTTCATATTTTGTTATCTTTGTGTATAGATATATTTGTTCACTCTTGTAATACATTGAACAATATTAATATACAAAGTATTCTTTGATATTGTATTTTAGTGATATTATACCTCATACAACAACTTGTTATATGTAGACAATGCCTAAATGATGATATGCATATCTTGTCTATGTATGAATGCTCCGTTTATATGTTGTATGTAAAGCTACCTTGAGGGACAAACGTAAGTTTGTTCAAGGGATTGAAAATAGTCGAAAAACTATTCACCCCCCCTTCTCTCTAGGTACGCTTTAAGCAATTTAACCTTGTTTGTATACTTTCAAAAACTGACTTCTTTATTGAGTTTTTATTTCAAGTAGTACAAAGCAAATTCAGGGTACACATTTAGAGACATATCAGTCGAAATAAATTGTTTCTTCAAATTCTAAGGGTAAATCTTTTTAAGGTGATCAGCATTCCAAGAGTGGTCCATCGGGTAGCCATCCATATCTTCCAGTTTATAGGCCACCCATGGAACCACCAGTTTTATTAGGTAGGGACCTTCCCAGTTGGGGGCTAGTACCCTGTTTGACTTTTTTCTGGTATTCTGGGTTACCTTCATGAGGACCAAGTCCCCTTCTTTAAAGCTCCAAGTCATCACCTTTTTATTGAAACATCGGGCTATCTTGCTTTAGTAGGCATCTACTCGCTCTGTAGCCCTATCCTACTTCTCCTCAAGGAGGTCCAAATTGGCTCTCAACTTTGTTTCATTGTCTTCTGGTTCAAAATGTTGGACCCTGATAGATGTTAGTCTATGTTCGATGGGTAAGACTGCTTCTGTTCCAAAAGCCAGTGAGTAGGGGGTTTCCCCAATTGCAGTCTGATCAAGCCAAAATTGGTATGATTTTGGCCTTAATTTTCGACTCTTTATGCTTGATTCTCGGGCATTTCCTTGTGTTTAATATTGTAAAAGCGAGTGTTTCAGGTTTTCTTAGGTTTCAAAAGCATTTGGGAAGAAGATGAGGACTTGAGTGCAAAAAGACTCACAAATAGGTGAAACATTCTCACTATTTGAGCAAGAAGAGGTCTCCACATGGTCGCCATAGCGACAAAGGAATTATTCAGAGCATCAGAGGTTCGCCCTCAAAGTCCCCACATGGTCGCCATGGTGACAGAGGAAATTGCAAAGCATCAGTTGTGTCGCCACTTGAGGTCGCCATGGCGACCTACACTTGCAAATGGCGACATCCCAAAATCTGACTCAGGGTCGCCATTTGCTCTAGGGCAACCTTAAGTGACAAATTGCGACCTCAGTGGAAAATGTACAGGGTCGCCACTTGCTCTAGGCCGAAAAAGATGACTTTCATGGCAACATCTGTATCTCAAAAGGCGTAACCATTTTGCGCCCAACGTTGCCATAGCGACAAAATGGCAACATTCACGCCACATCAGCGAATCAAGCAGTTATCAGTACATATCTAAGTGCCAATATAAATAATGAGCCTCTTCATCTTCAGCAAACATCCTAGCAACAATTTAGAGCACAAATTCACTAAGTTTAGATCTAGATTTTCTCCTCCATTGTTCATCTTTTTCCATCATTGTTCATCTTGAACTCACCTTTTTCCATCCAAACTTCAACACCAAACTAATCGGTCATTTATTGTATATGTTTTTGATCCCCATTCCTCCAATCAATTGCTTGTTTCTCGAGTCTTTTAGGGTTTTAATTTGTGTGTTTGAGCATTTTCAGGTTGTTGGATTCAAGTGATGTATTTGAAGTATTTCAGAGGAAAAGAGCAATTTTAGATGATTCAAGGGACTTTTATGCAATTTGCCATCAGCCACCATGAAAACCGCTGTGAATTTTAGTAGTGGCACCCAAAGCGCTCTCAAGAACAGTGAAGACCGCTGCCATAACCACTGTGGCTTTGGCAGCGGTAGTCGCAGCGATAGCCCCTGACAGTGCAGATGATCCGTGATGCGAGGGGCAAATCTGTTAGGATTATGCTCAATAGCAAGAGTGTAATATTGTAATTAACAATCTTTTTCATATTAATAAAGTGATTTTTGGTTTAAACAAATCTTATAGCATTTATAGTTTAATATTATAATTGTCAAAGTAAATAATCATAAGGTCTAAAGACTATGAGAAAAGAAGAATTGTTCGTACATCTGGATATGTATGTGGTAGACACAATTCTTTAGTTAGTCTTGAATATTGTTCACAACTTAAGTTAAAGGTTGGGCACCTTTATCTTGTTAAAGTTGTAGAATTCTTTTGCTAGCATTTGAGTGGGATCAAATGAGATATGATGAGTCTAAAATCATCGGAGTGTCTTCGAGTAAAAGAATCTAGTGCACTGGGTGCATTGAACTGGATCACAATGAAATACTTTATCTATAACCATCAGTAGATAAAAGTCTTTTCATTATCAGGACAATCGGAGAGTCTATCTTAATCCTGAGATAAATGATGGACTTATGGTTGCAAGTGATATCATTTGAGTTATCAATGAGTATGATTATATCGCATAGTCTATCCTCGATAGTTTGGTGATATTCATTTGTTAATCAATAGAGGACTTCATTTATAGATATGGACATCATGACTCCATTTATTAAATGAGAGTATAATATCATCATATGGATGTTTTGAGGTAATTGGATATTAAATCTCAACGTTGAGTTTTCGATAGTGTCTATTGAAAACATGGCTTCTCGACAAGTCAAAATATCCAAGTTCAAAATGTGGTCATATGAGTAAATATGGTAACTTGGAGAGTTATAGGCGATCTATGAACTCTTGGCGATTACTGATATTAATCACGAGGATACACTATCTCCAACATGATTGTCTAGGGTATGAATGAGGAACATCTTCCTTTTCTGTCTTTATTTAAGAGTTCAATTTTAGCTCTTTAATGGAATGAGTTAAAATTAATGGATCAGACCTAAATGAATCATTTGTTGATTGTGATTAGGTTATGTCCATTGAAGCTTAAATTTAGATAGCCTGCCAAGATCCCCAATCCACACGGACTTGCATGGATCACTTGATATATTCTACCGGATCAATTTATGGGTCCATTTAGAATTGCATTTAATATATTAAGAATATAATTTGCACATTATTTATTTAATGGGCTGCTCAATTATATTAATATATTAATGAAAGGCATGTGGGCTTGTTTCTTTTAGTAAGAATGAGTCTGGTTCACATGTGGGCTTTTTTTTTTTAAAATCCAATGGATTAAATGAAATAAGAAAATAATATATGGCCCATTTTATTTGAGTGGGGCAGCAAGGTCATATTTAACCTAATATATTATTTTGTTTCATTGTTTTAATTAAATAAGAATTAATTAATTTATTAATTAATTGTTTAATTAAGAAACAAATCTTTTCTGATTAGGAAATATGATTCCTAGAGTTATACCATTGGTAGTAGTATACTAAAATTAAAAGACTTGTTTGATAAGAAAATAAATAAATAATTTTATTTATTTAATCAAATAAGAAGTCTTTTTATTTAGTCAAATAAAAGAATAAAAGATCTATGAGTTGGATTAGGGTTTGAAGTCTTAAACTAGATGGGAATTAGGGTGCAACACAAACTCCTTTATGCTTGTGATTTGCGGCAACCCTAATCCCTTTTGGAGTAGGATTTTCGGCCACCCTAAAAGGAAAAGAGGAAGAAAATTTTGCCACCTATATATTTGGACTTATAGAATTCGGCCACCTAGAGGGTGTGGTGCTTGATTCAATCTTCTTCTTTTTCTCAATTCATAGAAAGGATTATTTTATTCTACTAAAACATAAAAGAGTGAATAGATTATTCTTTGATGGTACACTAATTGCTTGTTCATCAATAAGCTTGTGTGTACAACATCGATTTAGGTTCACACGAGTTTCGATCATTAGATTGAGAACTCAAAAGTGACCAGAATAATCTTAGTCTTCTTTTGATTGTTTTGTGACTAACAAAAGAAAAGAAAAGTTTGTTTGTCCATTCTCAGGTTTGCAATTCAAAGAAAAAGGGAGACCACGCTCCTAGGTGATTCACGTTCGTGCTAGGATTGAAGATCTTGCAGATTACCATCGACGTAAGTCAATCGGATCATGCGACAAAAGATATTCTTCTTTTGTTGATTATATATATGTTTAATTAATTAAAGGGTTAAGGTTCATAAAAAGGAAAATATTTTAAAGTTACTAAATCTATTTTTAGTCTCGCTTCCGCTGCGTGTACTACAGTATTGATCCCTACAATTGGTATCAGAGCCTGGTTGAACCCTTTTAATTAATTAACGTATATATGCGTGAATCTATTTCTTTTTATTGTGATTATGCATGTTTAGAAAGAGATGGCACTCTAGGTATTCGCATATATAATTACATGTGGATGTATGGATTTATATATGTTTATGTGGATTGTTATTGCTCGATTTTGGTCCTAGATTTTCAATGTAATTTTTGTTTCAGAATTGTAACAAGAAGGGTGATCTATCATTGCCATAATTCCTTCTTGGTAGTTGCTAGGTTTTATTTATTTATTTATTTATTTTAAGTGCAGTTTTTACTGCAGTTTTTTTTTAATTTTTATGTGCAGTTTTTGTTTGTAAAAGTACTGCAGTGAATAAAAAAAAAAAATACTGCAGTGTTTTATTGTTTAAATAAAGTTGTAATACGTTTTACATCGAAGAATCGAAGACGTGAAGAAAAAGGAAGCAACCGGAACCAAGAACGAGCACCGTGCGCACCCTAGGAGTGGATTGGGCTACGCATGGCAAGCCCATTACATGGTGGGCTGCGCACGACAGCCTTGTGTGGCCTTATGGGCTGCGCAAGGCAGCCCCTTTGTGGGGTTGTGGGCTGTGCACGCCCATGGGAGGAGGCCGAAGGATGAGTGTATGGTTGATGGGCCACTTGAAGATCTTGTATTCCTAAACAATTGTAATTTACTTGTTTTTCTAGGATGGGCCAAAATTGTTGCTATTTAATTTTTGCTTAAATATTTCAATATTTGTTATTGTATGATAACATGACATATAGAATAGGAGTGCCACTCATATATCTCTTTTGGTATGAACATGCATTGAATGATTTAGGTATCTAAATTGGCATCTAGATAACTTGGTAAATCATTCTATGGGATTTAATCACACGCCTTAAATAATTGAGTGGGAGAAGGTGTTTTTGTAACACCTATGCCTTAAATCATTCCAAGGTTAGTTGAGCTTAATTATTTATTGGTAATCCCCCAAAGGGGCGTCCATGAATGGAATTTAGCAACATACTTCCTTACAAGGATAGACTAGACAATGGACTCAAACGAGATCTACTCCCCAAGGAGGGATTTTCGTGAGAGAAAATTGAGGGTCGATATCTTGGTAACACACTCAATGTAATTTTATTGATATCCTCCCAAAAGTTCTTGTCAGTAAAATTGCAAGGCTAAAATTGAAAATGCTGGTTGTTATGTTAACAATTAGGTGGGACCTAGTCTAACTAGTAAATGGTGCGAACTCCCAAAGGAGGCGTAACATTTATGAGTGTTGGATCACCGTTGAATTTTTATGATTGAGTTATTTATTTAATTCAAGATAAATATTTAAAGTGCTTTATCATGATTATTTACTTATATATGTTTTGTTTTTATTCAAAAATCATGACCCCATCACTTATAAACATCCTGAAAGATAACACTTTAACTGGAAATAATTATGTCACATGGAAAAGGAAAATTGGGTTGTTGCTGCAAAGTGAAAAACATAAGTTTGTTTTAACTACTCCTAAACCACCTGCTCCTAATAATGAATCTAGCATAATGCAAAGAGATGAGTATGAGCAGTGGAAGACTTCAGATGATATGGCCAAATGTTATATTATGACCACTATCTCCGACGTGTTGCAACAGCAGCATGAAGGAATGGAGTCCGCTGTTGATATAATGATGTCTCTAGAGGAGATGTTTGCTATGAAGTCCAGGACGACTAAGAGAGAGGCAGTGACTGCTTTTATGAATCTTAGGATGAAACCTGGACAGGCTGTGAAGGATCACATGATGAAAGTCATAGCACATCTCAACATTGCTGAACTGCATGGCGCTGAGATAGATGGTGAGACAAAAATTGATATGGTTGTCAATTCATTGTCAGATTCCTTTGATCAGTTCAAATTGGACTACACTTTGAACAAAAAGGAATACACCTTACAAGGCCTGATGCAAGATGTTCAAAGTGCTGAAAAGATCCTTGTGAAAAGCAAAGGTCAAGAGATTCATATGTTTGGTAAAGTTGCTACTGTTAAGACCCGTCAGAAGGTCAAGAAACAACAGAAGAAAAAGCAACTTGGGCCTACCAAGAAGGAGACCAAGAAAGTAACCAAGATCAAAGGGAAATGCTTCCTTTGTGGTGAAAAGGGACATTGGAAAAGAAATTGCCCAAAGTCCCAGAACAAGAAGGAAGAAGGTAATGTGAATTATCTTGAAACATGTTTTTTGGCAGATTCTACAGATTCTTGGATCATAGACTCTGGAGCCACTAATCATGTTTGTTATTCCTTGCAGGGGTTCCAAGAAAGGAGAAGGCTGAGTAAGAATGAAATCAATTTGCGCTTGGGCAACGGAACGTTAGTGTCTATAAGTGCAGTGGGAGATATTAGAGTTTATTTGGATTCTAGAAGGCATTTAGATTTGATAGACGTTTATTATGTACCTCAATTCAAGAGGAATTTAATTTCAGTTTCTTGTTTCAATAAATTTGGATATTCGGTTACTTTTAATAAAGTTTTTATTATTAGTAAGAATGACAAAATTATTTGCCAAGGTACATTGGAAAACGGTCTATACTTTTTGCATAGAAATATCTCTCACTCGTTAGACACAGAAATAACGGAACCTAATCATAAGAGAGTTAAATTATCAAAAGATGAAACCTACCTATGGCATTTACGCCTAGGTCATATTAACCTTAATAGGATTAAAAGATTTGTATGTGACGGACCTTTGAGTGACTTAAAGGTTGATGATATACCAACTTGTGAATCTTGTTTGGAAGGTAAAATGACCAAAAGGACGTTCTCTGCCATAGGTGCCAGAGCCACTGAATGTTTAAGATTGATACACACTGATGTATGTGGACCTATGAGCATTCAAGCTAGAGGTGGATATGAGTACTTCATCACTTTGACAGATGATTACTCGAGATTTGTGTAGGGAAAAATACTGTAGTACACGCAGCGGAAGTGAGACTAAAAAAAAATAGATTTAGTAGCTTTTAAAAATTTTTCCTTTTATGAACCTTAACCCTTTAATTAATTAAACATATATATATAATCAACAAAAAGAAGAATACCTTTTGTCGCGTGATCCGATTGACTTACGTCGATGGTAATCCGCAAGATCTTCAATCCTAGCACGAACATGAATCACCTAGGAGCGTGGTCTCCCTTTTTCTTTGAATTGCAGACCTGAGAATAGACAAACAAACTTTTCTTTTCTTTTGTTAGTCACAAAACAATCAAAAGAAGACTAAGATTATTCCAATCACTTTTGAGTTCTCAATCTAATGATCGAAACTCGCGTGAACCTAAATCGATGTTGTACACACAAGCTTATTGATGAACAAGCAATTAGTGTACCATCAAAAAATAATCTATTCACTCTTTTTGTTTTTAGTAGAATAAAAATTCCTTTCTATGAGTTGAGAAGAAGAAGAAGAAGAAGAATTGTATCAAGCACCACAACACCTAATGGCCGAATAATCTTCTCTCTTTTCTTTTAAGGGTGACCGAAATCCTTGTACCAAAAAAACTAGGGTTGCCGCAAATTACACTCCAAAAATATAGGAGTTTTAGTTGCACCCTAATTCACTTCTAGTTTTAAGACTTCAAACCCTAATCCAACTCATAGATATTTTATTCTTTTATTTTGACTAAATAAAAAGACTTCTTATTTGATTAAATAAATAAAATTAATTATTTATTTTCTTGTCAAACAAGTCTTTTAATTTTAGTATACTACTACCAATAGTATAACTTTAGGAATCATATTTCCTAATCAGAAAAGATTTGTTTCTTAATTAAACAATTAATTAATAAATTAATTAATTCTTATTTAATTAAAACAATGAAACAAAATAATATATTAGGTTAAATATGACCTTGCCGCCCCACTCAAATAAAATGGGCCATATATTATTTTCTTATTCCATTTAATCCATTGGATTTTAAATAAAAAGCCCACATGTGAACCAGACCCATTCTTACTAAAAGAAACAAGCCCACATGCCTTTCATTAATATATTAATATAATTGAGCAGCCCATTAAATAAATAATGTGCAAATTATATTCTTAATATATTAAATGCAATTCTAAATGGACCCATAAATTTATTCGGTAGAATATATCAAGTGATCCATGCAAGTCCGTGTGGATTGGGGATCTTGGCGGGCTATCTAAATTGAAGCTTCAATGGACATAACCTAATCACAATCAACAAATGATTCATTTAGGTCCGATCCATTAATTTTAACTCATTCCACTAAAGAGCTAAAATTGAACTCTTAAATAAAGACAGAAAAGGAAGATGTTCCTCATTCATACCCTAGACAATCATGTTGGAGATAGTGTATCCTCGTGATTAATATCAGTAATCGCCAAGAGTTCATAGACCGCCTATAACTCTCCAAGTTACCATATTTACTCATATGACCACATTTTGAACTTCGATATTTTGACTTGTCCAGAAGCCATGTTTTCAATAGGCACTATCGAAAACTCAACGTTGAGATTTAATATCCAATTACCTCAAAACATCCATATGATTATATTATACTCTCATTTAATAAATGGAGCCACGATGTCCATATCTATAAATGAAGTCCTCTATCGATTAACAAATGAATATCACAAAACTATCGAGGATAGACTATGCGATATAATCGTACTCATTGATAACTCAAATGATATCACTTGCAACCATAAGTCCATCATTTATCTCAGGATTAAGATAGACTCTCCGACTGTCCTGATAATGAAAAGACTTTTATCTACTGACGGTTATAGATAAAGTATTTTATTGTGATCCAGTTCAATGCACCTAGTGCACTAGATTCTTTTGCTCGAAGACACTCCGATGATTTTAGACTCATCATATCTCATTTGATCCCACTCAAATGCTAGCAAAAGAATTCTACAACTTTAACAAGATAAAGGTGCCCAACCTTTAACTTAAGTTGTGAACAATATTCAAGACTAACTAAAGAATTGTGTCTACCACATACATATCCAGATGTACGAACAATTCTTCTTTTCTCATAGTCTTTAGACCTTATGATTATTTACTTTGACAATTATAATATTAAACTATAAATGCTATAAGATTTGTTTAAACCAGAAATCACTTTGTTAATATGAAAAAGATTGTTAATTACAATATTACACTCTTGCTATTGAGCATAATCCTAACAATCTCCCACTTGCGCTATAGCAAATGTGTCATATCTCTCAAGCCCATGTTCTCTAGATGCCCATCGAAACTCTTCTGAGGTAGAGCCTTTGTGAAGGGATCTACTGGATTTTCTGCTGACGCGATTTTGGTAATCGTCACGTCACCTCTTTGAACAATCTCCCTTAAAAGATGATACTTTCTTTCAATGTGTTTAGCTCTCTTGTGACTTCTTGGTTCTTTCGAATTAGCCACTGCTCCACTATTGTCACAGTAGATAGTGATCTGCTTATTCGCACTAGGAATCACTTCCAAGTCAATCAAGAATTGGCGGAGCCAAACAGCCTATTTAGCAGCCTCGCATGCAGCAACATACTTAGCTTCCATGGTGGAATCAGCAATACAAGATTGCTTGATACTCCTCCATATAACTGCTCCTCCTCCAATAGTAAACACAGCCCCTGATGTGGATTTTCTGGAGTCAGAATCTAATTGGAAATCAGAATCTGTATACCTAACGGGAATTAAATCCCCTCCAGAGTATACAAGCATATTATCTCTTGTTCTCTTAAGATACTTGAAAATATGCTTGACTGCCGTCCAGTGATCAGGACCAGGTTTCGATTGAAACCTGTTAACTATGCCAACAGCAAAACAAATATCTGGTCTAGTACAGAGCATTGCATACATGAGACTTCCAAATGCCGAGGCATATGGAACTCTACTCATGAATTGCTCTTCATGCTCATTCTTTGGAACTTGTTCCTTAGAAAGCTTGATTCCATGTCTGAAAGGTAACATACCTTTCTTGGAATCCTGCATGGAAAACCTAGACAAGATCTTGTCTATGTATGAAGCTTGGGACAATGCAATCGTTCTATTCTTTCTATCCCTTATAACTTGGATACCTAGAATAAAACTTGCTTCTCTTAAGTCCTTCATATCAAATTGTTTTGCTAACCATTCTTTTACTGATGTCAATACACCTACATCGTTTCCGATGAGTAGTATATCATCAACATAAAGAATCAGGAAAACCAACTTGTCGCCCTTAATCCTTTTGTATACACAAGGTTCGTCAAGATTCTGAATAAATCCAAAACCTTTGACAACTTGATCGAACCTTATGTTCCAGGATCTGGATGCTTGCTTTAATCCATATATGGATTTCTGCAACTTGCATACCTTTTCCATTTGGCCCTTTTCAATGAATCCCTCTGGTTGCATCATGTAGATGCTTTTGTCAAGACTTCCATTAAGGAAAGCTGTCTTGACGTCCATTTGCCAAATCTCTAGATCTAAAGATGCTGCAATGGACAAGAGTATCCTAATGGATTTAAGCATGGCCACAGGAGAGAAGGTTTCCTCGTAATCGATACCTTCTTTCTATGTATACCCTTTAGCTACCAATCTAGCTTTAAAGGTTTCCACCTTTCCATCCATACCTCTTTTCCTCTTGTATACCCACTTGCACCTAATGGGTTTTATCCTTTTAGGCAAGTCTACAAGGGACCAGACTTTGTTATCGAACATAGATTCAATCTCAGATTGCATTGCCTTTTGCCAATGGCGACTATCAACATCCTCCATAGCTTCCTTGTACGTGTAGGGATCATCGTCGTCTGGGAGATTCTCCACTGATTCTCCCAGACCGATGTATCTTTCGGGTTGTGTTCTAACCCTCCCACTATGACGAGGAATGGTAGGTTGTTGATTTTGTGTTGGATCGGAACTTACAATTGGGTTTGGTTGTGTAACCTCTCGTGGAATTGTATCTCCTGACATCTCATTCAGGACAATTCTACTTCTATGCACAAAATCATTCATATAGTCCTTTTCCAGAAATTTAGTATTTGTCGAAACAAATACTTTAAGATCTGAATGACTATAAAAATAATATCCTTTAGTTTCTTTTGGATACCCTACAAATATACATGTTTCCGAACGGGACTCCATCTTTTCTGTCTTTCCTTTTAACACATGCGCAGGACAACCAAATATCCTTAAGTGTTGTAAACTAGGCTTGCGTCCAGTCCACAACTCATGCGGTGTTTTAGGAACAGATTTAGATGGTACATCGTTAAGAATGTATATAGCAGTTTGTAAAGCATATCCCCAAAAAGAAATAGGAAGTGTTGAATAACTCAACATAAACCTAACCATATCCAAAAGAGTTCTATTTCTCCTTTCTGCTACCCCATTTTGTTGAAGTGTACCTGGTGTAGAAAACTGAGAAACTATCCCATTATCAATAAGATATTGCTGCAACTCACCAGATAGATATTCTCCACCACGATCAGATCTCAAGATTTTTATGTGTTTCTCAAGCTGATTTTCCACTTCAACTTTGAATGCTTTGAACATGTCAAAAGCATCCGACTTATGTCGCATGAGATACACATAGCCAAATCTGGAGTAATCATCTGTGAAAGTGATGAAGTACCCATATCCACCTTTAGCTTGAATGCTCATAGGTCCACATACATCAGTGTGTATCAATCCTAAACATTCAGTAGCTCTGGCACCTTTGGCAGAGAACGTTCTTTTGGTCATTTTACCTTCCAAACAAGATTCACAAGTTGGTAGATCATCAACCTTTAAGTCACTCAAAGGTCCGTCACTTACCAATCTTTTAATCCTATTAAGGTTAATATGACCTAGGCGTAAATGCCATAGATAGGTTTCATCTTTTGATAATT
This sequence comes from Acer campestre, assembly GCA_954870605.1. Lineage (NCBI taxonomy): Eukaryota > Viridiplantae > Streptophyta > Magnoliopsida > Sapindales > Sapindaceae > Acer > Acer campestre. The sequence continues at coordinate 34,093,122 of OX940800.1, read as the reverse complement.
TAACTCTCTTATGATTAGGTTCCGTTATTTCTGTGTCTAACGAGTGAGAGATATTTTTATGCAAAAAGTATAGACCGTTTTCCAATGTACCTTGGCAAATAATTTTGTCATTCTTACTAATAATAAAAACTTTATTAAAAGTAACCGAATATCCAAATTTATTCAAACCAGAAACTGAAATCTAAATTTATCCAAATTGAATTGAGGTACATAATAAATGTCTATCAAATCTAAATGCCTTCTAGAATCCAAATAAACTCTAATATCTCCCACTGCACTTGCAGACACTAACGATCTGTTGCCCAAGCGCAAATTGATTTCATTCTTACTTAGCCTTCTCCTTTCTTGGAACCCCTGTAAGGAATAACAAACATGATTAGTGGCTCCAGAGTCTATGATCCAAGAATCTGTAGAATCTGCCAAAAAACATGTTTCAAGATAATTCACATTACCTTCTTCCTTTTTGTTCTGGGACTTTGGGAAATTTCTTTTCCAATGTCCCTTTTCACCACAAAGGAAGCATTTCCCTTTGATCTTGGTTACTTTCTTGGTCTCCTTCTTGGTAGGCCCAAGTTGCTTTTACTTCTGTTGTTTCTTGACTTTCTGACGGGTCTTAACAGTAGCAACTTTACCAACCACATGAATCTTTTGACCTTTGCTTTTCACAAGGATCTTTTCAGCACTTTGAACATCTTGCATCAGGCCTTGTAAGGTGTATTCCTTTTTGTTCAAAGTGTAGTCCAATTTGAACTGATCAAAAGAATCTGACAATGAATTGACAACCATATCAATTTTTGTCTCACCATCTATCTCAACGCCATGCAGTTCAGCAATGTTGAGATGTGCTATGACTTTCATCATGTGATCCTTCACAGCCTGTCCAGGTTTCATCCTAAGATTCATAAAAGCAGTCACTGCCTCTCTCTTAGTCGTCCTGGACTTCATAGCAAACATCTCCTCTAGAGACATCATTATATCAGCAGCAGACTCCATTCCTTCATGCTGCTGTTGCAACACGTCGGAGATAGTGGCCATAATATAACATTTGGCCATATCATCTGAAGTCTTCCACTGCTCATACTCATCTCTTTGCATTATGCTAGATTCATTATTAGGAGCAGGTGGTTTAGGAGTAGTTAGAACAAACTTATGTTTTTCACTTTGCAGCAATAACCCAATTTTCCTTTTCCATGTTACATAATTATCTCCAGTTAAAGTGTTATCTTTCAGGATGTTCATAAGTGATGGGGTCATGATTTTTGAATAAAAACAAAACAAATATAAGTAAATAATCATTTTAAAGCACTTTAAATATTTATCTTGAATTAAATAAATAACTCAATCATAAAAATTCAACGGTGATCCAACACCCATAAATGTTACGCCTCCTTTGGGATTTCGCACCATTTACTAGTTAGACTAGGTCCCACCTAATTGTTAACATAACAACCAGCGTTTTCAATTTTAGCATTGCAATTTTACTGACAAGAACTCTTGGGAGGATATCAATAAAATTACATTGAGTGTGTTACCAAGATATCGACCCTCATTTTTCTCTCACGAAAATCCCTCCTTGGGGAGTAGATCTCGTTTGAGTCCATTGTCTAGTCTATCCTAGTAAGGAAGTATATTGCTAAATTCCATTCATGGACGCCCCTTTGGGGGATTACCAATAAATAATTAAGCTCAACTAACCTTGGAGGCCATAGGTGTTACAAAAACACCTTCTCCCATTCAATTATTTAAGGCGTGTGATTAAATCCCATAGAATGATTTACCAAGTTATCTAGATGCCAATTTAGATACCTAAATCATTCAATGCATGTTCATACCAAAAGAGATATATGAGTGGCACTCCTATTCTATATGTCATGTTATCATACAATAACAAATATTGTAATATTTAAGCAAAAATTAAATAGCAACAATTTTGGCCCATCCTAGAAAAACAAGTAAATTACAATAATTTAGGAATACAAGATCTTCAAGTGGCCCATCAACCATACGCTCATCCTTCGGCCTCCTCCCTTGGGCTTGCACAGCCCACAACCCCACAAAAAGGGGCTGCCATGCGCAGCCCATAAGGCAACACAAGGCTGCCGTGCGCAGCCCACCATGTAATGGGCTTGCCATGCGCAGCCCAATCCACTCCTAGGGTGCGCACGATGCTCGTTCTTGGTTCCGGTTGTTTCACGTCTTCGATTCTTCGATGTAGAACGTATTACAACTTTATTTAAAACAATAAAATACTGCAGAATTTTTTTTTTTAATTACTGCAGTACTTTTTACAAAAAAAAAACTGCACAAAAATAATAAAAAAAAACTGCAGTAAAAATACTGCACTTAAAATAAACAAAAGAAATAAAACCTAGCAACTACCAAGAAGAAATTATGGCGATGATAGACCACCCTTCTTGTTACAATTCCAAAACCAAAATTACATTGAAAATCTAGGACCAAAATCGAGCAATAACAATCCACATAAAACATATATAAATCCATACATCCACATGTAATTATATATGCGAATACCTAGAGTGCCATCTCTTTCTAAACATGCATAATCACAATAAAAAGAAATAGATTCACGTATATATACGTTAATTAATTAAAGGGTACAACCAGGCTCTGATACCAATTGTAGGGAAAAATACCGTAGTACACGCAGCGGAAGTGAGACTAAAAAAAAAATAGATTTAGTAGCTTTTAAAAAATTTTCCTTTTATGAACCTTAACCCTTTAATTAATTAAACATATATAAATAATCAACAAAAAGAAGAATACCTTTTGTCGCGTGATCCGATTGACTTACATCGATGGTAATCCGCAAGATCTTCAATCCTAGCACGAACGTGAATCACCTAGGAGCGTGGTCTCCCTTTTTCTTTGAATTGCAGACCTGAGAATGGACAAACAAACTTTTCTTTTCTTTTGTTAGTCACAAAACAACCAAAAGAAGACTAAGATTATTCTGGTCACTTTTGAGTTCTCAATCTAATGATCGAAACTCGCATGAACCTAAATCAATGCTGTACACACAAGCTTATTGATGAACAAGCAATTAGTGTACCATCAAAAAATAATCTATTCACTCTTTTTGTTTTTAGTAGAATAAAAATTCCTTTCTATGAGTTGAGAAGAAGAAGAAGAAGAAGAATTGTATCAAGCACCACAACACCTAATGGCCGAATTCTCTTCTCTCTTTTCTTTTAAGGGTGACCGAAATCCTTGTACCAAAAAAACTAGGGTTGTCGCAAATTACCCTCCAAAAATATAGGAGTTTTAGTTGCACCCTAATTCACTTCTAGTTTTAAGACTTCAAACCCTAATCCAACTCATAGATATTTTATTCTTTTATTTTGACTAAATAAAAAGACTTCTTATTTGATTAAATAAATAAAATTAATTATTTATTTTCTTGTCAAACAAGTCTTTTAATTTTAGTATACTACTACCAATAGTATAACTTTAGGAATCATATTTCCAAATCAGAAAAGATTTGCTATAGCGCAAGTGGGAGATTGTTAGGATTATGCTCAATAGCAAGAGTGTAATATTGTAATTAACAATCTTTTTTATATTAATAAAGTGATTTCTGGTTTAAACAAATCTTATAGCATTTATAGTTTAATATTATAATTGTCAAAGTAAATAATCATAAGGTCTAAAGACTATGAGAAAAGAAGAATTGTTCGTACATCTGGATATGTATGTGGTAGACACAATTCTTTAGTTAGTCTTGAATATTGTTCACAACTTAAGTTAAAGGTTGGGCACCTTTATCTTGTTAAAGTTGTAGAATTCTTTTGCTAGCATTTGAGTGGGATCAAATGAGATATGATGAGTCTAAAATCATCGGAGTGTCTTCGAGCAAAAGAATCTAGTGCACTGGGTGCATTGAACTGGATCACAATAAAATACTTTATCTATAACCGTCAGTAGATAAAAGTCTTTTCATTATCAGGACAATCAGAGAGTCTATCTTAATCCTGAGATAAATGATGGACTTATGGTTGCAAGTGATATCATTTGAGTTATCAATGAGTACGATTATATCGCATAGTCTATCCTCGATAGTTTGGTGATATTCATTTGTTAATCGATAGAGGACTTCATTTATAGATATGGACATCGTGGCTCCATTTATTAAATGAGAGTATAATATCATCATATGGATGTTTTGAGGTAATTGGATATTAAATCTCAACGTTGAGTTTTCGATAGTGTCTATTGAAAACATGGCTTCTGGACAAGTCAAAATATCCAAGTTCAAAATGTGGTCATATGACTAAATATGGTAACTTGGAGAGTTATAGGCGGTCTATGAACTCTTGGCGATTACTGATATTAATCACGAGGATACACTATCTCCAACATGATTGTCTAGGGTATGAAAGAGGAACATCTTCCTTTTCTGTCTTTATTTAAGAGTTCAATTTTAGCTCTTTAGTGGAATGAGTTAAAATTAATGGATCGGACCTAAGTGAATCATTTGTTGATTGTGATTAGGTTATGTCTATTGAAGCTTAAATTTAGATAGCCCGCCAAGATCCCCAATCCACACGAACTTGTATGGATCACTTGATATATTCTACCGGACCAATTTATGGGTCCATTTAGAATTGTATTTAATATATTAAGAATATAATTTGCACATTATTTATTTAATGGGCTGCTCAGTTATATTAATATATTAATGAAAGGCATGTGGGCTTGTTTCTTTTAGTAAGAATGGGTCTGGTTCACATGTGGGCTTTTTATTTAAAGTCCAATGGATTAAATGAAATAAGAAAATAATATATGGCCCATTTGTATGAGTGGGACGGGAAGGTACTTTTTAACCTAATATATTATTTTGTTTCATTGTTTTAATTAAATAAGAATTAATTAATTTATTAATTAATTGTTTAATTAAGAAACAAATCTTTTTTGATTAGGAAATATGATTCCTAGAGTTATACTATTGGTAGTAGTATACTAAAATTAAAAGACTTGTTTGATAAGAAAATAAATAAATAATTTTATTTATTTAATCAAATAAGAAGTCTTTTTATTTAGTCAAATAAAAGAATAAAAGATCTATGAGTTGGATTAGGGTTTGAAGTCTTAAACTAGATGGGAATTAGGGTGCAACACAAACTCCTTTTTGCTTGTGGTTTGCGGCAACCCTAATCCCTTTTGGAGTAGGATTTTCGGCCACCCTAAAAGGAAAAGAGAAAGAAAATTTGGCCACCTATATATTTGGACTTATAGAATTCGGCCACCTAGAGGGTGTGGTGCTTGATTCAATCTTCTTCTTCTTCTCAATTCATAAAAATGATTATTTTATTCTACTAAAACATAAAAGAGTGAATAGATTATTCTTTGATGGTACACTAATTGCTTGTTCATCAATAAGCTTGTGTGTACAACATCGATTTAGGTTCATGCGAGTTTCGATCATTAGATTGAGAACTCAAAAGTGACCGGAATAATCTTAGTCTTCTTTTGATTGTTTTGTGACTAACAAAAGAAAAGAAAAGTTTGTTTGTCCATTCTCAGGTTTGGAATTCAAAGAAAATGGGAGGCCACGCTCCTAGGTGATTCACGTTCGTGCTAGGATTGAAGATCTTGCGGATTACCATTGACGTAAGTCAATCGGATCACGCGACAAAAGGTATTCTTCTTTTGCTGATTATATATATGTTTAATTAATTAAAGGGTTAAGGTTCATAAAAAGGAAAAATTTTTAAAGTTACTAAATCTATTTTTAGTCTCGCTTCCGCTGCGTGTACTACGGTATTGATCCCTACAATATCTCTCAGGTCTGATTGAACTGTATGTCCTGCCACCTATTGATTTGAAGACCCGGAAGTCTAGTTTCCAACCCAATTTACGGCTTGTCAATCCAAATTTTCTAGAAGAAGTTATTCTCGTGTTAGTGTCCAAAGGTCTGATCAGTCAGTTATTAAATCCGCGAATACTTTCGGGATTTGTTTCGCACGTTGTGGAACGGGAAATATTACCTTCTTGTACATGTGAGAGAGTCTTTGAAAGCAAGAGAGTCTTTGAAAGCAATTAGATATCTGATCCTTATCCTCCTTCAATAAGTAATCAATTTGGATGGATTAGGAAAAAAATAGAATCCCAAAAAGGTAGAGTTTTAAAGGGGAAGTGATTTCCTTGTTGTTTAAGGACTTGGCTTAGCATCTACACCTATTTAAGACCCTTTGAGCCCTAATTTCGAGAGAGCCATCCAAGGGAGGTCCCAAGCCACCAAAGGGGCCGTCCCCCATAACCATCATCCATCTTTACACATCGGGGGTTTGCAAGATGAAGAAGAATCATCATTGAAGATTTGAAGAATTCATTGAAGGCCTCAATAGGTTTTATCTTTTCTATCTCTTGTCTTTTTATTTCCGCTATGTGTAACAAACTCCATACTAGGGAATCAATGTGAACCTCTATGAATGCTCTTTGTTAGAATTGACTATATTTTCTTAAATAAGGCTTTGATTGATTCAATTCATTCTATATCATGATTATTTATTCTTGTTGATGCATGGGTTATGCTAGGCTTGAATTTAGGGTTTTTGATAATTTAAAGGTTGAGATGCGAGTGAGTTTCACCATTCTTAGCCAATATTCAATTGAATGGATAGAATTTATCGTATCAGGATATTGCACGTAAATTTTGGTTCTCTTGTTCTTGTGCTTAATGGGTTCTCAGTCATAGTTTATACACAGGTTTTGAGGTAGACTATGGTTGAGCATGCTTGGTTTGTGCTTTGTGGGTTTTTGGTTATAATTTATACGCAGGTTTTGAGGTAGACTGTAATTGAGAATGCTTGGTTTGTGGTTAATGGATTTTCTGTTATAGTTTATACGCAGGGTTTGAGGTAGACTGTAGTGGAGAATACTTGATTCATTACAGGACAACATGGTACCAATCATACATAATTTAAGAACAAACCCTTAACTTGATTAACATTCTTTATAAAAGTCAATTCGAAACATTGAGCAAACGTAGTTGGGGAGCATTGATGACCTAGTTCTCTCACATCTTGATCACATTCACATATTCTTGTTAACTGCTTTCTTATTAGTTTAACCTAGTTTTAACCTCCAATCAATCAATCAATCTTGAAATTCCCTTTAAAGCAATAGTGTTTTATACCTAGAGGGGGGTTGAATAGGTATGATCCCAAATTCTTCCAATATTCAAAAATGCGGAATATAAGAATGAAATGAATACTTGAAATGATATAACAATTGTATATTATGAATCAATTCATGTAAGCATCAATATACAAAAGAATCAATACAAGTAAACATATGGAAGATAAAGAAATATAAAGCGAAAATGAGACACAGTGTTTTTACGTGGTAAAACCTCAAAGAGGAAACATCCACGGGTTGAATCCATAACCACCGGCAAAGCAAATCCACTATATGAAAAGGACTTACACACTCAAAGCTATCAACACTATGATATCCACTCCAAGCTATCAAGACCTAATCAACCCTCGGGCTAGTGATTCACAAAGCCTACTCTCTATCCAAGATGTGTCCTACACCTCTAGAGAGCAACTCCCTATCCAAGGCTCTCAAGCCTCTAGGAAGATTTCCTTGCTTAGCAATCTAGATCACTAGGATCTTAGTTAAGCTACCCTAGCTCAACCATCCGGAGTACGCAACTCCTTGCTAAGACTTTTGCTTAGTTATCCGGATCCTCTTGATCCTAACTAAGGCTTCTTGCTTGGCTATCCGGAATCCTTTCCTAGCCAAGTCTTCTTACTCAAATTAAGGCTTCACTCACCTTAACAAGAGACTTCAACCTTTCACAAGGCAATGATCTAAGTGAAGTGCATACAAGCAATATGATGCAATCACAAACAAATAGAGCAAGTAGATCAAACACACTCTATGAACATGCAACTAGAGAATCTAGAATAAAGCTATCACAACTCAATCACAAAATATATCAACAAACCTTAGCATGTGAATTAACATCATTCATGTTACTTTTCATCAATCAAATAAGAAGATTAAAGAGATGATCAATAATGAAAGTAAGAAGAAGATGAATCACTTACAAACAAATAAAGCTAGATAATCAATAAAGCTCTATGAACATGCTTACATACATTCTAGGATATGCTTTCAACAATCAATCACAAAAATACCTAAAAATCAAAGCATGTATATCAATAAGAACAAGGTATGAATATTCAATATATCACACTAAAAACCTAGTTCTTAGATCATGAAATTAAACGTAGAAAATGTCATAAAGCACATCACATATATCGTTTCTAGAATCAATTTCAAGATTAATCAAGTTTAGCAAATATATGTTCAAGTGAAATCACAAAGCTAAAACTCAATTATCAAATGAACAACCACCCCTAGAATATGTTCTAACATCACTCTAAACACAAATCATCTATCAAATTGAAAGATTAAAGTGCAGATCAAAAGATGAAGTGAGAAGAAGAAGTTTAACATACAACAATGAAACTCGGACTGAAGAACAGCTTGCTGCGAACAATAACGAATTCAAATGACTCTAAAAATGCTTGGGGTTTGTAGCTCCCTTCAAGACCAACAATTTTGGTTTTTGGATCACTCAATTTCGAGTTCGTATGAGAGAGTTATGATCAAAATAAGAAAACAAAAATATTGAAGAAATCTGCAGAAATTTCGTTTTTTGGTATTCTTCAAATTATTGGAATGGAGGGAAGAGAAGGCATTTAAAGGAAGGAGAAGGAAGGCAATTTTGTCCAATCAAAAGAGGCCATTTCATCCCAGTCCCCGTGTGGGGCGCGTGTGCCACACGGGACCAGAGGGCATGTTGGGCCGTGTGGCACACGGCCTTCACACGTGGTGGCCATGGTGCTTCTCCCGCGCACCTCTCACGTTCTTCAGCCGTTTTCGGGCATCCGAACTCTGATTTCAAATCCGTTTTCGGATTATAAATTGTGACTCCCTCACGCACAACGAAGACTATGAAACTTTGACAAATGGTTGAGAATTCATCTCAGAAAACAACGACGAACACAACTTAATGAATGAGAATGAAAAGTAGTGTAGCTACATCGTTTGGACTCGAAACTAAATTAATGAGTAACCGAAATGACCGAGACTCAATAAGGAATCAAATAAGATCATGTTCAAGTCCAAAAAACAAGAAACACAAACAAATAAATACTATGCAACACAAGCATGCCATATCTAAGCGATAGTGAGAAAACATGCAATTCTACAAGATTGTCAACAATGAGATAAATGCATGTGCATGCTAAATGTGTGTGAAAGTGTTATACCAAATGTTTGAACAACGATGCAGGGACACACATGTATGAATTGTGTGTGTGTGCGCTAACACCTTGCAAGAGGAAAAAGAATCTTGATACCTTAGTATCCAAGTATGCGATGTTCCCCTTGGAGACGATATTTGCACAAGATGTTGCTTCTTCACCTTTGAGGCTCCTTTCTTCCAAGAAACACCCAAGCAACTACTAAAACAAATATAGAGAGTTTTGTAATGGAATCAAGCCAATACAAATAAAGGATCTTACAATCTCCCCCTTTGGCTATTCCATGGCAAAATCTCATCCTCACCATACATTGATCACTCCAATAGACTCAATGTTGATATCATTCTCTCATCCTCACATTACAAAGAGATCCCTAGACTAAAAGGTCTTCAAGTCTTCTTGAGTCTTCAAAAATCCCTTTCTTTGAACTTCAAAGTAAGTACCTATGAGAAAAGAAACAACCAACAAGAGAATTTCTTCTAAAGAAGAATGGTGAGAAATTATCACATAAGCAAAATAAAAACTTCCCTTATCTCAAACAAACAATGCATTATCTCAAGTGAATAAATGTTATCACATTTAAAAGCTCTCCCTTAAAAACCTTAACACAAATTGTAGGGAAAAAAATACGTGCACGCAACGGAAGCGAGACTAAAAGAGTTTAGTATATTTTAAAAATTTTCCCATATTGAACCTTAACCCTTTAATTAATTAAGCAATATATACCAAAAGATATCATACCTTTGTCGCGTGATCCGATTGAGTATGCATCGATGGTAATCCGCAAGATCTTCCAATCCGATCATGAACGTGAATCACCTAGGAGCATGGTCTCCCTTCTCTTTGAATTGTGTACCTGAGAATGGACAACAAAACTTTTCTGATTTCTGTTAGTCACAAAAATTCCAATAGATTGTTAAGAATGTCCCGATCACTTTTGAATTCACAATCGTTAGATTGAAACTCGCGTGAACCTTATTCGAAATTGTGCACAAGACCTCTTGATGTAAAGATCACTTGTGCACTATCAAAATAAGAACAATTCTTCTCACAATCTTTCTTGGCCGAATTTCACACTAGTCTAAGAGTTGGATTTTATTTTTCTCTAGCAAAAGAAAAACTCTCAATTGCAAAAACTAGGGTTCTTAAAAATATATTAAGAATATATATATATTTATTGGCCGCCAATCAATTGCCAAAATATATATATTAGCCGAATTCTTCTCTCAATATAAAGTATATATGCACCGAATTCTTTGCCCAATAAAGTATTAGTCCTAGACCAACTCTTCATGCAAGAATAATATATATATATATATTGGACTTCTTCTTGCCATATAAAACAAATTATATATTTCGCTGCATGCCTTCATATATATTGTTGCATGCCTTCATATATATACCACATATATTTCCGCATGCATATATGTATATATTACTATACATTCCGCATGCATTATGCATATATAAAACATATATATATCCCGCACTCATACATATATAAAACATATATATTCTGCATTCATGCATATATCTTATGTACAAACCCTAATCCAACTCTTTAGTGTATTTGTGACTATATAAAAGACTTCCTAATTTGACTAAACAAATAAAGTCTTTTATATTTAGTATAATACTAATAGTAGTATACTACTAGGAAACATATTTCCTAATCAGAAAAAGATTTGATTTTTAATTAAATAATTAATTAATATAATAAAATAATAAAATAAAACAATATAATGGGCTAAAAATTAGCCATTGCCGCCCATGACTAGAACTTGGGCCTACATATTGTTTTCTTATTTTATTTAATCCATTTGGACTTTAATAAAAAGCTCACATGTGAACTAGACCCATTCTTACTAAAAGAAACAAGCCCACATGCCTTTCATTAATATATTAATATAATTAAACAGCCCATTAAATAAATAATGTGCAAATTATATTCTTAATATATTAAATACAATTATAAATGGACCCACAAATAGTTCGGTAAAATATATCAAGTGATTCATGCAAGTCCGTGCGGATTGGGGATCTTGGCAGGCCTATCTAAATTTAAGCTCCAATAGATATAACCCAATCACAATCAACAAATGATTCACTTAAGTTCAATCTATTTATTTTAGTTCATTCCACTAAAGAACTAAAATTGCACTCTTAAATAAAGATGGAACAAGTTAACGATACTCATTCATACCCTAGACAATCATATGGGAGATAGTGAATTTTCGTGAAGAATATCAGTAATCGCCAAGAGCTCATAGACTGCCTATAGCTCTCCAAGTTACCATATTTACTCATATGACCACACTTTGAACTTGGATATATATTATGACTTGTCCAGAAGTCATCTTTCAATAGACACTATTGAAAACTCAACGTTAAGATTTAATATCCAAAACCACAAAGCATCCATATGATGATATTCTACTCACATTTAATAAATGGAGTCACGATGTCCATATCTATAAATGAAGTCCTCTATCGATTAACAAATGAATACCACAAAACTATCGAGGATAGACTATGCTATATAATCGTACTCATTGATAGCTCAAATGATAACACTTGCAACCATAAGTCCATCATTTATCGCAGGATTAAGATAGACTCTCCGATTGTCCTGATAATGAAAAGACTTTTATCTATTGATGGTTCTAGAAAAAAGTATTTCATTGTGATCTAGTTCAATGCACCCAATGCACTAGATTCTTTTACTCGAAGACCCTTCGATGATTTTAGACTCATCATAACACATTTGATCCCACTCAAATGCTAGTAAAAGAATTCTACAACTTTAACAAGATAAAGGTGCCCAACCTCTAACTTAAGTTGTGAACGTTATTCAAGACTAACTAAAGAATTGTGTCTACCTCATACATATCTAGATGTAAGAACAATTCTTATTTTCTCATAGTCTTTTGACCTTATGATTATTTACTTCGACAATTATAATAATAAATGCTATATAAGATTTTGTTAACAAACAGAAATCACTTTATTAATATGAAAAGATTGTCAAGTACAATATTACACTCTTGATATTGAGCATAATCCTAACACAAATAAGGCAAGAATTATTTTCTCCCCCTTAAGACAAAGTCTCTAATAAGCATAACAGTGAGGAATACAAATCTCCCCTATGTCAAACATGGATTCCCCATATTAAACAAGGTGATATATACAATTTCTCCCCCTTTTTGTCAAGGAATAGACAAAGGGCACAAGAGATAAAGAACGAGATATAAAGCAAACAAATTGTATAGAAAGCGTAGTTAAATAAACTAAAGCTCCCCCTTAACATATGCTCCACATATTATCACCAAGTAGATTTGTTCATAAGGGACTCACACATTCACACATTCACACAATAAGAGAAAATATTTCATCACTTTTCAAAGTCCAAGAGAGAATCATAGATTTTCATTAATCTCTTAAAAATATTCTCACATTGCTAATGAATCAAACACATAAGTAAAATATGTGTGTGTGTGAATGCTTCTCACATATATAGAAGGAGTAATTGCGATATCAACATGCAAACAATTTCCACACCTATTGATCGAACCAAAATTGGTATGATTTTGGCCCTCATTTCCTTCTCCTTTTGCTTGATTCTTGGGCATTATTATGTGATTTAATGGTGTTAATTAAGTATTTTCAGGTATTTATAAAGTTGAAGGGCATTGTAGTAAAATGGAGAAATTAGGGGCAAAAGCATAATATTTGGAGGAAGATTGGAGATATCGTAATATTGGAAGAATATAGGGGACCGAAGTGCAAATTGCCACTCAAATCAGCCACGCAGACAGCATATGAAACGCTGCGTTTCACTAAAATGAAGAGCTAAGCTTGGCTCTAAGCACACCTCAGGCCACGCCCAAACGCGCCCCATGTGCGCCCAGATTGGAGGCCCAATTATACCAGCCCATCTCTTTCAACAGCCCGACCTCTTTGGATTAATTGAAACGGTGCCGTTTCAATTAAATGTGCAGTAGGCCAAGAGAAGCCCAACCACACGTGGGCCTAACAGCAGACCCAAACACAAGGCCCAATCTTGCACCCCACCTGATTTGCACAGCCCAATCACACCCCAGCCTTCTCTAATTGCACCACCACATGAGACAAGGATGATGCAGCTGTGTGCACCCAGCCCACTTATTAAGGACACCCCAAAATCACTATTTAACCTTCTTCCCCAACGTGATGTCCACCATGGCAGCCCCTTTCCTCCAAACCCTAGCCAGCCGACGACCACCTTCCCAGACCTATTGTCGACCGAAAACCAGCCCAAACGAACGGCAAACCGACCGACTGGTCGTTCAGTCCATTTTCGGCGTCCCAAATCGCCGGAATCTTCAAGCTCCTCACCACCCACTCTTGTCATGCCAAGTCACCCTTTTGGTCGCCATTTGTCATTCAAGGTCGCCACGGCGATAGGGAGTTGATTCCCACACCTGATGAGGTCGCCATTTGCATCCCCAAGGTCGCCATTTGTGCCAAAACCGCGACCATTCTGCTGTGCATCTCTGATTGGCTGGTTTTGGAGGGAAAATTACAGAAAGGCCCCCTAGAGGGGCCAAAATGGTAATTTGACAAGTACAAGGGGTGTTTTGGTAATTTGCCATCCGTGACCTAATTCAAAAATACTATAAATTCATCCCTCTTTTCAATTTGAATTTCCAAGCCTTACAAAGTCTTACCAATCCCATTCTCTCCTACCAATCTCCTCTTCCTCCATTAATCATCTCCCAAATTCCTCCATTTTCTATCCTTGAACTAATCTCTTCCACCCAAAAACTCACACCAAATCTTGATTCCTTCCCTCAATCATTCCTATCCCCACCATTTCTCCACCCAATTTCCTTAGTCACTTTCCACCAAAACACCCACATTTCTAGACATATCCTCATCTTCCATTCCTTGCATTTAGGAGCATAGAGGAGAAGAAGGATCAAGCTTAAAGAAGGTCACCCAAGGGTTATTTCCTTACTATTTACTTCTTTTCATTTATTGCTAATATGTGTAACTAAACCCCTAATCTAGGGGATAGATTTGAGGATCAATTGGTTGTGGGTTTAGCTTAAGCTTGTAATGAATCTCTTATGTGTTCTATTCATTCAAATTAATTAGATTCCATTCATTATAATTGACTTGTATATCACTTGTTAATTGCCATCTTGAGTGGAGTAATTTGTTATATATTCATATGTGGATTGACAATCCTTGTGTGATTAAGAACCCATTGGATAGGATAGATTAGTGGTGGGTATATCAACCCCACTAATCTAAGCCTCTAAGTGGTTAACATAATGAGATTGGTACATTAAAGTAGCTAGTTAGCTTACCCACATTCAATTGTTAATCAATCTATTTCCTAGCTATCTTATTAATTGATTTTATCCATTTTTCTTATCAAGATTGTGAGTCTTCTATTTTTCATATCACCATATTTTTAGTTAGGTTAGTTTTGTATGTGTGTTTGATGGTTTGACAAACCATACACTCATTCATCATTTATGATTTATTTCATTGTTTCTAGATTAGCTAATTAAATCAACATATTTCTCTAATTCCCTGTGGAACGAACTCTAAGCTTACCACAATACTCGTTTTCAAATCTTAAAATATATTGCGTAAAGATTCATTTTATAAACTTTCTTTTGGTAATTCGCAATTTGGTAACAACACAAAAAGCGAGTCATCACCTATCCAACTAAAGCTTTTCCAAAAATAAGTCAAACCGATATTCATCCATATTTTTGCTTTAAAAGAATAGTTATCAACAGGTGAGCGTGTGTGTGCATGTGGCTCGTTTTCCCGTTTCTATTTGTCAACCCGAGCTTTTCACAATTCTCAACTATACACCATTAAGCCTTTTGTTTTTCATTTCTTTTAGGCTTAGAATCAAAGATTTTTTTTAATGATTCTTTTCAACTCTTCTTTGATTTTTCTAACAAAAACATATACACCTCTTGGCGGCTTTCACTCAACACAAAGGCGTAGCCCTTTCCAACATTGGGCGGCTTCACAACCAGTGCGTGTAGCCCTTTCCAAGAGGGTGCTTGTTGAATACTATGTAGTGCCGAAGCAAAATGGATACATATCATAGGTCATTTATCATGTACTAAGCAATAGGCTTCTAGATACATCCATTATCTACACATATTCAATCACATATACTCAAAACTAAAACATATAAGAGAAGCATTTTTGCACTTTTCAAAAATAAGATTTTTTCAAACTCAAGTGCATGATCTAAAAACAATAAGAGTTATTAGCTTTAGATCATTACTTCTCAAGTGAGTAGCTCTCAAAGATATTGATATACAAATAAAGTTTTGCTTATCAAGCCACCCACATTCACACAAGCACATCAATCAACACAAATCATGCCAATGGACATTCTAAGAGTTTTAAACCTCTCTTTGTCCAAGGGCTTAGTGAACAAGCCCGCAAGTTGATTTTTAGTAGGCATATGCTCTAGAGTTACAATAGAATGTTCAACAAGATTTCTAATGAAATGATGCCTAATATCAATGTGCTTTGTGCGTGAGTGTTGAACCGGATTTTTAGAGATGTTATTGGCACTTAAATTATCACAATAAATTGTCATTTTTCCTTGTTCTATCTCATAATCCTTAAGGATTTGTTTCATCCAAAGTAATTGTGTTCAACCACTTCCGACCACAATCATACATATAATAACACACATCATGATAAGATCAATTGTGAACAATTTTCACCTAAAGATCTTAGACTAGTAAATGTCAATGATGACCATATAAACATTATATTAGTTCTCAAGTATGACATGCTTCATGAAGTGATAAAACAATGAGTTGATAGATGAAATATAGATAAGTAAGCAATGTGATATTAGATATACCTTTGCAAGCTATTTTCATCAAATGCAAGGCCTTCACCCTTTTTATGAGTCCTCTCGGCTTGTATGTCCTCATGACTACAAGTTATAGGTTTGTTGATTCCAAGAGATTAAAAGCTAAGCATTTCAACTCAAACAAACAAAAAAATGACTTTCTCTAAAAACCTTAACAAGAATTATCACCAAATAGATAGCATGATATGCAACTTCTCAAAAGTTAATTAACAAATTTTGACTATTGTTAACCGCCAAAATTGGCGAGGGACCAAAGAAGAATTTTCCACCTCAACACAAGAAGCAGGTGCGAACACAATCCGGATACCTCGACAGAGTGGAGGCCGATTGGCCCAAGTATGAACCTCTTTCAGCGGGATCCACCCCGCCAGCGTCTCAACTCACAACAAGGACCAAGCCCGGTTATGATCGGGCACCCTAGGGACCTCGCAACACCCCAACACAGCACCCTAGAGACCCCGTAACACCCCGACACAGCTTCCTATGGACCCCACAGCACCCCGACACGGAGTTCTACTGATCATCTGATTACAAGTCAGCTACATATCCCCCTACTACCGTCAGTAGGATGCTTACTAAATGTAGGCAGCCCGTTAAAGCAGAAGAGCACCAGGAAGCCGGACCCTAACACCAAGAACCAAAAACTCCACGAAAGATCTAGTAAAACGTCGCCGTACAAAGGAGGTACACTCCTTCCCGCCAGAGAGTCCTAATTTGAGCAGGACAGTACAATAAGAATCCTACTAGGAAGGTAAGTGATTGACTCCTCCTAGGAAGGAAAGATTGGATTCAGCGCATTAAAGCTCTGAAGTTATTTCCTAAAAAAGGGAGGATCCAGCAAGCTGTCAAACCCTAGTTCGAGATTGTAGGAGTGCATGGCAAGCAAACATGACCTATATATATATAACAACTTATTCATAAGGGGGGGGGGGGGGGGGAAATCGAGAAACCCTACACTCTACTTATCGACAGGCACAGATTCATCACCACCAACATCCTGATTATCGATTTTTTTTTTATGTAACGTAATGGTCTAGTAACTTCATAGTCGGTGTATTCATATAATAGGAAAGAGTGATCAATAAAGCGAGTTCCTATTTGATTTCTCGTATTCTTTATCGTGCATGCATTGGCAGGGACCTAGTTGGTATCGAACTACTTGATACCCCTCCGGCCAGGATCAATCTCGATCTTAGTCCTTTTAAAGTAGTTATTTGATTTATCGTCCTCTTAACGATTTTCGGATAACACTTTTGGCGCCGTCTGTAGGGATCTTTTCCCAATCATTGTCTAACAACAGCCTATTTCCACCCAGAGATATTCAGAATGAGACTCCGATCCTCCCAGGGTCATCCCGAGCCATCAGGACTCCAGTCCATTGCCTCCACTGAAAGAGCCCAGAGGCGGGGAAAGGGCATCAGGAGCGAGAACCTTCCACCAGTGCCCTCATCGGCTGCAGGCCTTGACCCACAAAACCCCGCTGGGCAAGAAGTTAACCGAGACGTCCTAGAACAGCACGCCGCAGCCTACGTAGAAGCGATCCGGCTCCGGATGATAGCCCAGGGAATCCCATTTGAAGCCGCCGGGATCCAAGAAGATATCAGACCAAGCATTCGGGCTCCAGTCTTTGACCGATTGGGCCCCCCTCTCCCAGTCCGACAGGTGAATCTCAGGTCCCAGTTAGTAAAGTCCGCGATTGAGGTTCCACCTAGGAAGACTCACTCCTCACCAAAACCGCGGACAAAGGAAAGGGAGCCCCGTCCCGACTCTGAGGAAAGTGCCAAATCTCGGAGGATTTCCAAGGAGAGGCATCAAAGGGTTAAGCGAAAGGAGGTAGTTATCGATTCAGAATCTTCGAATGATGAAGTTTCGGTAGCTCGATCCGGAACCAAGAAGTCTCAGCGCCTGGAGGACCAGATGACAAGGATGGCGAAGGAGTTGGAGCAGTTAAAGAAGGGAAAGCATCAGGGGATCCAAAAGAACCCCTTGGGAGAGATGAATGCACCATTCTTCAAGAGAGTTAGGGAGGCAGGGCTACCCCCCAAATTCAGGATGCCTTCAGAAAAGTACTCTGGAACAGAAGACCCCGTCAGCCACCTGGAAAGCTTCGTACACCAAATGGAGGTTCAGAGTGCAACCAGGATAGCCATGTGTAGGATGTTCCCTTCAACTCTGACAGACTGTGCCAAGACATGGTTCAGAAAATTACCACCAGGTAGTGTTGATTCTTTCTCCAAACTTACCAAAGCTTTCTGTGCGCAGTTTCAGGGAATCCCGATACCCCGAATGGATCGCTAACGTGGTCATGGTTACCAAATCTATCGAAAAGTGGCGAATGTGTGTGGACTACACCGATCTCAATCGGGCTTGTCCCAAAGATAGCTTCCCTCTACCAAAGATAGATCAGCTCATTGACTCCACTGCAGGAAATAAGCTCCTAAGCTTCATGGATGCTTTCTCGGGGTACAATCAAATCATAATGCACCCTTCAGACCAAGACAAGACTAGCTTCATCACTGGACAAGGTCTCTACTGTTACAAGGTAATGCCATTCGGACTCAAAAATACAGGTGCCACTTACCAGCGCATGGTGAACAAACTATTCAAGGAACAGATAGGGAGGTCCATGGAGGTATACATAGATGACATGATCACTAAATCTCCAGAAGCAGGACGATATATAGGGGACTTACGTCAGACCTTCCAGGTAATAAGGCAGAACCAGATGAGGTTGAACCCCTGATCGAGCCAAAATTGGTATGATTTTGGCCCCTATTTCCTTTCCCTTTTGTTTGATTCTCGGGCATTATCCTGTGATTTAATTGTGAAAATTAAGTGTTGTTATAGGAAAAAATAGTCGTGGTAGACACGTCATCACAATATAAAGCCACGTAAGCAAGTTCAAAAGAAAGTCAACTAACGGAGCAAGAATTCCCCCATGAAAACCTGCTCGGAAAAAGAGGAAGTTTCCCGACCACCAACAAAGGCGAGTCGCTCGGGCAATAAACCTTACTCGGGCAAGGACACGGTGTAGTCGGGAATCAATGAAAACAGATAGTCACCAGCGCCCATATTCCAAACTTTGGGTGCAATCAGCAACAAGCAACTCCATGATAAGCGACAGTGGCCGCAGAGTCCAAATAAGGAAGCAAATAGATTTTCCGTGAATGAAGAAGGAGGAATCAGAATCAGACTTGGATTCAACCAAATCAGGAAATATACAAAAGAAGGAGAGTCCGAATTCGTTAAGGATTACAACTCACAATTAGGGCACCACATACCAAAACCCTAATAAAACATGTATAAATACCCCTTCTTTACGCAAAAGGAGGAGGACACGAGTGAAATAGCTAGAGAGAGAGAGAGAGAGAGATTGTAATACAGCATTCTTGTAATTCTTCTTCATAGTGGATTTGGCTTCGTTGCTTAGGCAACAAACCGTGGATGTTTCTCCAACCCTTGGAGTTTTACCACGTAATTGTTTGTGATTCATAGTTTATTTCTTTTGTTTTCAATCATCCAAGTTCATAATTTACAACAAGTCAAAAGATAAATCATTGACTCGGTGACCACCAAAAATCACCGTCAACAATTGGCGCTAGAAGGAGGGGCATCCCAGAAATTTGTGATAACAATGGCTGGTGAAGGAGATGGTAGCGATTCCAGGTACAGTCAAGGCGTGCCAAGTAATGAGCTGGGGGATGACACCACGCTCAATACAGCGGATGCCACCCTGATGATGGCAGACCAGTCAGCCGCCTTAGCTGGTATTCAACGTTTCCCCACAACTAATGAAGAAATCACGCAACGATTTCATGCTTCCCTGCAACAACTCATATCAGACGCGGCAAAGCAAGGGGTTGACCTTTCCACCACGGGAGGTTTGATATCTCCTCACAGTCTGCCCGTCCCAAACCAGCAGGCTGCGAGGCTGCGTTCTGCAGTGGTGATACCAACGCCTGATGCACCCCTAAAGGCGAGACGAGATCCTGTGCCAGAAATATTATCCGAAAGGGAGCATAGAGAGGGGAGTGATCCTGACATGGGTTACGGTGAAGATCGAATAGTCGTAAATCGGGATCACCCCAGGAGGCGCAGTCACCGGAGAGGCCGATCTTCATCCTCGGAAGGGAGTGAGCAGAATCGTCATCGCAAGCGCCAAAGGGGCATAGTACGGTTGCATGGCCTAAACCGAGATCGCAGAGAGTTGAATCCGGAGGAAAGGGGTCAAAAATTGACCATAAGTCAAACTTTCAATGCGATAGGGGAGCCAGAAGGAGATAGAGATATACTCATACAGAGCCTAACCCGGGAGGTACAGAATAATCGTCGACAAATGGATGCTTTAGTCAGGCGATATGGGCGTAATGAGCTGTCGGATGACGAATCCGGAAGCCCGTTCACTAGTGGGATCCTAAGAACACCTTTCCCGGAGAGATTCAGGATGCCACACGTGGAACTATTTAAGAAAGATACCGATCCAAAGGAACACGTCCGAAGATATAGGAGCGCCATGGCACAATATGTCAACAATGACTCACTGCTATGTTTGAATTTTCCTCAAACCCTTGGAGATCTAGGCTCCCGGTGGTTTGGTAGATTACCAGCAGCAAGCATAAGCAGCTTTGGCGAGTTGAGCAAAGCTTTCTCAAGACAGTTCCTCGGGAATGTGCATAGGAAAAAATCGGTAGCTCACTTATCCCAACTCAGACAGGGAAAGGATGAGTCGCTAAAGAAGTATCTGGGGAGATTTGGTCAGGAAGTGTCCGAAATTAGGAGTGCAAATGACGAGGCAATAATTGCTGCGTTCATCAACAACCTTCAGAATGGCCAATTGTCATTTGACCTCAGAAGAGCCTGATTAACCAGTTATGCTGATATGATGGACATGGCAGGGGGGTACGCCCTGGCTGAAGAGGAAGAAATTGCCACAGGGGGTTACTTCGTGCATGGCGGTCGCCCAGAAGGATTCAAAACCAAAGACCAAACTAAGGCGCCCGACGGCAAAACGGACAAACAGAAGAACAAAGCACGGGATGGTCGGGATGGGCGGCGAGCATACGACCCGAAAACCGACCAGCCGCGACAGAAGTTCCAGGGCAGGTATACGAATTACACCCCACTGAAAAAAGACCAAGGTGAAATCTTGGCAATCCTAGAGGAGAAGAACATGTCAAAAGAACCTCCTAGGCAGTCAACATATGCCCGGAGGGACACCACCAAGTATTGCCATTTCCATAAGGAGAACGGGCACGAGACATCCAAATGTTTCCAATTAAGGGACCATATTGAAACCCTCATCAGGGAAGGACACCTGAAAGACATCGTCCTCAAGAAGGTGGACAAGACGGATGGACAAAAGGATAGCCGGCAGGACGGGCGGGCAAGAAAATTCAGTCCAAAGAAAGCTGAGGATGAAGGAGTAATTAACACCATCTTTGGAGGACCGGCAACTGGCAGGAGTAACAGGGAAAGGACCCAAGAAATTCGGGAGGCCATGGAGGCACGGAGAGACTTAGATGTCAATTCCATTGAACCCGACCCGAAAAGAATCAAAGAGGGATGGGACCCGATCATATTCACAGAAGCTGACTCACATGGAGTGGATGTTAAGCCAAATGATGCCTTGGTAATTGGAGCGCGGATCGGTCACCGAGAGGTTCATCGAATCTTGATTGACAATGGGAGTTCAGCGGACATTCTAAGTGCGGAGGTATATGACCAGCTGAGGCTGGACAGGAAAGACCTACAGCCGTTTCCCACACCCCTTAGAGGATTCGAGGGAGTCGAAGTAAGGTCGCTGGGAACAGTGAAATTGCCCGTGAAGATTGGGACGACCCCCTGCCAAAAGACTGTGCTGCTCGACTTTGTGGTGGTGGATACGGAAAACTGGCCGTACAATGCTTTATTAGGCCGACCGTTTTTGAATAAAACCAAAGCAGTGACGGCAACTTATGCTCTCATGATGAAATTCCCGACTGAGTATGGAGTAGGAGTAGTGAAGGGGTCACAAGAGATGGCCCGAAGAGCAAATTTGTCAGTATACAAAGACAGGGAAGTACACCAAATGTACGAGGTAACAACCCAACAAAAAGTGGAGGAACCTGAAGAGCAGGCAGAAGTGCCAAAAGAGTTTGAATTGGATCCCAGAGAAGAACCCGAAGTCAGAAAGGATGAGTTGACCGAACAAATAGTCCTAAATCCGGCGGATCCGAGCAAGACAGTGAAGATAGGAGCAAGCTTAAGTGGGCATGTCAAAGCCCAATTGACCACATTGCTAAGAGGTTACAAGGATGTTTTTGCTTGGGGTCACGAGGATATGCTAGGAGTAGACCCAAAGGTGATATCACATTGTCTTTCTACCAACCCAGAGTCCCGACCAGTGGTGCAAAAGAGAAGGTTGTTCAATCCAGAGAGAAGCGCTGCAATTAAGAAGGAGGTGGAGAAGTTACTTTCCGCAGGATCAATAAGGGAGGTCAAATACCCGGAGTGGGTAGCCAACGTAGTATTGGTCAAGAAGAAGAACAATCAATGGAGGATGTGTGTAGATTTCACTGACTTGAACAGGGTCTGCCCGAAAGATAGTTTTCCATTACCAAGAATTGACCAGCTGGTAGATGCAACGGCAGGATACGAACTGCTAAGCTTCATGGATGCATACTCGGGATACAACCAGATTCGGATGAATAAAGCAGACGAAGAAAAAACATCTTTCACCACGGATCAAGGGCTGTATTGCTACAAAGTGATGCCTTTCGGATTGAAAAATGCTGGAGCGACATACCAAAGGTTGGTGAACCGGATGTTTGCTCGGCAGATTGGGAGAAACATGGAAGTCTACGTGGATGACATGCTGACCAAGAGCACTACGGCAGAAAAACACTCAGAGGACTTGAAGGAAACCTTCGATGTTCTGAGGAAATATAAGATGAAGCTCAATCCCAGTAAATGCGTGTTCGGAGTACCTTCGGGGAGGTTTCTGGGTTTTCAGGTTCACCAAAGAGGAATTGAGGTGAATCCCGAGAAGATCAGAGCACTAGAAGGAATGGCTTCACCAAAGACGTTGAAAGACGTACAAAGGCTGACGGGATGTCTCGCGTCGCTCAATCGGTTCATTGCTAAGTCAACAGACAAATGCGCTCCCTTCTTCAGGGCAATAAAAAAGGGAAAAGGGCTCGAATGGAGTGCAGAATGTGAAGAAGCATTCCAAAAATTGAAGGAATATTTGGGGCGAGCACCCATCCTCTCAAAACCGGTGGTAGGAGAAACATTATACTTGTATTTGTCGGTCACGGAGGTGGCGACAAGTTCGGTGTTAATACGGTTAGAAGAGGGGGTACAAAAGCCAGTGTACTACACAAGCAAGGCATTGTTACCTGCAGAAACCAGGTATTCTCCAGCAGAAAAAATAGCATTAGCACTGGTCACATCGGCCAGGAAACTGAGGCCATATTTCCAAGCGTATACAATAGAAGTATACACAGACTGTCCATTAAAACTAATCCTTCAAAAGCCGGAGGTGTCGGGAAGATTAACCAAATGGGCCGTGGAGCTGAGCGAATACGACATCAAATACACACCTAAATCGGCAGTTAAGGGGCAGGCAGTATCAGACTTTATAGCAGAATTCACCGAGCCCGATGCCGAGGTAAGGAGGGCAATTGAGGGAGAACGGATTGAAAAACTTCAGTGGAAATTGCATGTGGACGGATCATCGAACACACACGGCAGCGGGGCCGGAATAGTCATAACAACCCCCGAGGGGGATGCCGTGGAATGTGCCATGAGGTTCGATTTCAAAGCAACCAACAATCAAGCAGAGTATGAGGCCTTGTTGGCCGGCCTAAGGGTTTGCATAGCATTAGGGGCAGATGAGCTGGAAATTTACAGCGATTCACAAGTCGTGGTTAATCAAGTGCTGGACGAGTACCAGGCAAGGGAAGAGCACATGATAGCTTATTTGGACATGGCAAAAAGGCTACTCAGAAAGTTCAAAGTGTACAAAATCTCTCAGATCCCTCGGGAAGAAAACGAAAAAGCAGATGCTTTATCCAAGTTAGCTTCAGCCATCACGAGCATCAGATCCAAAGCAATACCAGTGGCACATCTGACTAAGCCGAGTACAGCAGAATCAGAGGAAATCATGGTAGCAGAGATCCGGCCAAGCCCAAGCGACTGGACATACAAACTCAGGAAGTACTTAGAGGAAAATATATTACCGGAGGATGCAGTGGAAGCGAAACGCATCAGATACAGGTCAACCTGGTATACAATCCTGAGGGGGGAATTATACAGGAGAGGATTCTCGAAAGTACTGCAAAGATGTGTGACCCCTAAAAAGTGTCCACAGTGGAGTGTGTGGGAACCATACTGGGGGTAAAAGCCTAGCACACAAGGTACTCAGACAAGGTTTCTACTGGCCGACCCTTTTCGCAGAGGCGCAGCGATTCTCCGAGAGCTGCGAGACATGCCAGAGAATAGCAAACGATATTCGACAGCCCCCAGAGTTACTCAGAAGTCTAACTTCACCGTGGCCCTTCGCCATGTGGGGACTCGACCTAATAGGGCCAATGCCCACAGGAACAAAGGGAGGGGCAAAGCACGCCATTGTGGCGGTGGACTATTTCACCAAATGGGCAGAAGCAGAAGCACTTGTGCATATTACAGAGGCAAACACCACCAGCTTTGTCAAGAAGAACATCATATATAGGTTCGGAATCCCGAACATCATCATAACAGATAATGGAACCCAGTTCGACAACAAAAGGTTCAGAGAAATGTGTGAAGAATTCAAGATCGCGAACTACTACGCATCACCGGCTCACCCTCAAACCAATGGTCAGACAGAGGCTGTGAATAAAGTGATCAAACATACACTGAAAGCAAAATTAGAGGCAAAGAAGGGCGGCTGGGCGGATAAACTGCCCGAGGTGTTATGGGCATACCGAACAACAATGAGGTCGTCCACGGGGGAGACTCCTTTCGCGCTGGCGTTTGGGACAGAAGCTGTAATCCCAGCAGAAACTACTTTCATATCCCCCAGGATACAGTTATACAGCCCCGAGCACAATATAGATATGCTGCAGCAGAACTTAGACGAACTAGAGGAAATCAGAGATACGGCACAAGTCAGAAATTCCGCGTACCAGCAAAGGGCTGCGAGGTATTACAATTCACACGTTCGTGAGCGGAGATTCCAACTCGGAGACTTGGTGCTAAGAAGAGTGTCCCCAAACACCAAAGATAAGTCCTCGGGATCTCTTGCCGATAAATGGGAAGGGCCGTATATCATCAAGGGGGTTATAGGACATGGGGCCTACATGATAGCCCGACCAGAGGGAAGTCTGGTACCCCGACCATGCAACGCACAATATCTAAAGATCTTCTATCCTTGAAGGGCCCGACCGCATTTATTACCAAAGACTTATTCTGTTTTAAACTCTGTTTTTAGTCTCTGCCTTTATTATATCAGGTCTATTTCTTAGTTTCATAGTTATGTTCATCTAACAAAATTCATGTTGATCATTCAATAAAGTTCAGTTGCTAGTACAGAGTAATCCAACAGAATTGATAATCCATGAGCAAAAACTTCGACAGCAGCCCACCAAAAGTTGGTCGAATAAACCAGAAAATACGGGCGCCATAAACCCACGAAAGAGTGGACGAGTGGTGCCCGAAGGGCGGAAAAGCTGTAGTAGCATGCCCGCCTTGCTAAAGCGATAAAAACGTGTCCCTTAGCAGAGAGGCAAAACCGAGGCACCAGAATAAACTGGAAAATTGCTCGGAGCGCCGCTAGAAAGGCTAGTGAGACGCGCAGCCGTGTTGGCCTGTATAAAGTACCCCAACGATTCGGAAAAACCTTGCACAGATAAAACCGGGAGACGTCCTAGGTGACTTGTGCAAGGACCTTGACGTATGGCCGTGGCGAGCCTCGGCGTAACGTTGAGGCAAGAAATCAAAAACTCAAACGAGAAGGCCAGTTACATGAGATACTCGGCTGAAACTAACTACCAGTTAAATAATATACGCGGTTTAAAGTTGTTTAAAAGCCAGTTACATGAGATACTCGGCTGAAACTAATTACCGGTTAAATAAGATACTCGGCCTACCCGACTAAAATGCCAGGAAATAAGGCACCAAGTCAAGATAAGTTCAGGGATTCCCGAAGGACTAAACCCCTGAAGATCCACAAGTTCGAAGAAATCCAACTAAATTCAGAATTCCAAATAAAAGAATTTAGATCAAAACTGAGGAAAAATCCATTTATATATATGAAAAAATTCGTCTATACATGATAAAAGTATACAAATATGTAGGTACAGTTATACAGGTATAGTTATACAAATATTTACAGCTGGTTACACCGCTACAAAAAAGAGGGGCTTGAAGTCATGAAGCTCAGGAGGGTGGCGCCGGGGGTCGGGAGCTGCTTCCGCCGACATCAGGGTCAGGCTCCATCACATACTCGTTCAGCAGGCTGTCGTCCGAAGGCCAAATAATGACATCCTCCTCCTCGTCGACCATCCAGTCGGCATAGTCAACCCCGGGAACAGGTCCCAAATCGGGCGTCTCGTTGTCGATCCCGGCCTTTTCACAGGCATAAAACGTGGAGAAGGAGTCAGCGGAAGGAACCTCGAGGTGCATGGGATGTGGCGCTTTACCTTTACTTCTGCAATACGCTCGCCACTCCCTCATCTGGGCCCGAAGAGACTCCAGAGAGGTATCCACATGCTTTTTGATTGATAGGCTCCAGTTGGCCGTAGCCCGATCGGTCGCCCTATTCTTCTGCTTGAAAAATTCATCAGCCGAGACCATCCCCCGCTGGAACTCACGCAGAAGCAAAGCATCATAGGCTGGAGATCTCTTGAACCGATCAACACTTTGTAGTTCCAGCTCCAGCCTAGCTTCCTTTGATAGGGACCTAACTGTCAAGGCCTGACGCTCTAAGTCTTCGATTCGGCGCTCATAAGCAAACTTGGCGTCCTCAGCAGACTGCTCAGCCTGGAGCAAAGCATCCTGAGTGGATGACAACTGATCCCGGAGAACCTTGACCTCCTCGGCAGCAGAAGATGCTCGCTGTTCAGCCTCCAACTGTCGAGCCAAGCATTGATCCAAGACTACCTGGCTCGACTTAGCCCCCTCCCGGCCAGCCAGCTCAGCCCGAGAACAGCGGTCCTCGCTCTCCTTCAACTGGGCTTCAAGCCGCTTTATTCTTTCTGCCTGGGCTTCACCAGCTTGACAAGCCCCAGACATCTCAGCCACCATCTGCAGCAAGTCAAACAGTAAATAAAAATAACGAAAGACGAAAAAAGAATACGAGATGCCGCACGTAACCACAGCTTATACTTACGTAAGAGGCGCTGTTGAAAAAGTTGCGTAGTCGGTCAGACACAGTCCCTACCCGGAACTGACTCCAACGATCCTCCCCGATGTAGGCTTGACCTGAAGCCATGGCCCTTAGCATGATCTCGGGGGTAGGATCATCGGTTTGGGGGAAGGGGTCTGAACCGTCAACACCAGTCTCAGGGAATTTAGCGGTTGAGGTTACCCGAGGAGAATCGGTTAAACCTTCAACACTTTCCTCGACCTGAGCCAGTGGAGGAGCCGCGCCTGCATCCTTTCGAGCCACACCCTCCCGTTCGTCATCCGAGGATGAATCTACGAAAGCAACCACTCGGGGTATCTTGGGTGTTGGGCGACCAGGGGAAAACGAAGACTTCCGTTTCCCAGGCTGTTTCCCGCGAGAGCTCGAGTCAACCGCCTGGTCCTTAAAAAAATTGCCAGGCTGCCCCACCTCGACTTCGCTACCTTCGGGGGTAGGAGTGGGATCGGTAGGAGTTGGGATTTCCGGAGCAGTGGCAGTCGGCTCTGTAGAAAATGGGACCTCTGGAACGGCCTCGCCCGAATGCCCCCCGGCGGCTTCAATACCTTGAGAAGTATCACTCAATTTGTGTGCTGCCGAACGAGGAGAACGGAACCCGCTGGGGAAACTTGGCCGCTCAGACTCAGAGGGGTGCCCCATTTTTTCCTTCCCCTTGGAAGTAGAAGGACCCTTTCGGTTGCTCTGATCAGCGTGGGTCCTACTTGCTCCAAAGAGTCCCGGGTCACCCACGGTTTCAGTCGAACACGCAGTCACATCACGACCATGGGTTTCCTCGGGCATATATTCGGGCACCCCCTCTTCATCATCACCCGCTAGAAGGTCCTCAGGAGCGCTCCCTTCAGATTTATCATCGGGGGGGGCAATCCCAGCGTCTTGCTGGCGAAGCGCCTCCTTCCGGCTGGCCTCCACCACTCCTTTCATTCGGCGTGCCAGAGCATCGCAGACCACGTCCACGTCATACACTTCAAAAAGAAAAAGGGAGCCCGAGTCAATAGATTAATACAAAGACAAATGACAGAATAAAAGGCAGAATAAAGGCTACAACACAACTTACGGCGTCTGCGGCGTGCGGAAATTTGAGGGAAGAGGCGAGCTGAAATCATCTTCCCCTCATTATACAGATAGGGTTTACCCCTTTTCTCCAAGGGGCGGACGGCAGCCCGAGCCAAGGTCTTCAGCTCCTCGTCGGTGAAGGAGGAAGTCACGTGGTTCCATTGGGGCGAGCAAAAATACCGAGGAACCCTGCAGGTCATTTGGGAGCCATCTAGATCAAAACTAATTGATTGGCCCCATTGTCCACCCACAAAGAACCAACTGTTCTTCCAAAATTTGTTTGAGGTGGGGAAGCCCCAAACAAATCCCTTCATCTTCTCCTCTGTGGTCGGCTCGATCTCGCCCTTGACCACAACATCCTTGGGGATCCAGAACTCGGGCTGAGTCGATTGGAGAAAATAGACTCCGGACTTCCCCACGGGCCTCAGAGAATAGAAGTGTCGGATTTCACGAGGAGTTGGGGGTGGTCGTTTCATCCTGTGCCACATGTGCCACATGCACATCAAAATCCGATAGCTGTTCGGAGTCAGCTGAGCCGGAGCAATTCGGGCCTCAGCCAAAAACCAAGTGATGAATGGCTGGAAAGGAAGAGTGACGCCGCAGGCGAGCATGGCCCCGTAAACCGCCACGTGGCCAGGAGGAGGGTTCCAAGCAGCCCGACCTTCAGCGGGGATTAGCGAAATCACGTCGCCATCTAGATCGAACCGCCGCATATATTTGCTTACCTCCTCAGGGCCGACCACATTCGGCTCTACATCATAAGCGCATATGCGCTCGGGAGAGAAAGGAATGCGAGCAGCCCTATGCTCTTCTTCGATGTCGTTCTCGATAACCCTCTGGGCCCCGACTCGGCTCTCCAGCGAGTGGGAATCTTTGTAAACCTTGCGAGCGCTCATCTTTTTTCCTGGTCGCTTCCAAGGCCGAATGTCAGCTGTAGAAGAAGAAGAATCCGACCAATCTGCAGGCTGATACTCGGGAGGTGATGAATCAGAGGAAACGGAATGAACTTCAGGAGGAAATGGAGCCTCTGAAGGAGCAAAATTTTCACGGGAAATTGCAGAAACGTCAGCATCAATGAAATGCGGTTGATCAAAGAGAGGTGGTTTCAATAAATTGTGGACTACAGATGCAGTGTGTGCATCATGTTGCTCAATAGCAATCATGCCAACAGTGTAAAGACGATACCTAGTTGCAGAATCCATGAGAACTAACCTTGATGTATTTGAAGCAGAACCCAGAAAAAGCTGGAGATGTAGTTGAAGCAGATGAAGATTAAGTTGCAGCAGATGAACCCAGTAAAATAGGAAATGCAAGCGAGTTCTTCAGAGAATGCACAAAAATTGCGGAAAGTAAAGTAAAAAGGAGAAACGCCACCACTGCCAGCTTATATAGGCAGCACACCGATTTCGAAAAACACGAAACCCTAGAAGAAACACAAAGGAGCGGGAAAACAGAGGGGCGTGGGCAATGACGTAATCCACACGTGAGCGAGCAGAAAGGTCATGTCCCATAAATGCGTCGCACCACCGCAGTACCACAGCCAAATAAAAAAGGACAAGTGGCGATCGAAGAAAGCCTTGAGCCGCCAGTGAGCAGAAACGCCACCATCAAAAGATCTCTGAAATGATTGATAAATCGAATGCGTGCGGTCGTAATTAAAACACGTCATTTAAGAGCTTTGAAGCAAACAAGGATACATTAATGCAGAAAAAGACAAACGAAGACTAGCTGCAAATGAACATGAGGTTAAATATCTGACCCGAGTGGAGCTGACTCAGCATGATCGGCACAAATATTTAAGGGGGTATTGTTATAGAAAAAAATAGCCGTGGTAGACACGTCATCACAATATAAAGCCACGTAAGCAAGTTCAAAAGAAAGTCAACTAACGGAGCAAGAATTCCCCCATGAAAACCTGCTCGGAAAAAGAGGAAGTTTCCCGACCACCAACAAAGGCGAGTCGCTCGGGCAATAAACCTTACTCGGGCAAGGACACGGTGTAGTCGGGAATCAATGAAAACAGATAGTCACCAGCGCCCATATTCCAAACTTTGGGTGCAATCAGCAACAAGCAACTCCATGATAAGCGACAGTGGCCGCAGAGTCCAAATAAGGAAGCAAATAGATTTTCCGTGAATGAAGAAGGAGGAATCAGAATCAGACTTGGATTCAACCAAATCAGGAAATATACAAAAGAAGGAGAGTCCGAATCCGTTAAGGATTACAACTCACAATTAGGGCACCACATACCAAAACCCTAATAAAACATGTATAAATACCCATTCTTTACGCAAAAGAAGGAGGACACGAGTGAAATAGCTAGAGAGAGAGAGAGAGATTGTAATACAGCATTCTTGTAATTCTTCTTCATAGTGGATTTGGCTTCGTTGCTTAGGCAACAAACCGTGGATGTTTCTCCAACCCTTGGAGTTTTACCACGTAATTGTTTGTGATTCATAGTTTATTTCTTTTGTTTTCCATCATCCAAGTTCATAATTTACAACAAGTCAAAAGATAAATCATTGACTCGGTGACCACCAAAAATCACCGTCAACAAGTGTTTTCAAGAAATTCTAGAGTTCAGGGGCATTGGAGTAATTTTGGTGAAATATGGGCAAAAGAGTAATTATTGGTGGAAGAATTGAAGTTATTGTGATATTGGAAGAGATCAGGGGGCTGTCAGTAATTCGCTAGGCCAATCAGCATGCAACGCCACGTCAGCGCGATGACACGGTGCGTTTTGGTGTATGGGTGATTATTGGGCTTCTAAGCGCACCCACATCAATTGCCTTGCGCGCCCAAATTAAAAGCCCAAAGTCAAACGGTGCCGTTTTGAGTAAGAGCTTTAAGTGTGGGCCTGAGCCCAAATCATCACCTAACTTGTGCAGCCCACCCCTTTAAGTTAAACGGTGCGTTTAGAGGGTGTGGGCCTCTAAACGCACCAGTCCATTAGCTGATTACACCCCCTTTAGGCCTAATCTGCTGCAGCCCTATTTACACCCCACCTACCTGCTAAATACCCCCCAAAACTATTCATCGTCTTCTCCAAACGAGCAGCAGCCATGGCTCAACTCACCAAACCCTTGGCCGACCGGAAATGGGCTCAAACGGACCTACCGGTGGCCGGTTTCCGATCCAAAATTACGGTAAAGTCAACGGCTTCACCGTCGCAACAATTCCGGCCCTTCAATTGGCCGGAATCCGGCCAACCATTTCTCACCCATTTCTCCCCATTTTGCCCCTCTTTGTCTTGCCACGTCACCAATTGAGTCGCCATTTGTCATTCGAGGTCGCCATGGCGACAGGGAGTTGATTTCCACACCTGATGAGGTCGCCATTTGCATCCCAAGGTTGCCATTTATGACCAAACCGCGACCTCCACTGTGTTCATCTCTGATTGGCCAATTTTGGCTGGCAAATTACAAAATGCACCCCCCTGTTGGACTAAATGGTAATTTGCCATGGTCAGGGGGTGTTTTGGTAATTTGCCACCCGAGACCTAATTTGAAAATCCTATAAATTCATCACATTTTTCCTCTTTTGGACAACTCTTGACCACTAAGAAACCTCCTTTCTATCATTCCTAATCTCTCCATTTCTCTTCTACCTAAGCTTAAACATCTAGATTACTTCACCTAAATCATTCCTCTCCTTCCATTTTCTCCACCCCTTTCCTTTGTCACTTTCCATATGACTCCACCTATCTAGACATATCCTCAACACCCACTCTTTGCACAAGATTCAAGCAAGGAAGCATCAAGGAAGGATCAAGCTTACAAGAGAGACCCAAGGGTGATTTCTCTCCATTTTACTTCCTTTTCTTGTTTGTAATTATGTGTAATTAAAACCCCTATTTTAGGGGATGATTTGAGAGACTTTTTGGACATGAGTATTTATTAAAGCTTTCAATATTATGTTTGCATGATTTAAGTTTTATTTACTTTTTAATTAGATCTTGCACTTATGTGATTAATTGAGTTATTGACACACTTGTTAATTACAATATGTTGTAGGATTAATTTGTGATAAAATTGATTGAGTTATTGACACACTTGACTGATTAGAGCACATAGTGAATAGGATAGGCTTTTGGAGGGGTGATCAACCTCGATTGCCTAGACCATTTGATCGTCACTAACCGATCCCGCCGTGACCCCCTTTCCTTAATCCGTTAGGCATTGCGGTGGGAAGTTGTTTAGGGTTCGTAGTGACGGTCTAAACAACACATTCGAATGAGATCGGTCCTAGATTGTGTAGATTGTGCATTAAAGAAGCCATGTATGAATTGCTCATTGTCCATTAGCTACTCTATCATTTCCCTAGAATTCCTATTAATTGTTTATTCCATATTTCTTATCTAGATTTGTTAAGCATTCTTTTATTAGTTTATTAGGTTTATTTTTCATGTATGTTTGATGGCTTGACAACCCATTCACTCATCCATTTATCTATGATTTATTTTATTGCATATAGATTAGTTAATTTATTCAACTAATCACCTTAATTCCCTGTGGAACGAATCCCACTTGCCACTTTACTAAATTTCTATCTAAGTGGTGAAAATCGGTTTTCTAAACGAACACATCTAAATATCATTTTGTTGAGTACACAAACGATGCTCATCAACCCCACCAAATGTGCATTCGGGGTAGCAGCAGGCAAATTCCTGGGATTCATGGTACATGAAAGGGGAATCGAAGCAAATCCTGAGAAGATCAAAGCCATTCTAGAGCTCGAGTCCCCAACAACCCTCAAGCAGGCTCAAGGATTAACCGGGCGAATCGCAGCCTTGAACCGATTTATATCCCGCTCCACAGATAAATGCCTCCCTTTTTTCAAAATCATCAAGCAGGGAAAGAAGATGAAATGGGACGAGCAAAGCGAGCAGGCTTTCCAAGCCTTGAGAGAGTACCTGTCAAGTCCGCCACTACTGGTAAAACCGTCCCCGGGTGAAGAGCTCCTACTCTACCTAGCAGTTTCTAAAGCAGCAACTAGTGGAGCCTTGGTGAAAGAATGTAGTGACGGGGTGCA
This sequence comes from Acer campestre, assembly GCA_954870605.1. Taxonomy (NCBI): domain Eukaryota; kingdom Viridiplantae; phylum Streptophyta; class Magnoliopsida; order Sapindales; family Sapindaceae; genus Acer; species Acer campestre. The sequence continues at coordinate 34,059,449 of OX940800.1, read as the reverse complement.
GAGGCCGATCTACTACGTGAGTCGGGCTCTTACAAAGTCCGAGAAGAATTATACCTTACTAGAGAAACTCGCCTACGCCTTAGTAACCATATCCAGAAAGCTCCGGCCTTATTTTCAAGCCCACACAATCGTGGTCGTCACAGATCAGCCTTTGAGACAATTCCTCCAGAGACCGGATGTTTCAGGCAGATTGGTTCTGTGGGCCCTAGAGCTCACACAGTTCGACATCAAGTACAAGGCGAGAACCACGATCAACGCTCAAGCCCTGGCGGACTTCATAGTGGAGTTTGGCCCGATCCTGAACCAATGCGTGTCGGTAGACCCAGACCCGGATCAAACCCTTCAGGAATGGCCCGTAGACAGCAAGATGTGGATTCTTTACACGGATGGAGCATCGAACCAGTCGGGGTGCGGAGCCGGGATCGTCCTGATCGACCCCGCGGGAATCAAAGTAAGTCATTGTTTCAGGTTTGAATTCAGAGCCACCAACAACGAAGCGGAATATGAGGCTCTGCTAGCAGGAATGAGGGTAGCAGGGGCTTTGGGGGCTGAGTACCTTCAGATTAAAAGTGATTCTCAATTAGTGGTCAATCAGGTGACAGGGTTGTACCAAGCAAAAGGTGATAATATGGTGGCCTATCTAGCTAAAGTGCAAGAGGCTATGAAGAAATTCAAGGGTGTAAGAATAGAGCAAGTGCATAGGGAGAAAAACCATCGCGCAGATGTTTTAGCCAAGATTGCCACTGGAGAGGGACACGCTTTACCAAAAGGGGTACCCCTCCAACTGGTTCCTTTCTCCAGCATAGCTAAAGAGGCAGAAGTCCTTCCAATAAGCCGCCTCCCATGTTGGATGGATCTGATAGCAGACTATCTCCAAAGCGACATTCTCCCAGCAGATCCGGATCACGCCCGCCGGCTCAAGAGGATAGCTACCCGGTACTGTTTGGTAGAAGGGTACATATATCGTAAGGAGAAATCTCTCCCTCTGCTCAGGTGTCTCCATCCCGATGACGCGCGCTGGGCGCTCAGCGAGGTACATTCAGGGGATTGTGGTAACCACGTGTCAGGGGAAACGTTGGCTTACCAGGTAATTAGGATGGGCTACTACTGGCCGACTATACACCAGGATGCAAAGCAGTTCGCGCGATCCTGCGAGGCTTGTCAGAAAACAGCAAACCTCCATCATCTCCCACCAGAGAGGCTCTCCTCAATCAGTACTCCCTACCCCTTTGCCATCTGGGGACTAGACTTGACCGGGCCACTTCCCACTGCACCCGGCCAAGCCAAGCATGCAGTGGTGGCAATAGATTACTTTACTCGGTGGGTAGAAGCTAAGGCACTCACCCGGATAACCGAAGAAAAGACCACCAACTTTGTCAAGGAACACATAGTCTGCCGATTTGGCACCCCGATGGCCATCATAACTGATTTAGGAAAGCAATTTGACAATGCCAACTTCCGAGAATTCTGTGCAGACCGGAGGATCAATCTCCATTTTGCTTCACTGGCTCATCCTCAAACCAACGGGTTGGTCGAAGCAACCAACAAGACCATTAAGAAGCTCCTGAAGAAAAAGCTCCAACAGAAGAAAGGATTATGGGTGGCAGAATTACCCAATGTACTCTGGGCCTACAGAACAACTAGGCGGACAGCAACCGGAGAAACCCCCTACTCCCTGGTGTTTGGGGCAGAAGCAGTCTTGCCCATCGAACATAAGCTCATATCTTTCCGGGTTCAAAATTACGAACCAGAAGATAATGAGGCCAAGTTAAGAGCTAGCTTGGACCTGCTGGAGGAAAAACAAAGCAAGGTCGCAGAAAAGGTGGCCGTATACCAGAGCAAGATAGCCCGACACTTCAACAAGAAGGTGAGGGCCCGAAATTTCAAAGGAGACTTGGTTCTCAGGAAGGTGACCCAGAATACATGTAGGAGGTCTGACGGGGTGCTAGCCCCTAACTGGGAAGGTCCATACTTGGTTAAGGCATCACTTCGGGGTGGTGCTTACAAGCTCGAAGACATAGAAGGGTACCCGGTGGACCATACATGGAATGCCGATCATCTTCGAAAATTCTATCCTTAGAAATTATGTTCGTATCTAGCAGGAGACTCACCCTGAGTTCATGTTTGTACCATTTGGGAAATTAAATAAAAGCAATTCTTTCTTCTATATGATTCTCCTGTGTTCCAGTGCTTGATTATCTCCTACTGGATTCTCCGATATCACCTACAGAATCATCATCACGGAATCGCCTAAAGGCCAGGAGAGCTACTTGAAACTCCTGATGCCCTAGACGGGGTCAAACCTTCTAGGAGGATCTCCGCTACTGAGTCAAGACCAGGAGAACTACATAGTACTCCTGATGCCTTGGACGGGGCCAACCCCGCTAAGAGGATCTCCATTGTTAAAGCGCCTCAAGACCAGGAAATAGCCTAAGGGCGCTCCTGCTGCCTCGGTCGGGGAATACCCTCCTCCGAGAAGCCTGGTGCTAAAGTGGCCTTAGTTGCCTACCAGGACATATTACAGTAAGAGTCGGGATGCCTCAGGGTACCTGGTTCCTTACTTTGCCTCGAGATCAGGGGATAGCCTCAGGGCGCTCCTGATGCCTTGGACTGGGTCAAGCCCGCCAAGAGGATCTCCATTGTTAAAGCGCCTCAAGACCAGGAAATAGCCTAATGGCGCTCCTGCTGCCTCGGTCGGGGAACACCCTCCTCTAAGAAGCCTGGTGCTAAAGTGACTTTAGAAGCCTACCAGGATAGATCTACTGTAACATCGGGATAACTCATCGGGGTGCTACGTCCTTTATTCCCCCACTTACTACCTCGATTATAAGATCCACAGTCAAGGGGGGGGGGGGGGGACGGGGAAGTTTGTCAAAATCCAGTTGTTATAAAACATCTTGTCTTCCCGATAGAGGATCAACAGTCAGAAAGAATTTGGAAGTTCATCCTCAACAAATCAATTGTTTGTGAAAGTCAGGGTTCCTCAACAGATTGCTCTACGCTTAGAACTGTTCACGGGAGCCCGAATTAAGGAAGATATGATCAGAGTGTGACCTCGCTGAGTCCTGCGATTACGAGATGTAAGCATCTAATGTTTTATTCTTGTTATCCATCAGGGTCCAGTTACCCATCGGGGTTCAGTTATTCGTTCGGGGTGAACTTGTTCACAAATTTTTATGTTATGGGAAGTTTCTGTTGTGGAAAGTTTCTAAGCACAAGAGCAAGAAGAACACAAGTGGGGAGCAAGTAATGAAAACAGCTGCTATATTTATAATCATGATGCCCAATTCCCATTCAGGCTACAAGTTATATTTATACAACGGGGTGCCCAATTCCCCATTCGGGCTACAAAAATTTTTAATTAAAAAGGAGGCCAGGCTAGTCTTCTTTTTCCTCCTCTGGATGCTCTCCTTGGCCAGCTGCCCCTTCTCCCAAAGGCTCAGCTGCTGCATCAGTTTGAACCGCCCCCTCCACAGCAGAAGACCCAGACTGAATCCCTTCAACCACAGGGACCTCGGATCTAGCTGGCCCATCATCTTCCTCCACAATGACTACTCCCGTAGCAGACTCGGGGTCCGCCACTTGTTCTTCGATAATAGGGGGATCTAGAGTAGCACCCTCGCTACCATCGAGTTGAACCTCAGCAGCCGCATTAGCTCCTTGACCCGGATGAACTACCCCATGTGGAGGGGCTTCTGTTTCTTGGTCCCCTCCTGCCAGCTGGGCAGCCTTTGTCATGATTTGCTCCTGATCCCAGTTCAGAGCTGCCTCGAGGTCGAAGGGAGGAGGCAAAGCTGTGGCTACCTCGTAGCAGGCTGTAAAGTAGCCATTTTCGAATGAAGGCCCTTGTTGAGCTTCCAAGCCTGCTATGGTCTCCCGCAGGAGTTGATTCTCGCTCTGTAGCAGCGTCTTCTCTCATTTCACGCACTCCCTTGCTTCCCGGCGGCGTAGAGACCGGACTGTCTCAGTGTCCAGGCTGCGTTCCGCACGCCTAAGAGCCACCAAGGCCTCCTGCCACCCTTCTTCAGCTTTTTTTTGCAGCAGGGGAACCACGCTCTGTTGGGTCTGGACTAGTTCCTGCTGGGTATCCTCCAGCCTCGCTTGGAGACCGATATAAGCCTCCCTCAACGTCAGCAGCTGTCTCTCCATGGCCATGGCAAACTTGAAGCCCTGCAAGAAGAAAGAAAGTTAATCTTTGGCCAGAAGAAGAAAAGAAATAGCGGGAAGGAAGTAGAAGTTCACCTCGGCCAGAACCGATGCCCCCTTGGTGACCAAGATGTCAGTAGGAAGCTTGGCCATATCCACCAAACTTCCACCAGGGCACGAGTCCGCGAATCGGGATACCACCTCGTCAAAGGTAGCACCCCTTGACCCCGATCTAGAAGCAACAGCAGCAGCAGGGGCAGGGATGTGGACAGCTGCTTCTTCCACCAGGATGCGCGCGGGGTCCTCAGGGAAAGTTGTAGTAGGAGGAGGAGCAGGGGAAGTCTTTGCTGCAGGGGCAGCCTTCTTCTGTGCCGACCTCCCAGAACCTCGGGCCTTAGCCGCCATAGCCAACATCGCCGAAATCTTTGAACACGATGGAGGAGTAGAGGGAAGGGGAGTCTTGGTCTTAGACCTCGCTGGAGCAGGAGTAGGCGTTTTTGAGGGAGCAGAAAGGGGGTTGGGGTCGATTCCCACTCGGATGGACCCCGACGCAGTCTTGGCAGCAGGGGTAGGAGAAGGAACAGGGGAAGGAGGAGCTGGCAGAGTTATCTCCCCTGCCCCAGTAGAAGAAGGAGATCCCGCTAGCACCGGAGCAGCAGACACTGCAAGAAGGAAAGATACTCAGTAAGAAAGAAAACAAAGAAAATATGTAAGTAAAAAAGTAAACGAGTAAGAAACAGTTAACTCACCGGGAAGAGCAAGGGATATCTTCAAGTACCGCTCCACGCGGGCTCCCTCAAAGGGATCAAGAGTGGGATATTGCATATTAGTATACCCCATCTTCATGATCCTCGCAAGGATTTGATGAGGTCGTTTGTGTACTCAACAAAATAGTAATAATAATAGTTTTTGGTTGATTCTTGAAAACTCTTTTAAAGCCACTTAATCCTTTTAAAATGTGATTTGATAGCAAAATAGTGAGCAAGTTCGTTCCACAGGGAATGGAGTGTTAATTAGATAAATTGACTAATCTTAGAACAATAAAACAAATCATAGAGTTTGATAAATGTGTGGTTTCTAAAGCCACCAATGCTAAACTACTCAAATGAAAATACACAAAAATGTTATGAAAAATAGAATACTCAACACCTTGATAAGAATAGTGATAAAATCAATTAATGAGAGAACTAGGGAATAGATCGATTAACACTTGGATGTGGGTAAGCTACTAGCATCATTAATGTACCAATCTCATTATGTTAACCACTTAGAGGCTTAGATTAGTGGGGTTGATATACCCACCACTAATCTATCCTATCCAATGGGTTCTTAATCACACAAAGATTGTCAATCCACATGTGAATATATAACAAATTATTCCACTCAAGATAGCAATCAACAAGTGATATACAAGTCAATTATAATGAATGGAATCTAATTAAATTGAATGAATAGAACACATAAGAGATTCATTACAAGCTAGACTAAACCCACAACCAATTGTTCCTCAAATCTATCCCCTAGATTAGGGGTTTAGTTACACATAATTGCAATAAATGAAAAGAAGTAAATGATAAGGAAATAACCCTTGGGTCACCTTCTTTAAGCTCAATCCTTCTTCTCCTCTATGCTCCTAGATGCAAGGAATGGAGGTTGAGAAAATGTCTTGGAATGTGGGTGTTTTGGTGGAAAGTTACTAAGGATTTTGGTGGAGAAATGGTGGGATGAGGAATGATGTAGTGAAGTAATCAAGGTTTTGTGTTGAGGGTTGGATGGATTAGATGAGTTCAAGGAGAGAAATGGAGGATGATGAATAATGTTCCATGGATGATGATCTAGATCTGAAATGGAAATTCTCTGAAATTTGCTCTGATTTTTCTATGTTTGAAAATGAAGAGACGCTCCATATATATACTCACTCATGGACATGTACTGGTAACGACTTGATTCGCTGATGTGGAGCCTTGGTCGCTATTTGGTCGCTATGGCGACCATGGAGCGTAAAACGGTTAGATGAAAAGGTCGCTCTGAAAACCATCTTTCTCGCTCTTTGTCAAGTGGCGAACATGACCAAAATGTGTAGAGGTCGCCACTTGTATCCTCTAGGTCGCTCTGGCGACCATAAGTGGCGACCTTGGAAATGTGAAGAGGTCGCCATTTGTACCATCAAGGTCGCTCTGGCGACCATAAGTGGCGACCATGCCTTGAGTGCACTAGGTCGCCACTTGCAAGGGAGGTCGCCAGAGCGACCCCAAGTGGCGACCCCACCTGATTATTTTTGTGACCTTCTGTCGCCATGGCGCTCAAGTGGCGCCCAAGTGGCGACCTTCTGATGCCTTTGGGAACTCTTCTGTCGCCATGGCGCTCAAGTGGCGCCCTCCTTTGCCCAAGTGGTGAAAATGCCCTGTTTCTTCTCATTTGTGAGACATTTTCGCACAAGTCCTCCACCTTCATCTCAATTGCTTCTGAAACCTAATAAAACCTGAAACACTCAATTTAACAACATTAAACACGGGGAAATGCCCGAGAATCAAGCAAAAAGAAACAGAAATGAGGGCCAAAATCATACCAATTTTGGCCTGATCAGGATTTCCCAGGATTCAGGAGCGAGCACCCCTTTCGCCCATTTATCCGGCACTGTGAACTGAGTAGGGATGGGGTATTCATATCCCCCAATAAAGGCGGTGCGCCCCCACTCGCCTTCCACCACTATCCATTCTTCCTTCCAGGGCGCGGCATACTTCACGTTTGCTCCTGGGACGATGAACCTCATGTCGTTGTTCGCCCTAAGGTAAAACTGACCCCGGGGCACCATACTGGCGATGTTGAAGAGGTAGCGGAGTTCATCTAATCCTAGCTCTCGCTCGATGCGATCCTTCTCGCACTGCTCCTTCCAGAGCACCAGGAACCCCATCAGGTGTTTCCAGAACCCCGGCGAAATCTGTAAGGGGGCTAACTCCAGCGCGACAAGAGCCCGGCGTAGCGTGGGGTGTAGGGGCAGTCGAACACCGCATTCGAAGGCCGCCTTTTGGATCAAAAGACGATCTTGAGGCAGGGTATAGACATCAAATCCTCGGTGAGGAAGAGAGAGGATGATGTTATCCGGGATCATATACTCCTCCCTTAGCTTGGCCAAAGTATCCTGGGTGCAGACGGAGTCGGGGACTATCCTCCCATCATGAAAAAGGGCGAAGGAGCCGGCCTGGACCCCGACTAGAGAAACCCTCTCGTCGTTGCCTCCGTCACCATTACCAGACTTAGTAGCGCCCACTTCATCACCAATCAAGACCGGGTCTTCGGGTCGATTGTGGAAACCCAACCCAACTCGCGGGTTTCGAGCGGAGCGATGGCGTTGAGCTAGCGGGGAGTCACTATCCTCCTCTCGACCCCGTTTCTTCCTCTCCGAGGTTGGGGAATCTACCACCGCGTCGGCCGCCTCCATACTGAAGAGGGCGTCGATGCTATCGGACTGGGGAGGCGAAGCAGGTTCAGGTCGAATAGGATTCGCCGCTGTAGAAGAGTTTTGTTCGGCAGCAACTTCTTAAGAAGTAGGGATTCATGAAGGAGAAGCCATTGAAGGAATGGAGAGTGAAGAAAAGATTTTCGAAAGATTGCAGAGAGAAAGAAAAAAGAAGCAGGATTTTTTCGGTTACAATTTTTTGAAAGTTTGAGAGAAAGTAAGTAATCACCAGTGGAGCAGGTCTATTTATAGAAGAGGGATGTCGGTTACACACTAGGAGACCGGACTCGGTGACCGGAAGAATGGGTTGAAGCGTTTTCCGCAATTAATCGCGCCAAAACGGCTCTTTTTGAAAATGAGGAACCCAATCAGCAGTCGACACACAATCAGTTATAACGGACAAAATTAGGATTTCCTCCTCCAAATTGGAAGCCTAGTCAGACAAGGAAGTAAGCGGATAAGGTAGAAAATCGTTCAAGCAAACGAAAAGATCCTGACTCCAACCCCGACCCCGATAAAGTGTCAGTGTCCAAGTCAGGGGGGACTTCTGTTAACCGCCAAAATTGGCGAGGGACCAAAGAAGAATTTTCCACCTCAACACAAGAAGCAGGTGCGAACACAATCCGGATACCTCGACAGAGTGGAGGCCGATTGGCCCAAGTATGAACCTCTTTCAGCGGGATCCACCCCGCTAGCGTCTCAACTCACAACAAGGACAAGCCCGGTTATGATCGGGCACCCTAGGGACCCTGCAACACCCCGACACAGCACCCTAGAGACCCCGTAACACCCCGACACAGCTTCCTATGGACCCCGCAGCACCCCGACACGGAGTTCTACTGATCATCTGATTACAAGTCAGCTACATATCCCCCTACTACCGTCAGTAGGATGCTTACTAAATGTAGGCAGCCCGTTAAAGCAGAAGAGCACTAGGAAGCCGGACCCTAACACCAAGAACTAAAAACTCCACGAAAGATCCAGTAAAACGTCGCCGTACAAAGGAGGTACACTCCTTCCCGCCAGAGAGTCCTAATTTGAGCAGGACAGTACAATAAGAATCCTACTAGGATGGTAAGTGATTGACTCCTCCTAGGAAGGAAAGATTGGATTCAGCGCATTAAAGCTCCGAAGTTATTTCCTAAAAAAAGGAGGATCCAGCAAGCTGTCAAACCCTAGTCCGAGATTGTAGGAGTGCATGGCAAGCAAACATGACCTATATATATATAACAACTTATTCATAGGGGGGGGAAATCGAGAAACCCTACACTCTACGTATCGACAGGCACAGATTCATCACCACCAACATCCTGATTATCGATTTTTTTTATGTAACGTAATGGTCTAGTAACTTCATAGTCGGTGTATTCATATAATAGGAAAGAGTGATCAATAAAGCGAGTTCCTATTTGATTTCTCGTATTCTTTATCGTGCATGCATTGGCAGGGACCTAGTTGGTATCGAACTACTTGATACCCCTCCGGCCAGGATCAATCTCGATCTTGGTCCTTTTAAAGTAGTTATTTGATTTATCGTCCTCTTAACGATTTTTGGATAACAACTATCATAATAAAAAATGTGAGATAGCCAAGTTCATGTCAAGTTGTATAGATATAATGCAAAACAAGCTAAGCTTCTTAACAACAAGACATTAATCTCAAAGCTAACTCACATGTGCAACTTACACTATTGGTAAGAGCACTCACCCTTGACAAACTTTGTCTTGGGTGAATTAACACAAGCATCATCAAGATTCTTATTGACAACAATGTTGAAACTAGAATTAAGTTCTTCCATCTCTTGATTCTCAAGAATATCAATGATACTCTTCTTTCCAACATTGCTAGCACCATGTGCATTGTCAATATTAACAAGGTTTCAATTCTTCACATTCCGGAAATTCTTAACATGCTTTGTGTCATTAAAATGTGTTAACCGCCAAAATTGGCGAGGGACCAAGGAAGAATTTTCCACCTTAACACAAGAAGCAGGTGCGGAGACAATCCGGTTATCTCAGACAGAGTGGAGCCCGACTAGCCCAAATATGAACCTCCTTCAGCGGGATCCACCCCGCCTGCATCTTAACCTGCAGCAAGGTCCAAACCCGTCATACCCTGGTCTCTCATAAACCCTGCAGTACCCCGACATGGAGTTCCATTGAGCATCCCACTATAATACTAGCCAGATATTCCCCAACTCCGTCAGTTGGATGTCTACCGGCTCGCACTTTCAAGTATAACTAGCCCGACAAGCAGGTAGATACCAGGTAGCAAGATTCTCGTATCAGAAACTAAAAACTCCATAAAAGACTCATTAAAACGCTGTCGTACAGAGGAGAAGTACACTTTCCCGCCAGAGAGTCCTATTTTGAGCAGGTCGATGTACTAAGAATCCTACTAGGAAGGTAACAATTTGATCACGAAATTGACTCCTTCTAGAAAGGAAAGACGAGATTCTACAAGTAAAGCTCCGAGATTATCTCCTAGAAAGAGGACGATCCTACATTGGCCAAACCCTAAACCGAGATTTTAGGAGTGCATGGCAAGAAAAACACCTATATATACGAGACAGTTTGTTCAGAAAAAGGGGACCACTTATCCACAGGCACAGCTTCCACCATTACCATCTCCATCGCCGGGACTATGATCCGTACTCCATTGTAATCCAAATCAGAAATTAGTTCATATATTGTAAAGAAAATAGACTATCCAATAAAGCTTATTGATTGACCAGTTTGATATACATCATTATTTAGCTCCGGCTTTGTTAGGGACTTAGTCGATATCGAACTACTTGATACCCCTCCGACCAGGGTCAATCTTGATCTTGGTCCCTTTAAAGTTGTTATTTGGAATCCCATCTCAATAACGATTTTCAGGTAACACTTTTGGCGCCGTCTATGGGAAATCCATTATCCCAACCGTCATTCAAAAAGCGATTTGTTTTTACATCTGAAAAATATCCAGAATGAGACTCCGATCCTCCCAGGGTCACCCGGAGCCATCAGGACTTCAGTCCATTGCTTCCACTGAAAGAGCCCAGAGGCGGGGTAAAGGCGCTAGGAACGAGAATCCTCCGCCGGTACCTCCACCAGTTGTAGGCCTAGTCCCTCAAGACCCCGTTAGGGAGGAAGCCAATCGGGATGTCTTAGAACAGCATGCCGCAGCCTACGTAGAAGCAATCCGACTCCGGATGATAGCCCAGGGGATTCCCTTTGAAGCCACCGGGATCCCAGGGGATGCTGGCCCAAGTGCCAGGGCACCTGTTTTTGACCGATTGGGCCCACCCCTCTTAGTCCGACAGGCAGAGCTCAGACCCAGGCTAGTGAAGTCCGCAATCGAGGTTCCTCCAAGGAAGGTCCAGTCTCCACCAAAACCAAGAGCCAAGGAGAGGGATCCGCATCCTGATTCAGAGGGAAGCGCTAAATCCCGAAAGAGTACCAGAGAAAAACGTCAGAGAGCAAAGCGAAAGGAGGTCATCCTAGATTCAGATTCATCAGATGAGGAAATTTCAGCAGCCCCGTCTGGAACCAAAAAGTCGCAACGCCTGGAGGATCAAATGATGAAAATGGCAAAGGAGTTGGAGCAGTTGAAGAAGGGAAAACATCAAGGGAGTCAGAAAAACCCCTTGGGAGAGATGAACGCACCATTTTCTAAAAGGGTGAGAGAAGCAGGATTGCCTCCCAAATTCAGGATGCCTTCAGAAAAGTATTCTGGAACCGAGGATCCTGTCAGCCACCTAGAAAGCTTCGTCCACCAGATCGAAGTTCAGAATGCAACCAGGACTGCCATGTGCAGGATGTTCCCCTCAACCCTGACAGACTGTGCCAAGACATGGTTCAGAAAATTACCACCAGGTAGTGTTGATTCTTTCTCCAAACTTACCAAAGCTTTCTGTGCACAGTTTCAGGGAATCAAACCCCATCCCAAGGATCCTATCCTGCTGCAGTATGTAGTTCAAGAGCGGGGTGAAACTCTGAGATCCTACGTGGAGAAATTCCACAAAGAGGTCGTCCAGATGGGAGTGTTCAACGAGAAGGAAACTTTAGCCAATTTCCGGAGGAATTTGTGGGCAGGCAGGTTATTCCGGTCTTTTGCCAAGCATCCACCTGAGACGTACCAGGAAGCCTATAATCGGGCTCTGGAACAAGTGGACATTGAGGAACAACTCCGGATCAAAATTGAGCACGATGAAGCCCGATTAGCACCGTGCCCAAAGAAGGAAGCTCCGAAGCCTACACCAACTAGGAAATTTCAGAATCTGCCCCCAAATCGGTCTACTTACAGGCCGCCTCCAATTCCTCCGTACCAGGATAGATACCCAGTAAGGAGATCCCCTCCCAGAGAGCCTCCCATGAAGGAGGTATCCAGAATAGCAAGAGAGGAAGAGGGGTATAATCACTACACCCCCCTAAATGCTTCACGGGAAATTATCTATCTCGCTATTTGGGATAAGGGCCTACTCAGAAAGCCAGTCCCTATGAAAGTCCCTGTGGACAGGAGGAACCAATATAAATATTGCGACTTCCATGAAGATGTGGGACATAACACCTCAGAATGCTACAGTCTCCGCAATCAGATAGAAGCACTGGTTAGAGGAGGACTTCTGACTGAATTCCTACAACAGGTACGAGACAGCATCAAAGAAGGAAAGCAGGTTCAAAGTGGGATGCAGGAAGCAGCAGAAAGAAGGAAAGAGGGAGAGAAGGATTTAATGCAGCAGATCCAAGTGATCCACACAATCAGTGGAGGCCCCACTCTAGCAGGAACCTCCAACAATTCGAGAAAAAACCACGCAAGGAAGATTCCTAGACTCAACGTTGAACATGAGTTGCTAAAGGTCAATGGAGGACCCCGAGACTTATCCCGTTCCACCAAAATCATCTTCACGGAGGAGGATGTTTACAATACGGTGCAGCCATATGATGATCCCATGGTCATAACAGTACAAATCGCTAACTGCTTAGTGCACTGCGTCTTGATCGATACGGGAAGCAGTGTGGATATTTTGTTCAAAGGAGCACATGAGCAGCTCAACTTGAAGAATTCTTGCTTCAACAGCTGTACCTCTCTACTATACGGATTCACAGGGGACTCCGTAATGCCGATGGGAACAAAGATACTACCAGTGATAGTGGGGGAGACTCCTCTTCAACAGAACATAATGACGGAGTTTATTGTAGTAGACACCCCGTCGGCATATAATGCAATCTTGGGAAGGCCTTTCCTGTCAGGGATTAGGGGAGTGCTGTCTATCTACCACAACGTGTTGAAGTTTCCAGTAGGATCAGGAGTAGGAGAGGTAAGGGGAGACCAGCAGGCAGCCCGCAACTGCTATGCGGTGTCAACCAACCCCACTGCGTTGGCTAAGCAATGCGCATCGGTGGCCAGCTACCCGGGTCCGAGAACGGCAGAGCGGGATGATCATGTTTTAGAGGAAGAGGAGATACCAGACATAGTCGTAGAGGAATCAGAAGAAGAAGAGCGTGGTTGGAGTAGCGGGTATCCATCGGAGCAGCTAGAGGAGATTCAGATCCGGTGCGAAGATCCGACAAAGACAGTAAAAGTGGGAGAAGGTCTGGACCCAGGAGTGAAGGAGGATTTGATAGAGCTACTCAGGGAATATAATGACATCTTTGCTTGGAGCCATGAGGATATGCCCGGCATTCCACTCAGTCTGGCGACCCATAGGTTGGCAGTGGATGCAACCTTCAAACCGATAAAACAAAAGAGAAGGCACTTCAATGCTGAACGCAATGCCGCGGTTCAGGAAGAGGTTGACAAGCTCCTGAAGGCCGGGTTCATCAGGGAATCCCGGTACCCCGACTGGATCGCCAATGTGGTTATGGTAACTAAGTCTAATGGGAAATGGCGAATGTGTGTGGATTACACTGATCTCAATCGGGCCTGCCCCAAAGATAGCTTCCCCCTGCCTAAAATAGACCAGCTTATTGATTCCACTGCGGGAAATAAGCTCTTGAGCTTCATGGATGCTTTCTCAGGGTACAATCAGATCATGATGCATCCGTCAGACCAAGACAAAACCAGCTTCATCACCGGGCAAGGCCTCTACTGCTATAAGGTAATGCCTTTCGGACTTAAAAATGCAGGTGCCACCTATCAGCGTATGGTGAACAAACTATTCAAAGAACAGATAGGGAAGTCCATGGAGGTGTACGTAGATGACATGATCACCAAATCTCTAGAAGAGAGGCAGCATGCAAGGGACTTACGTCAGACCTTCCAGGTAATAAGGCAGAACCAGATGAGGCTGAACCCCGCTAAGTGCGCATTCTGGGTGGCAGCAGGCAAATTCTTGGGATTCATGGTGCGTGAAAGGGGAATTGAGGCAAATCCAGAGAAGATCAAAGCCATTTTGGATCTCGAGTCTCCTACAAACCTCAAGCAGGCACAAGGATTAACTGGGCGGATAGCGGCCTTTAACCGGTTCATATCCCGCTCCACAGACAAATGTCTCCCCTTTTTCAAAGTCATCAAGCAGGGGAAAAAGATGAAGTGGGATGAGCAGAGCGAGCAGGCTTTTCAAGCTCTAAAAGGATACCTGTCAAGCCCGCCGCTATTGGTAAAACCGATCCCAGGTGAGGAGCTCCTGCTTTACCTAGCAGTCTCCGAAGCAGCTACTAGTGGAGCCTTAGTAAAGGAATGTAGTGATGGAGTGCAAAGGCCGATATATTATGTAAGTCGGGCTTTTACGAAGTCCGAGAAGAATTATACCTTACTGGAGAAGCTCGCCTATGCTTTGGTGACCACATCCAGAAAGGTCCGGCCTTATTTTCAAGCTCACACCATCGTAGTGGTCACAGATCAGCCATTGAGACAATTCCTCCAGAGGCCAGATGTGTCAGGCAGACTGGTCCTGTGGGCTCTTGAACTCACACAGTTCGACATCAAATACAGAGCAAGAACTACAATTAAAGCTCAAGCCCTGGCGGATTTCATAGTAGAATTTAGCCCGGTCCTGAACCCGGGTGAGTCAGTAGACCCCAACCCGAGTCAAACCCCTCTGGGATGGCCTGAAAACAGTAAGGTATGGATACTTTACACGGACGGAGCTTCGAACCAGGCAGGATGCGGAGCTGGGATCGTCCTTATCGACCCCGCCGGAGTCGAGGTAAGTCACTGTTTCAGGTTTGAATTCAGAGCCACCAACAACGAAGCGAAGTATGAAGCTCTGTTAGCAGGAATGAGAGTAGCTGAAGCTTTGGAGGCCGAGTACCTTCAGATTAAGAGTGATTCTCAATTAGTGGTCAACCAGGTAACAGGGTTGTACCAAGCAAAGGGTGACAACATGGTGGCCTATCTAGCTAAAGTCCAGGAGATTATGAAAAAATTCAAGGGTGTAAGAATAGAACAAGTACCCAGGGAGAAGAATCACCGCGCTGATGTTCTAGCTAAGATTGCCACTGGAGAGGGACATGCGTTACCAAAAGGGGTACCCCTCCAAGTGATTTCTTCCTCCAGCATAGCTAAAGAGGTAGAAGTCCTTCCTGTGAACCGCCTCCCGTGTTGGATGGATCTGATAGCAGACTATCTCCAAAGTGGCATTCTCCCTGTAGACCAGGATCAGGCCCGCCGGTTCAAGAGGACAGCGACCCAGTAATGTTTGGTAGAAGGATACCTATACCGCAAAGGGAAGTCTCTTCCCCTACTTAGATGTCTCCATCCCGATGACACGCGTTGGGCGCTCAACGAGGTTCACTCGGGGGACTATGGCAACCACGTGTCAGGAGAAACTTTGGCTTACCAAGTAATCAGGATGGGTTACTATTGGCCGACTATACACCAGGATGCAAAACAGTTCGCACGATCTTGCGAGACTTGTCAAAAAACAGCAAACCTCCATCATCTCCCACCAGAGAGGCTCTCTTCGATCAGTACTCCCTACCCCTTTGCCATCTGGGGGCTAGACCTGATCGGGCCACTTCCCACTGCACCCGGCCAAGCCAAACATGCAGTAGTGGCGATAGATTACTTTACTCGGTGGGTAGAAGCCAAGGCTCTTACTCTGATAACTGAAGAAAAGACTACAAACTTTGTCAAGGAGCACATTGTCTGCCGATTTGGCACCCCGATGGCCATCATAACTGATTTGGGAAAGCAGTTCGACAATGCCAACTTCAGGGAATTCTGTGAAGACCGAAAGATCAATCTCCGTTTTGCTTCGGTAGCTCATCCTCAAACCAATGGGCTGGTTGAAGCTACTAACAAGACCATCAAGAAGCTCCTGAAGAAAAAGCTCCAACAGAAGAAAGGATTATGGGTGGCAGAGTTACCCCATGTACTATGGGCCTACAGGACAACTAGGCGGACAGCCATAGGGGAGACCCCCTATTCCCTAGTATTCGGGGCGGAAGCAGTCTTGCCCATCGAACATAAGCTCATTTCTTTCCGGGTCCAAAATTATGAATCGAAAGATAACGAGGCTAAATTGAGAGCTAGCCTAGACTTACTAGAAGAAAAGCAAAGCCGGGTGGCGGAGAAGGTGGCAATATACCAGAGCAAGATAGCCCGACATTTCAACAAGAAGGTGAAGGTCCGAAGCTTCAAGGAAGGAGACTTGGTTCTCAGAAAGGTGACCCAGAACACACAAAGAAGGTTCGATGGAGTACTAGCCCAAAACTGGGAAGGGCCATATCTGGTTAAGACGTCACTCCGGGGTGGTGCGTACAAGCTGGTAGACATGGAAGGATACCCAGTAGACCACACATGGAATGCTAATCATCTCCGAAAATTCTACCCCTAGAAATCTTGTTCGTATCAAGGGGAATCTAGCACCCCGATTTCGTGTCTGTACTGTTGAGGAAATTCAATAAAGCAGTTCTTTCTCCTATTTGACTCTCTTGTGTCTATTGCATGATGTCTCCTACTAGATCCTTCAACGCCTCTCACTAAATATACTTAATTCACCATTGCTAAAGCGCCTTGAGACTCAGAAAGTTGCATAGCGTTCCTGATACCTTGGGCCGGGACCATCCCACCAAGAGGATCTCTATTACTAAAGCGCCTCAAGACCAGGAAATAGCCTAAAGGCGCTCCTGCTGCCTTGGTCGGGGAATACCCTCCTCCAAGAAGCCTGGTGCTAAAGTGGCCTTAGTTGCCTACCAGGACAGATTACAGTAAGAATCGGGCTGCCTCAGGGCACTTGGTTTCTTACTTCGCCTCAAGACCAGGAAATAGCCTAAAGGCGCTCCTGCTGCCTTGGTCGGGGAATACCCTCCTCCAAGAAGCCTGGTGCTAAAGTGGCCTTAGTTGCCTACCAGGACAGATTACAGTAAGAATCGGGCTGCCTCAGGGCACTTGGTTTCTTACTTCGCCTCAAGACCAGGAAATAGCCTAAAGGCGCTCCTGCTGCCTTGGTCGGGGAATACCCTCCTCCAAGAAGCCTGGTGCTAAAGT
Organism: Acer campestre; assembly: GCA_954870605.1. Lineage (NCBI taxonomy): Eukaryota > Viridiplantae > Streptophyta > Magnoliopsida > Sapindales > Sapindaceae > Acer > Acer campestre. Next base: position 34,042,426 of record OX940800.1, on the reverse strand, counting down.
GGCCTTAGTTGCCTACCAGGACATATTACAGTAAAAATCGGGCTGCCTCAGGGCACTTGGTTTCTTACTTCGCCTCAAGACCAGGAAATAGCCTAAAGGCGCTCCTGCTGCCTTGGTCGGGGAATACCCTCCTCCAAGAAGCCTGGTGCTAAAGTGGCCTTAGTTGCCTACCAGGACAGATTACAGTAAGAATCGGGCTGCCTCAGGGCACTTGGTTTCTTACTTCGCCTCAAGACCAGGAAATAGCCTAAAGGCGCTCCTGCTGCCTTGGTCGGGGAATACCCTCCTCCAAGAAGCCTGGTGCTAAAGTGGCCTTAGTTGCCTACCAGGACAGATTACAGTAAAAATCGGGTGGCCTCAGGGCACTTGGTTTCTTATTTCGCCTAAAGACCAGGAAATAGCCTAAAGGCGCTCCTGCTGCCTTGATCGGGGAATGCCCTCCTACAAGAAGCCTGGTGCTAAAGTGGCCCTAGTTGCCTACCAGGACAGGTCAACACTAACATCAAGGTTACTTATCGAGATGCTCCGCCCTTTATTTCCCCACTTACAACCCCAACAGAGGGCCGACAGTCAAAAAAAAAAAAAACCTAGAAGTTTACCGTCAGCAAGTCAAATTGTTCGTAAGTAGCAGATGTCATCGGCTAATTACTTTGCATTTTATACTGTTGGGAGTTCGATTAGAGGGAGATGTGATCTGACCCCGTTGATTCTTACGATTACGGGATGTAAACATCATGTGTTTTATCTTTACTACCTATCGGGGTCCAGTCATCCTTCTTATTACTCATCGGGGTTCCAGGTATCAACAAAATTATATGCTATGGAAATATGCTATGAAAAGTTCCTGGGTACAAAAGCAAGAACACAAAGTACGAAGCAGGTAATGAAAAACAGTTATATTAACAGTAAGGGTGCCCAATCCCCATCCGGGCTACAAGTTATACTTACAAACGGGGTGACCAGTTCCCAAATCGGGCTACAAAAAAAAATTATAAAAAAGAGGCCAGGCTAGTCTTCTTTTTCCCCATCTGGATGTTCACCTTGGTCAACTGCCCCTTCCCCCATAAGCTCAGCAGCTGCATCAGTTTGGACAACCTCCTCCACCGCAAAAGACCCAACCTAGGTCCCTTCAACCTGAGGAGGCGCGAATCTAGCTGCTCCCTCATCTGCCTCCATCATGGTTACTCCAGTAGTAGGCTTGGGATCCACCGCTTGTTCTTCGATGGCAGGAGGTTCTAGATTGGTTCCCACAGCACCATCAAGTTGGTCCCTAACAGCTAGGTCAGCGTCTTGATTCGGATGAGCTAAATCTTGCGCAGGGGCCTCAGTCTCTTGATCCCCTCCTGCCAAGTGAGCCGCCTTAGCCATAATTTGCTCCCGGTCCTAGTTCAAGGTTGCCTTGAGGTCGAAAGGAGGAGGCAAAGCTGTAGCTACCTCGTAGCAGGCAGTGAAATAACCGTCATCGAATGAGGGCCCCTGCTGAGCCTCCAAATCCTCTAAGGCATCCCACAGAAGCTGGTTCTCATCTGACAGCAGCCTATTCTCAGCTTTCATGCGATCCCTCTCCTCTCTGCGGCGCAAGGACTTGATGGTTTCTATGTCTAGGCAACGCTCAAGGCGCCTGATAATCACCAAGCCCTCCTGTCGCGCTTCTTCTGATGCCCTAGCCTCCTGAAGCAAAGGGGCCACGCTTTGTTGAGTCTGGACCAACTCCTGTTGAGTATCCTCCAACCTCGCTTGGAGGCCGATATAAGCTTCTTTCAATGTCAGCAGCTGTCTCTCCATGGCCAAGGCAAACTTGAAGCCCTGCAGAAAGAAAGAGAGTCAGTACTTGGCAGAAGGGAAAAATTAAATAGCAAGAAGGGAGTAAAAGTTTACTTCAGCCAAAACCGAAACCCCCTTGGTGACCAAGATGTCTGTAGGAAGCTTGGCCATATCTGTCAGATCTCCACCGGGGCAGGTGGCCGCGAATCTAGACACCACCTCGTCAAAAGTAGCATCCCTCGACCCCGATCCAGAGGCCACACCAGCAGCAAGAATAGAAGTGTGGACAACTGCTTCCTTCACTGGGGTCCTCACAGGATCCACGGGAAGAGCTACGGCAGAGGAGGAGCAGGAGAGGTTTTGGTGATGGAGACGTTCTTCTTCTAGGCCGGCCTTTCAGAACTTCGGGCCCTAGCCGCCCTGGCCAGCAATGCCGGGATCCTCAAACTGGAGGGAGGAGTAGAAAGATGGCGAGCTGGAGCCTTGGCCTTAGACCCCGATGGAGCAGGAGAAGATTCAGGAGGAGGGGTGGGGTTGGATCCTGCTCGGACGGACCCCGACCTAGTCCTGGCAGCCGGAGTAGGAGAAGGAATAAGGGAGGAACGAGATAGCGGGGTATTATCCTTAGCCCCCGAAGAAGGGAGAGGCCCCTTAACCATCGGGGAAGCTGATACTGCCAGAAGAAAGGATGTTCAATGAAAGTAGAAGAAGGAAAATACATGCACAGGAAAGCAAGAAAGTAAGATACAATTAACTCACCAGGGAGAGCGAGGGATATCTTCAAGTACCGCTCCAATCGGCCTTCTTCGAAGGGATCAAGAGTGGGATATTGCATATTACTATACCCCCTCCTCATGATCCTCGTAAGGATTCCCCGGGATTCAGGAGCGAGCACCCCCTTCGCCCATTTATCCCGCACTGTGAACTGAGTAGGGACGGGGTATTCATATCCCCCAATAAAGGCAGTGCGCCCCCACTCGCCCTTCACCACTACCCATTCTTCCTTCCAGGGCGCGGCATACTTCACGTTTGCTCCTGGGACGATGAACCTCATGTCGTTGTTCGCCCTAAGGTAAAACTGACCCTGGGGCACCATACTGGTGATGTTGAAGAGGTAGCGGAGTTCATCTAATCCCGGCTCTCGCTCGATGCGATCCTTCTCGCACTGCTCCTTCCAGAGCACCAGGAACCCCGTCAGGTGTTTCCAGAACCCCGGCGAAATCTGTAAGGGGGCTAACTCCAGCGCGACAAGAGCACGGCGGAGTGAAGGATGTAATGGCAGACGGACACCACATTAGAAGGCCGCCTTGTGAATCAATAGGCGATCTTGAGGCGGGGTGTATACGTCATAACCCCGATGAGGAAGGGAGAGAATAATGTTATCTGGGATTTTATACTCCTCCCTTAGCTTAGCTAGAGTGTCCACAGTGCAGACGGAGTCGGGGACTATCCTCCCATCATGAAAAAGGGCGAAGGAGCCGGCCTGGACCCCGACTAGAGAAACCCTCTCGTCGTTACCTCCATCACCATTATCAGACTTGGTGGCGTCCACTTCATCACCGATCAAGACCGGGTTCCCGGGTCGATTGTGAAAACCCAACCCAACTTACGGGTTTCGAGCGGAGCGACGGCGTTGAGTTAGCGGGGTATCGACAGTAGCACCATCCCCCTCTCTACCCCGTTTCTTCCTCTCCAGGGCCGGGGAATCTACCACCACGTCGGCTGCCTCCATGTTGAAGAGAGCGTCGATACTATCAGACTGGGGAGGAGAGGCAGGGTCAGAATGAATAAGGTTCGCCGCTATAAAGGGGTTTTGTTCAGCAGCAATTTCTTGAGAAGTAGGAAGTTGAGAAGAAGAGGCCATTGAAGGAGAAGGAGAAAAGAAGAAGTTTGAGAAAATTAGGAAAGTAAGAAAGAAAAGGGGTCAGGGAGAGTTTTTGTTCTCGTTCGATTTTGAAAAGTCAGAAAGCTTGAAGGTGAGAAGTGCTATTTGAAGCCGGTCTATTTATAGAGGAGAGATGACGGTTACGTACTCGGAAACCAGAATCGGTGACCGGAAGGATGGGTCGAGGCGTTTTTCCGCATTAATCGCGCCAAAACGGCTCTTTTTGAAAAACGAGGAACCCAATCAACAGTCGACACGCAATCAAATTATAACATATGGAATAAAGATTCCCCCCTTCTAGGTGGAAACCTAGTCAGACAAGGAAGTAAGTGGATAAGGTGGAAAATCCTTCAAGCAAACAAAAAGATCCTGACTCCGACCCCGACCCCGACAAAGTATCAGTGTCCAAGTCAGGGGGGACTTCTGTTAACCGCCAAAATTGGCGAGGGACCAAGGAAGAATTTTCCACCTTAACACAAGAAGCAGGTGCGGACACAATCCGGTTATCTCAGACAGAGTGGAGCCCGACTAGCCCAAATATGAACCTCCTTCAGCGGGATCCACCCCACCTGCATCCTAACCTGCAACAAGGTCCAAACCCGTCATACCCTGGTCTCTCATAAACCCTGCAGTACCCCAACATGGAGTTCCATTGAGCATCCCACTATAATACTAGCCAGATATTCCCCAACTCCGTCAGTTGGATGTCTACCGGCTCGCACTTTCAAGTATAACTAGCCCGACAAGCAGGTAGATACCAGGTAGCAAGATTCTCGTATCAGAAACTAAAAAATCCATAAAAGACTCATTAAAACGCTGTCGTACAGAGGAGAAGTACGCTTTCCCGCCAGAGAGTCCTATTTTGAGCAGGTCGATGTACTAAGAATCCTACTAGGAAGGTAACAATTTGATCACGAAATTGACTCCTTCTAGAAAGGAAAGACGAGATTCTACAAGTAAAGCTCCGAGATTATCTCCTAGAAAGAGGACGATCCTACATTGGCCAAACCCTAAACCGAGATTTTAGGAGTGCATGGCAAGAAAAACACCTATATATACGAGACAGTTTGTTCAGAAAAAGGGGACCACTTATCCACAGGCACAGCTTCCACCATTACCATCTCCATCGCCGGGACTATGATCCGTACTCCATTGTAATCCAAATCAAAAATTAGTTCATATATTGTAAAGAAAAGAGACTATCCAATAAAGCTTATTGATTGACCAGTTTGATATACATCATTATTTAGCTCCGGCTTTGTTAGGGACTTAGTCGGTATCGAACTACTTGATACCCCTCCGACCAGGGTCAATCTTGATCTTGGTCCCTTTAAAGTTGTTATTTGGAATCCCATCTCAATAACGATTTTCAGGTAACAAAATGCTTTCCATATTCAAAAGCTTTAGCATGCTTAAATTTAAGAGCAATCTCTCTATTCCTAGATGCATTTTCCATGATGCAATATTCAATGAATTTATAGCATTTGGGCTTAATATGACCTACGGTATTGCAAAAATGACATATGGGAATAAACGAAGAGATTTTACCTTCCGGGATGGGAGAGGCACAAGTGGAAGTTTCAAGGAGTACCTTGTTCTTCAATTTGTTCTTGGTCTTGGAACGCCTCTTCTTAGGAGCTTTCTTTTCAACTATGACCTCACTTGTAGGAGGTGATGCTTCTATGAGCTTCTCCTCAACTACCGCGTCACTTAAGCCTCCTAGATTCAAACTAGAGATGATCTTATCCCTTTCAAGAATAATCCCTTCAACTTCTCTAAGTTTCTTGGCAATAGCATTCTTTTCAACCAAAAGCCTCCGAGTTGTTGAAACACACTCATCCACTTGTATCTTGACCAAATCATTCTTCTCATCTACCTCACTTAAGCACACTTGATGGTTTGTATCAACCTCGTTGTCTAATGAATCTTGACTAACATCATCTAGAGACGAGTAAGAAGCTATGAAGCCAACAAAGTTGCTCACTAGCTCTTCTTTACTTGAAGACTCATCACTTGAGCTCTTCTCATCACTAGAGTTATCTTAATTGACCCATTTGTTCTTGGGTGTACAAACACATAAATCATCACAATTATTTCTCAAGGCAATATCATAACTAGAAGATAAATCATTAGGACTATGAATATGATCATGTGAAACAACCTTTTTCAACCAAATCTTCTTGACATTCTTCTTCACATGATTATCAATATTATGCACAACATTCAAAGAGTTATCATTAGAAACATGTTTAGAAGAATGAATAGGAACATTTTTCACATCATGTTTGGATTTGCCTCTTAGAGCATATTGTGCAACTAGACATTTAGGTGTGTCTTTTCTAACCCACACACTCTTCACAATATGCCTCTCACTCTTACCACTATCATGCTTTGACTCAATGTTAGACTTTTTAACATGCACCTTGACCTCATTGGTCACATTCTCAAAAATATCAAACAAAACATTATCAACTTTCTTATGCATAATAAAGTGAGGCATAACACAAGATTTAACAAGCAAGTCATCAACACAATTCTTCTCAACATGCTTTTCCAAGGTCTTCCTAGGTCTAGTTCTAAATCCATACATGGATGATTGCCTAGGACCATTCAAAGACATATCATGAAAAGCATTATCAAATTTTCATTTCCGAATGTATTCAAAGCACCTAGGTCGAATATGTCCTACCATATTACAATGATGACAAATAGGTATGAATTTAAGAAATTTACCATTTGCATTTGCTTCCAAAGTATTTGGTCTTCTCACATTTTTACCTCTTTGAAGTGCAACCATTGATGCTTTACCTCTTGCATTTGATATTGATGCTCTTTGACTTTGATCTTGTTGAGATCTTCCATTGAACTTCCTTGTTGATGTAGAGGTACCTCCGGTAGCTTTCATTGCTTTACCTTGAGAGAGAGTACCTACACTTGATTCAACACTTGCTTTGACAAAAATAGATTTGTTAGATGAAGGAGTCTCCTTCTCATTGATATAACCTAAACCTCTTTTGTCACATGGATGCTTACCACTTTTAATGAGGGATTCAACCTTGTTTGAACTAGATGACATCTTGTGAATCATCTTATTGGCCTCATTAAGTTTATCATTAAGCATCCTATTTTTAATGGCATATTTTTCTAAGATGTCATCACTTTTCCTAACATCTTCTCTTGATTTATTAAGCTATTGTTCATACTTTTTCTCTTGAGTTAAGTGCTCACTAAGTTTGGCTTTAAGCATGTCTTCTAGCCTTTTAGCACTAACAAGAGAATTATCCCTTTGTTCAATTTCTTGCTTCAAGATACTAAGTCTATCATTGCTATCTTTCAAGTTCGTTTCAAGACTTAGAATCTTGTCTTCAAGATCATTAAAATCTTTTGAGCATAGTCCATGATTTTATAACTTCTTATTGAGAAACATATTGACTTAGGATAAGTGTTCATTTTCAAGAGTAAGATCATTAATCTTTTTCCCATACAAGTCAATATGCTTAACAAAAGAAGCTACATAGGAACAAACATCCTTAATCATGACTATCATAGATAAAGCAAAAACACTACAAATAAATGATCTATCTAAGTGCTTCTAGACACCCGCTCTGATACCAATTGAAATTCCCTTTCAAGCAATAGTGTTTTATACCTAGAGCAGGGGTGAATAGGTATGGTCCCAAATTCTTCCAATATTAAAAAATGCGGAATATAAGAATGAAATGAATACTTGAAATGATATAACAATTGTATATTATGAATCAATTCATGTAAGCATCAATATACAAAAGAATCAATACAAGTAAACATATGGAAGATAAAGAAATATAAAGCGAAAATGAGACACAATATTTTTACGTGGTAAAACCTCAAAGAGGAAACATCCACGGGTTGAATCCACAACCACCGGCAAAGCAAATCCACTATATGAAAAGGACTTACACACTCAAAGCTATCAACATTATGATATCCACTCCAAGCTATCAAGACCTAATCAACCCTCGGGCTAGTAATTCACAAAGCCTACTCTCTATCCAAGATGTGTCCTACACCTCTAGAGAGCAACTCCCTATCCAAGGCTCTCAAGCCTCTAGAAAGATTTCCTTGCTTAGCAATCTAGATCACTAGGATCCTAGTTAAGCTACCCTAGCTCAACCATTCGGAGTACGCAACTCCTTACTAAGACTTTTGCTTAGTTATCCGGATCCTCTTGATCCTAACTAAGGCTTCTTGCTTGGCTATCCGGAATCCTTTCCTAGCCAAGTCTTCTTGCTCAAATTAAGGCTTCACTCACCTTAACAAGAGACTTCAACCTTTCACAAGGCAATGATCTAAGTGAAGTGCACACAAGCAATATGATGCAATCACAAACAAATAGAGCAAGTAGATCAAACACACTCTATGAACATGCAACTAGAGAATCTAGAATAAAGCTATCACAACTCAATCACAAAATATATCTACAAACCTTAGCATGTGAATTAACATCATTCATGTAACTTTTCATCAATCAAATAAGAAGATTAAAGAGATGATCAATAATGAAAGTAAGAAGAAGATGAATCACTTACAAACAAATAAAGCTAGATAATCAATAAAGCTCTATGAACATGCTTACATACATTCTAGGATATGCTTTCAACAATCAATTACAAAAATACCTAGAAATCAAAGCATGTATATCAATAAGAACAAGGTATGAATATTCAATATATCACACTAAAAACCTAGTTCTTAGATCATAAAATTAAACCTAGAAAATGTCATAAAGCACATCACATATATCGTTTCTAGAATCAATTTCAAGATTAATCAAGTTTAGCAAATATATGTTCAAGTGAAATCACAAAGCTAAAACTCAATTACCAAATGATCAACCACCCCTAGAATATGTTCTAACATCATTCTAAACAAAAATCATCTATCAAATTGAAATATTAAAGTGCAGATCAAAAGATGAAGTGAGAAGAAGAAGTTTAACATACAACAATGAAACTCGGACTGAAGAACAGCTTTCTACGAACAATAACGAATTCAAATGACTCTGAAAATGCTTGTGGTTTGTAGCTCTCTTCAAGACCAACAATTTTGGTTTTTGGATCACTCAATTTCGAGTTCGTATGAGAGAGTTATGATCAAAATAAGAAAACAAAAATATTGAAGAAATCTGCAGAAATTTCGTTTTTTGGTGTTCTTCAAATTATTGGAAATGGAGGGAAGAGAAGGCATTTAAATGAAGGAGAAGGAGGGCAATTTTGTCCAATCAAAAGAGGCCACTTCAGCCTAGTCCCCATGTGGGGCGCGTGTGCCACATGGGACTAGAGGGCATGTTGGGCTGTGTGGCACAAGGCCTCCACACTTGGTGACCATGCCATGGCCTTTGGCCATGGTGCTTCTCCCGCGCACCTCTCACGTTCTTCAGCCGTATTCGGGTATCTGAACTCCGATTTCAAATCTGTTTTCAGATTATGAATCATGACTCCCTCACGCACAAGGAAGACTATCAAAATTTGACAAATGGTTGAGAATTCATCTCAAAAAACAATGACGAACACAACTCAATGAATGAGAACGAAAAGTAGTGTAGCTACATCGTTTGGACTCGAGACTAAATGAATGAGTAACCGAAATGACCGGGACTCAATAAAGAATCAAATAAGATCATGTTCAAGTCCAAAACACAAGAAACACAAAAAAATAAACACTATGCAACACAAGCATGCCATATCTAAGCGATAGTGAGAAAACATGCAATTCTACAAGATTGTCAACAGTGAGATAAATGCATGTGCATGCTAAATGTGTGTGAAAGTGTTATACCAAATGTTTGAACAATGATGCAAGGACACACATGTATGAATTGTGTGTGTGTACACTAACGCCTTGATACCTTAGTATCCAAGTATGCGATGTTCCCCGTGAAGACGATATTTGCACAAGATGTTGCTTCTTCACCTTTGAGGCTCCTTTCTTCCAAGAAACACCTAAGCAACTACTAAAACAAATATAGAGAGTTTTGCAATGGAATCAAGCCAATACAAATAAAGGATCTTACAAATCTCAAATCTCTTGGTTACTGTTACTTGCCTAGCTTTAATTAGAATTAGTTTTAGTCGATAAATCACTTTTACTCGTAGAAACGATCCCTACTTGTCACTGTACTTATCTCACGATTCGTGCACTTGCGAGTTAAATTTTTATAACACGATTTTAACCATCACAAACCTTGACTACTTCCCTAAATCATTCCTCTCCTACCATTCTCTACACCCAAATACCTTTGTCACTCACCATTAGACACCCATACCTCAAGACACATCCTCTTCTCCCACTCTTTACATTAGGAGCATAAAAGGAAAGAAAGGATCAAGCATTAAAGAAGGAGGCCCAAGGGTGATTTCCTCATCTATTACTTGCTTTCGGTTTTATTGCTACTATGTGTAACTAAACCCCTAATATAGGGGATAGATTTGAGGAACATTTGGTTATGGGTATTTGCTTTATCTTTGTAAAGAATCTCTTCATGTGTTCTATTAATTTATTCATTAGATTCTATTCACTATGTGATTGACTTATATATCCACTTGTTAATTGCAATCTTGTTTAGAGTAATATGTTATGCAATCATCCTTGGATTGACACCCTTGTGTGATTAAGAACCCAATGAATAGGGTAGATTAGTGGTCGGTATATCAACCCCACTAATATAAACCTCAATTGGTTAAAATAGAGAGATTGGTCCGTTAAAGTGGCTTAAAAGGCATTACCCACACCCATTTGCTAATCAATCTATTCCCTAGAATCTATATTAATTGTTTACATCATTTATCTTATCAAGGTTGTTGAGTCTTATATTTTTCATATCACTTTTGCATTTTCATTTTAGTAGTTAACTTTGTTGGTTTATGAAACCACACATCTATCACATATTATGATTTATTTTAATTGTTTAAAGATTAGTCAATCTACATAACATAGCACTCCATATCCGTGTGGAACGAACTTGCTTACCACTTGCTATAAAATCATACCTTAAAGGATTTTAACTGGTTTAAAAAGGGTTTTCAAAAGATCAAATTAATTACATTGTTTTTGTGAGCACACAACGACTGATCAAAAATTGGCACCGCTGTCGGGGAATGGTAGTGTTTGTTACATAGATTGACTTCTCTTTATAGTTTAAATTTTCATTAGATTGTTTTTGTTATTAAGTAGTGTCATATTTTAGGTTTCATTGGAATTCTTTACGTTGTAGTGTTGTGTTGTTCAAATTTCAGGAAATGGATTCTCTTGTTGAACAAATGGCGAATTTCAATAAAGGAATGACATCATTTGCCACAAGAACCTCAAGGGGATTGGAAAGACAAGTAAGAGAGGCCGAGGAGGTGGAATTTCATGAAGAAGGAATAGAGGATGAGATGAGAAGGAACCTTCAAGATACACAAGCAACCTATAAGAAGCTATTGGATGGATTTATGGAAGCCAGTCAAGATAGGTTCTCAAAGCTAGAGGAATCGATTAATAGACTTGAAGGGCACGTACGAAGGATTGTAGACAAGGTGTTAAGTAGAGAGACGGTAGGCTCAAGTGATTCACTCAACCTCGGTAGTGCTAGAGCTATCTTGAGAAGTGGTAGAATAGTGAATAATGGGAGAAATGGGGGAATCACTGACGGGAGCAATGACTCACCTATGGAAGGGAATGTTGAAGAAACAGGAGTGCTGGTTAAGGAGAACACCAAAAGAGAATGAATTCAAATTTCGGATGAAATGGAAACACCTTAGGCGAATCCTAGCACCAACAAGTTTTCTAGCCCCAGCTTTCCAAAGGTACCATATCCGGGAAGGTTGAGAAAGGATGAAATGGAACAATCATTCAAAGATATCTACGATGTGCTCTCTAAGGTGACTATCAATCTACCTCTTCTAGACGCAATTCAGAAGATACCGGCAAATGGAAAGTTTTTTAAAGAGTTGAATAAGGAGAAGTATAGGTTTAGGCCAAAGAATCAAGAGAGACTTGATGAGAACGCAAGTGCAGTCATTCAAAAGAGACTTCCTCTGAAGCTAAAAGATCTGGGAAGCTTCATCATTAGTATAACAATTGGTGGAGAGGGACAAGTAAGGGCTATGCTTGATCTTGGGGCAAGCATCAACTTGATGCCCTTCTCAATTTACAAGAAGTTGGGTTTGAATGAGCTAAGGCCAACAAAAATGTCTCTTATTTTGGTGGACCAATTGGCTAGGCAACCTAGACGGATAGTTGAAGATGTTCTTATTCAAGTTGATAAGCTAATCATTCCAACGGACTTCGTAGTACTAGATATGGAGATAGATCCTAATGAAAAAGACTCTTCAATCCTTTTGGGACGTCCCTTCATGGCTACCGCAAATGCGGTGATAAATGTGCACGATGGGAAGTTGACCTTGAAGGTCCTTGATGAAGTTGTGGAATACAAGGTATTTGAGTCCTTAGCTTATCCAATTGGAGCGCATGATTGTTATAGTGTGGATATTATGGATGATATTGAGGAAGAGGCTAATATGAGGGTGTTTTATCAAGAAGGAGTGGATGAATTGATCACTAAAGACGACAGCATAGAGGATGACTTAGGAAGTTCAAAGGAGGATTTGATCGAAAAACACATGAGCAACAAAGATGAACTTCCCCCTCAAAAATTAGAATTAAAAGAGCTCCCTTCAAACCTAAAGTATGCATTCCTAGATAATAGTGGAAACTTTCCGATCATCATTGTGGCAAACCTAGACCAAAGAGAAAAGCGAGGATTGCTTGAAATCTTGAGAAAATACAAAAAGGCAATAGGATGGACTCTAGACGACATCAAGGGAATTAGTCTGACATTGTGTATGCATAAGATCTTTTTGGAAGATGACACAAAACCAATTAGGGAGGCGCAATGTAGGTTGAATCCTATTATGCAAGAGGTAGTCAAAATGAGGTGTTAAAGCTCTTAGATGTCGGTATCATCTACCTAATCTCGGATAGCAAGTGGGTAAGCCCTATACATGTGGTGCCAAAAAAGTCTGGAATCACGGTAGTTAAGAATGAGCAGAATGAGTTGATTCCTCAACGGTTACAAATAGGATGGAGGGTATGTATCGACTATAGGAAGTTGAACACAAGCACTCAGAAAGACCATTTTCCTCTCCCTTTTATAGACCAAATGTTGGAGCGCCTTGCAGGACATAGCCATTACTGTTTTCTTGATGGCTATTCCAGTTACAACCAAATAGCCATAGCTCCTGAAGATCAAGAGAAGACTACATTTACATGTCTTTTTGGCACTTATGCTTATTGGAGAATGTCCTTAAGGCTATGCAATGCCCGGGCCACCTTTCAAAGGTGCATGACCTTAATTTTCTTAGATATGGTGGAAGACATTATAGAGATTTCCATGGACGACGTTTTAGTATTTGGGGCTTCATTTGATGAGTGTTTGAAGAACTTGTCCTTGGTACTCCAAAGATGTGAAGAGACAAGTCTAGTGCTTAATTGGGAAAAATGTCATTTTATGGTAAAAAGTGGTATAGTTTTAGGCCATGTGATTTCAGAAAAGGGTATTGAGGTTGATAAGGCGAAAATAGAAGTGATGAAGAGTTTGCCTCCTACTAGGATGGTAAAAGATATTAGATCATTCCTTGGTCACGCGGGGTTCTATAGGCGGTTCATAAAGGATTTCTCAAAGATTTTAAGACCATTGTGCACTCTTCTTCAAAAGGAAGTGGAATTTAAGTTCAATGAAGAGCGCACCATTGCTTTTAAGATTTTGAAGGAAGCACTAACCACGGCCCCCATCATCATGCCACCACAATGGAGTCTCCCCTTTGAACTTATGTGCGACGCTTCTGACTATGCAATAGGTGCAGTTTTGGAGAAGTGTGTAGATAAGCTCCCACATGTCATTCATTACGCATCACGAACTCTTAATGATGCTCAATTGAACTACTCGACTATGGAGAAGGAGCTTTTGGCTATAGTATTTGCTTTGGAAAAATTTATGCAATACTTGGTTGGTGCTAAAGTTGTGGTATACATGGATCATGCCGCCATCCGGTATCTATTACATAAAAAGGATGCAAAGCCTAGGTTGATTAGATGGATACTACTTTTGCAAGAATTCGACATCGAAATTAGAGATAAGAAGGGGTGTGAGAATGTGGTGGCAGATCATTTGAGTAGAATGACTCAAGGAACCCTTAAAGAGGAAGATGTGATACCCTTAAGAGAAAGTTTCCCCGATGAACAATTATGGGTGGTACAAGATAAAGACCCATGGTATGCGGACGTAGTAAATTATTTAGCATCAAATGTGATTCCTTCAGAATTGAACCCACAAGCAAAGAAAAGGTTCATTGCTAGTACTCGATTCTACTTTTGGGATGAGCCATACTTGTTTAAGCATGGTCTAGATGAAGTTATTAGAAGATGCATCCTGGAAAATCAGCAAGGAGAGATACTGAAATTCTATCATGAGCGCGAATGTGGAGGTCATTATAGTGGAAGGAAGATAATGATGAAAAACCTCCAATGCGGGTTCTATTGGACGACTTTGGCAGAAGATGCCTATGAGTTTTGCTTGTAGTGTGATAGATGCCAAAGGTCGAGGAACATTGGAAAAAGGGATGAGATGCCATTGAATAGTGAGCATGTTACTAAACTATTCGATGTATGAGGGATAGATTTTATGGGGCCATTTGTCACATCCCAAGGTTATAATTTCATTTTGGTGGCGGTAGGCTGTGTGTCTAAATGGGTTGAAGCAATCCCTACAAGGACAAACGATAGCCATGTGGTTGTTGGGTTCATCAAGGAAAATATCTTTGCTAGGTTTGGGATTCCTAGGGCGATAATAAGCGACGGTGGAAGTAACTTTTGTAATAGAATTTTTAGAACCTTGTTAAAGAAGTATGGGGTTAGACATAAGGTGGAAACTCCTTACCATCCTCAAACTTCAAGACAAGTGGAGGTGAGTAACCAACACATGAAACAAATTTTGGAAAAAACGGTCAATGGGAATAGAAAGGATTGGGCGTCCAAACTAAGTGATGCATTGTGGGCGTACAGGACGGCTTACAAATCTCCAATAGGAATGAGTCCCTTCCGGATAGTCTTTGGAAAGGCTTGCCATTTGCCGGTGGAACTAGAATACAACACTTTATGGGCTACTCGGAAGTTAAATCTTGACCATGATAAAGCCGGAGAGGAAAGGAAGCGCCAACTCAATGAACTAGAAGAGTTTCAGTTAGAGGCATATGAAAGCGTAAGGCTTTACAAGGAGAAGACTAAGTTCTACCATGACAAGAAGCTTAGAAGAAAAGACTTCCATCCAGGAATGTTTGTCCTACTATTTGAGTACCGTTTGAAATTGTTTCCGGGAAAAGCATAAGTCGAGATGGACGGAACCTTATAGAGTTGTGCAAGTGTTTGCTCATGATGCCATTGAGATTGAAAGCTTAAAGAATGGCGAAAGGTTTAAAGTGAATGGCCACCGGTTGAAACCATATTGGGGAGGAGACCCTGATGCGGTCGTTTTGCGCAACAAAATATTGTTTTAAATGTGATCGTTTCAAAAATTGATTTTTCACCACTTAGATATTAAATTAGTAAAGTGGTAAGTAGGGATTCGTTCTACAGGGAATTAGAGTGATTAGTTGAATAAATTAACTAATCTACATGCAATAAAATAAATCATAAAAATATAGATGAGTGAATGGGTTGTCAAGCCATCAAACATACATGAAAAATAAATCTAATAAACTAATAAAAGAATACTTAACAAATCTAGATAAGATAAATGTAATTAACAATTAAGAGAATAGCTTGGGAATTAATGGGATCACAAGTGGATTACCGGGAAATGCTTCTCAAGCTGTTTTAGTGAACAAATCTCATAAATGTTAACTAATTGATTCCTAGAATGTGTTTAGACCATTACTATGCACCTTAAACAACTTCCCACCGCAATGCCTAACCGATTAAGGAGAGGGGGTCACGGTGGTATCGGTTTGTTACAATTAACGGTTTAGATTATCGCGGTTGATATACCCTCCGACACTAAGGAGATTTGCGGAGAAGATGGGAAGAAAGGAATGATTAGGGGAAGGAAATCTAGATGTTAAGTTTAGGTAGAAAAGAAAATGGAGAGAAAAGGAATGGTGGAGAAAGGAGTGAAATTCCCTTAAAGCAATAGTGTTTAATACCAGGAGGGGGGAGGAGGGTGTGAATAGGTATAGTCCCAAATTCTTCCAATATTCAAAAATGCAGAATATAAGAAGGAAATGAATACTTGAAATGATATAACAATTGTATAATATGAATCAATTCATGTAAGCATCAATATACAAAAAGAATCAATACAGGTGAACATATGGAAGATAAAGAAATATAAAGTGAAAAAGAGACACAATGTTTTTACATGGTAAAACCTCAAAGAGGAAACATCCACGGGTTGAATTCACAACCACCGGCAAAGCAAATCCACTATATGAAAAGGACTTACACACTCAAAGCTATCAACACTATGATATCCACTATAAGCTATCAAGACCTAATCAACCCTCGGGCTAGTGATTCATAAAGCCTACTCTCTATCCAAGATGTGTCCTACACCTCTAGAGAGCAACTCCCTATCCAAGGCTCTTAAGCCTCTAGGAAGATTTCTTTGTTTAGCAATCTAGATCACTAAGATCCTAGTCAAGCTACCCAAGCTCAACCATCCAGAGTACACAACTCCTTACTAAGACTTTCGCTTAGTTATCCGGATCCCCTTGATCCTAACTAAGGCTTCTTGCTTGGCTATCTAGAAACCTTTCCTAGCCAAGTCTTCTTGCTCAAGTCAAAGGCTTCACTCACCTTGACAAGAGACTTCAACCTATTACAAGGCAATGATCTAGGTGATGCAAATGATGCAAACACACACAAATAGAGTAAGTAGATCAAACACACTCTATGAACATGCTTAATGATAATCTAGAATATACTATCAACACACAATCACAAATCTATCTAGAAATCAAAGCATGCCAAAAAAATAAGAACAAGATTAGAATATTCAATATATGTCACAAATAAAAAAAAAAACTTTGTTCTTATATCATGAAATTGAATCTAGAAGATAACATGAAGCACATCATACAATCAATTTCTAGAAGCAATTTCAAGCAAGATCAAGTCTAGCAAAAATATGTTCAAGAGAGATCACAAAGCTAAACTCAATTAACTAATCAATCATACAACCCTAGCATATGATCTAACATACTTCTCAACATTTTTCAACAATCAATTAGAAAGAATCATAGAGATGATCAAGTGAAATTGAAAGAGAAGAAGTTTCACATACAACCAAAAAACCTATGAATGGACTCGAAACTTAACATATGAGTAACCGAAATGACCGAGACTCAATAAAGAATCAATTAAGAACAAGTACAAGTCCAAAACACAAGAAACACAAACATACAAACACAAGTTCACATATGAATGCCATTTCCTAGACATAGTCTTAGAACATGCAACTCTAAAATGTATGATCATTTGAGTTCAATGCATGAGCATATAAAAACATATGAATGTGTTATAAAAATGATGCACAACGATGCAGGGACACTTATGAATGATTTGTGTGTGTGTGCCTAATGCCTTGCAAGAGGAAGAAGAATCATGATACCTTAGTATCCAAGTATGCGATGTTCCCCTTGAAGACGATATTTGCACAAGATGTTGTTTCTTCACCTTTGAGGCTCCTTTCTTCCAAGAAACACCTAAGCAACTACTAATACAAATATAGAGAGTTTTGCAATAGAATCAAGCCAATACAAATAAAGGATCTTACAAGGAGGTTTCTTGGTGGTCAAGAGTTGTTTAAAAGAGGAAAAATGTGATAAATTTATAGGATTTTCAAATTAGGTCTCGGGTGGCAAATTACCAAAACACCCCCTGACCATGGCAAATTACCAATTAGTCCAACAGAGGGGGGCATTTTGTAATTTTCCTGACCAATCAGTTTTACGCAGCAATGGTGGTCGCTATTTATGTTCATGGCAACCCTAGGGCGACCCAACTGGAAACAAATCTGGAGCCAAAACAACTCCATGTCGCCATGGCGACCTCGAAATGCAAACCGCGACATTGATTTACGCGGTTTCGTCGCAGTTTGGGAAATAGCGACACAAAGTGGCGAGGGAGGCGTGATTGGGTGCTCTAATTCTAGCTATTGGAGGAGCCAAAAAGTCAACGACTGGACAGCCGTTGACCTTGCCGTTAATTCTGGCCGATTTTCGACCACCGATAGGTCGAGAATCATCGTTGATCGGTGGCGGCGCATGCTAGGGTTTGGGGCGCAAAAAATCTAATATGCAAGCATGAGGAGGAAGATGATGAATAGGAGTTGGGGTGCATTTAGCAGCTACCAGGGGTGCAATCAGCTTTCTTCTATTTTGTCTTTAATGGGGTGCGCTTAAAAGTGGTATGGGGTGCAATCAGTGCTAGGCCTGGGCCCGTTTAGTCTTCTTGTGCATCACTGGGCTGGCTGCTTGGACTCACTTTTGTGGTGCAATAAGGACACAGCTGGGGCGCGTTTGGGCTTGTGCAACCATAGGTTTGGGCCATATCTTGGGCATCCTTATTGAAACGCATCGTTTAAGTTGACTAACGTGGCATCCATACTAATTTGCTTGGCGCGTTACACAAAGCTCCCCTGATCTTCTCCCTATTTGCGATATTTTTAATCTTCCTTTAATAATTCCATTTTTGCCCTTAATTGACCAAAATTACTTCAATGCCCCTGAACTCTGTAAATTCCTGAAAACACTTAATTTACACCATTAAATCACCGGATAATGCCCAAGAATCGAGCAAAAGGAGAAGGACATGAGGGCCAAAATCATATCAATTTTGGTTCGATCAAATACCCCCAAACCTATCTCTTGCTCATCCTCCAGCAAAACAAATAATAAGCACCAATGGACATGTGTCTAAAAATCAAATAACCACATTAAAGCACCAACTCTTTGCAAAAGACTCGAAAGTCAATATTTCGACTTGCAGAACCAAAAGTGAAGAGATTAAACCAACGTTGTGCTCATTAGGAAATAATTCATGTAAGAGATGCTAAATAGAGATTAAAGACATGCCACTCTAAGTAAACATTGCACGCAACACAATTCCACATTCAAGATGCTTAAGCTTCAAAACTAAAGTGCCATTAGGAAAAGAATGTAATTCGCCTCGACATCTAATTCTCACCGGATTCTCTCATTTTTACACGGATTCCTAGGCTTCACTCACAATCCATATAGAATATGAGTTTATGTTCAAGATATCAAATATAATTGCATGATTATTTAAAAACACAATTCCTCAAACTTTGTCTCATGAATGGAATTGAAAACCATGAACAGGAAAGAACATGCATCAACCAAAATTTCCAAAGTGGACATCCCTAAAGATCAAATAGGTCTTTCATTTGGTTGTAATGAGGCCAAAGGTGAATGGTGAGTCAATAAATGGGACGAATTGATTTCAAACACCCAAAGGTCACACTAAGCCATACATTCTAATTAAGCACAACTTACTCATTACAACTTGCATATTCCAAACTTTGGCGTCCAGGCTTACAATTTAATATGTGCATTTTCTACTCTTAATTTTGATTGAGTAGCTCATTTAATTCCACATAATTGATCTAGGCACTTAGTGCCTCATTCATGTTTTTTCTTTTTCTTTTTCTTTTCTTTTACTTGCTTTTCTTTTCTTTTCTTTTCTTTTCTTTTTCTTTTCTTTTCTTTTCTTTTTAAACATTGCATTTCATCTTTTTTTTCATGTGTTTGCACATACATACTTGCCTAGGTACACGCCTTACATTTTAATACTCCTTAAAGCTTACATTCAAACCCTAAGCCTTAGCAAACCATTTGGTACAAGGTAAGTCTAGTGTTTAAGGCTATATGGTTTATGTTGATGTGGTTCATGAATGAAAATCTTAATTGCGTTTGGCTTCAAATGGGCAATTGAGCACACACATAAAGGGATAGGAAGTATTTAGGCCAATTTGGTGGTTTTTCACATGCATTGCCTAAAATCATTTCTAAAGGATTGTCCACAAAGTCAATTAAGGCATCCACAAGCAGTCCATATGTTCTATGGCAAACAACATTTAAGTGCAAATGAGACATTTTAAATATGCAAAACATGTGTGTTTGAATGAGTGTTTAAAGAGTACAAACTTTCCCTCAAAATACGCTTTTTAGGCCGTGTTTGTGAACCTCACAGGAAGTCTCCACTACTAATTCCTAACCTTCAAGCACAATTGAATATTCACTCCACATCAAGAGGAAAGAACTAGCGCACTTTGAGCAATGCAACCCTAAATGGCATGAAGTTAATCCAAACTAAGTAAGGCAAAGATACACAATTCCATACTTGTACACACAATGGCAAAATCTCAACAAGCAAAATATGCTCAAGCATGGCATTATCACAAGATTTTCAAAAACATTTGAAAAATTTAGGCTCAAAATGTTTGCACACAATTTGCAAAAAAGAGATAATGTTGCGCACACACCCCCAAACCTAAATTAGACATTGTCCTCAATGTCTTTGGGGAATATACCGGTAAGTTCGGTGCAACACATCCTCAATCAAAGAGTTTAAAAACACATTTCAATGTCCATTTAAAAATTTATCCCAAAGAATTAAATCAAGTGGCTCAAGAATATCCTATATGCTCATAATCAACTCAAGAGATATAACAATGCAAGTTCATCAAGAGTTATCATCACAATCCATGTGGACAAAATATGTGATCATTCAAGCCTAAATCCACTATCACAAACAACTCACAACCTTATTCTAAGCAAAAATAAAAAAAAGATAAAAACAAAATTTAAACTATAAAAGAAATGTACCTAAGTGGGTTGCCTCCCACCAAGCGCATGATTTAACGTCTAGGCAAGACGTGGCATGGTGCTTCTGCACCTCAAACTCCCACAATGTTGCTTCCTTAGGATAAGGTCCTCGCCCTTTTTATGAGCACTCATGGCTTGCTCGTCCCTCCAAGACTTGCAAGTTGTCTTTGTTTCTTCCCAAGATATAAAGAACCTTGCTTTATCGTACAAGCAACACACCATTTGCTTATGTTACCTGAAAATCGTTATTGGGATTGGATTCCAAATAACAACTTTAAAGGGGACCAAGATCAAGATTGACCCTGGTCGGAGGGGTATCACGTAGTTCGATACCGACTAAGTCCCTATCAAAGCAAGAGCTGTATAATGTATATGAAATTAATCAACATTAGGTTTTATTTGATTGTCTCTTTTCACTACAATACATGAACTATTTCTTATTAGGATTACAATGGTGTATGGATCATAATCGCGAAGACGGAGATGATGATGTTGGAGGAACTGTGCCTGTCGATAAGTAGTATCTAGGGTTTTTATTCTCTTTTTCGGCCTCCCCCGTTCGATGAATAAACTGTTGTATATATAGGTCCTGCTTGCTTGCCATGCACTCCTGCAATCTCGGGTTAGGGTTTGGGCAGCTGCAGGATCCTCTTCTTTTTTGGAGGTAATCTCAGAGTTTTTACGTGCATAATTCAGTCTTTCCATTCCAGGAGGAATCAATCTCTTCCCTTCCTAATTGGACTCTTATTGTGTTGACCTGTTCAAAATAGGATCCTTTGGCGGGAGGGAGTATAACCCCTTTGTACGGCGACGTTTTTACTGGATCTTCGTGGAGTTTTGAGTTCTTGGAGTTAGAATCCTGCTTCCTAGTGTGCTTTTACTTAGCTGGCTGTCTATGTCTAGTAAGTGTCCTTCTGACGGTAGAAGGGGGATATGTAGCTGACTTTGTAGCGGGCTATCTATGTCTAGTAAGTGTCCTTCTGACGGTAGAAGGGGGATATGTAGCTGACTTTGTTACATGATGATCAGTAGAACTCCGTGTCGGGGTGCTGCGGGGTCCATAGGAAGTAGTGTTGGGATGATGCGGGGTCCCTAGGAAGCCCGGTCATGACCGGGTTAGGTCTCGTTGTGAGTTCTGGTGAGTATCTCGTCTTCCGGCCACTTTGTTGAGCTAAGATGCTGGCGGGGTGGACCCTGCTGAAGGAGGTGCGTATTTGGGCCAATCGGGATCCATTCTGTCGAGGTACCGAATTGTGTTCGCACTCCTTCATCCTTCTTATGTCGAGGTGGAAAATTCTTCTTTGGTCCCTCGCCAATTTTGGCAGTTAACAGCTTCCTTAAGAAACAATAGAAAATCTACACAAGCACTAAACACATTAGAAAGTTCCGGCAAATAAAAATATAATCAAAACATGCAATTGCCAACAAGGGCTTGGAATACCATTTATTCAAAAGAAACAAACTAAACAAATAAAGCATAAAAATTAAAATGCACAAAAGAATTTTCTAAATTATGTACTTGTGCTAGGGGTGTCATCAACTAAAGGAGGTTTTACCAAGTTTGGAAATTGGTTCTTTTTCACAACCCATACAATTTGAGTTGATTCCCTTTTCGTTTCCTTTGGGTCTAACTTGATTAACCGAGTCTTTTCTTACCCAAATTCGCTTAACTCTAGGTGGATTCTTCCTATTCCTAGATTTTCTCAATTTTCATGCTTATGGAATTTAAAACAATGAGCTTTGAAGTGCCCTTTTTGAAAACAAAAATAACAAGTAGGAGGATGGTTAAGAAAACTCCCTATTGGTTGGTGACTATGTGGCCTTTGATGTTGCTTCATTTGAAGCGCCTTGACCTCTTTTTCCACCTTGTCAACATAGACAATGTAGTCACACTCCTTCACTTTTGCTATTTTGAGGGCTTCATCCTTCCTACCAAGTGCCTCCTTTGTTTCTTCTAAAGCTTTTGCTTTCCGCTCCGCTTCCATAAGCAATTTCCTTGTCTTCCTTGCACACTCTTCTTCGAATTCTTCAAATAGTCTTACAAGGTCTTCAAATTCCCTTGATGTGGAATTCCTCTCGACTTCAAGTCTCCCAACTTGTATTTCCAACTCTTTGTTCTTGTTAGAGACTTCTTCGACCTTCCTCCGAAAGGTACCATTCTCTTTTTTGAGTACGTTTGCTTCAAGGGTGAGCTTCTTGTTTTCCATTTCAAGCTCTTCCACTTTCACCTTTTCCAAGGCTTCCTTATCTTCTAACTCCTTCATCACGAGTTGTAATTTTCTCTCCAATTCTTCCTTCCTTTGGGAGGTTTCCACTAATCTCTCTTGAAGTAGCGATAATGTTTCTTCCAATTTCGTGCTTTGCTCTTGGTTCCTTGGCGGTTCTTCCACGACTTCCGCATTCTTCTCAAATACTTGCACAAGAGCGTGCACATGGTTCCTTGACCTCCCTTGCTTGGTATGAACCAATTCTAGTGATTGATCCGGCCAACTAGGTGACACATGGTTGGTCATCTTCTTCTCATGTGCTTGTTGTGCGGATTGGAATAACTCCATGGTCTTTCGTTGAGAAACTCGGATGTTCTCAATCTCCTGAAAGTGATCCTCCATGAAATTTTTCCTCTCATCATCAATGGAGTTTGCTTGGTATGATGAGAAGGAATCTTGGTTTGTCCACCAATCCAAATTGAAGCTATTCCCATGAGTCCCGTAGCTTGGCCCTTGATATTCCATGAAGAAATCCAATCCATAGAATCCTGAAACAAAAAGAAACAAAAACTACCAAAGAAGTAAAAAGAAACTAAAAGACTAAAAACAACAAAAAGACTAAATATTAATAAAAACTAAACAAAGAAAAGTTAATTGATTCAACATCGGCTTTAATTCCCCGGCAGCGGCGCGCCAATTTTGATGCGGTCATTTTGCACAACAAAATATTGTTTTAAATGTGATCACTTTGAAAACCGATTTTTCACCACTTAGATATTAAATTAGTAAAGTGGTAAGTAGGGATTCGTTCCACAGGGAATTAGAGTGATTAGTTGAATAAATTAACTAATCTACATGCAATAAAATAAATCATAAAAATATGGATGAGTGAATGGGTTGTCAAGCCATCAAACATACATGAAAAATAAACCTAATAAACTAATAAAAGAATACTTACAAATCTAGATAAGATAAATGGAATTAAAAATTAAGAGAATAGCTAGGGAATTAATGGGATCACAAGTGGATTACCGGGAAATGCTTCTCAAGCTACCTTAGTGAATGAATCTCATAAATGTTAATCAACTGATTCCTAGAATGTGTTTAGACCATTACTATGCACCCTAAACGACTTCACACTGCAATGCCTAACCGATTAAGGAGAGGGGGTCACGGCGGGATCGGTTTGTTACAATTAACGGTTTAGAATATCACGGTTGATATACCCTCTGACAATCTGAAAATGCCTACAAGGTTATACTAAACAACTTAGAGGGGGATGAATAGGTTGACAAACTAGTTTTAAAAACCCTTTCGTGACTACAGTCAAAACATTAGTGAGCATATAATAAACCTTGAACAAGATTGTTATGAGAAAAACAATTTGCACAAGTATGTTCAATTCACCACACTTAGTTTACTAAACATATACCAAGAACCAATGTATCTCATATACAAGTATATTTAATAAAGAGCACATTCTACAAGTTGTATTCGGAATATTACAATGAAAGATCACCAAGTAAAATATTACAACTTGATATAGAATATTGTAAGATATAAAGTTCAAACACTTACAAGATACAAGAAACAAATGTAGATTAAACAAACAATGTGTGCATCTATTTCTTTATCAATAACATGTTTACAAGGATGTGAGAAATTTAAGATCATAAACAAGTTATATAGAACAAACATACAAATATAAAGAGATAAAGATAGAGACATTTGACACATTGATTTTTACGTGGTAAACCTCTGAAGAGGAAACATCCACGGGTTAAAATACAACCATTGGGTACTATATATATTGGAAAGTAAATTAGAAGTTCCACAAAGTGATCAATCCTAGATCGCCAACCCATGTGGAGTCTATGTCTACCCAAACAGTATTGGAAGATACAAAATCCCTCAATGATGCGAAACAACCACATATAGGAAATCATACCTAGCCAACATCGTTGGCAGATTACAAATTCCTCAAGAGTGCATACATATCCCACGTACCCCGCTCTATCGGACTCTATGTCTAGCCAAACACCCGGGCCTACCAATATATAAGCCAATTCTCTATCCAAGGCACACTTGCCTCTAGAGAGCCTCCCTTGCATAACTATCCAAGTCCTCCCGACTCTAGCCATGACTTCTTGCTTGTCTATCCAAGTCCTCAAGACTATAGACAAGACTTCTTGCTTGGCTATCCGCGTCATTTCGACTCTAACCAAGACTTTATGCCTTTTACAAGGACTTCCTAGTGTGATCATGTGAATGCAAATGATGCAAACAATCAAAACATCATAAAACATGTGATCAATACATTCCATGAAACAACTAGATCTATAGTTGTGAAAACACAAACATTAGAAATCTAGATGCAAAAACATGAATGAAAACCTAGAGCATGTGAAATCAACTAACACATAAAACTTCTAGATTCATTCACTCAAATAACTCTTGAACAATTCATATACATGAGGCACAAGTTCAAGATGTTATAAACATACATAAAAATGCTAGAATCACAAAATGTATTCAATAAGTATTCTAGCCAAAGATTTAGAGATAGGATATATTGTTAAAACAATTCAATCCTAGATATCTCTAAAAACACATACAAAGGCTCTAATCCTAGATATCATCAATCAAGGATCAAAAACACATTTCAAGGATTATTAATCATAAAATAAATCAATCAAGTCTCAAATAATCCTAGATGTCAATCTAATCACAATACAACTCTCAATCATGTGAAAAATAAAGAATCCAAGAATCTAGTCCACAGGAGTCTCTAATTAGACTTTTCAATTAGATTGATTATAAAGCTATCTTTCACAATAGTATTTACCATACATACACATACATATAGAAGAAGAAACCCCAAGCAAATTGAAGGTTTAAAAAGATGAAATCACCAAGATATGAACTCTACCTTGATTTCACGAGCTGGTTCGGTTTTCTGAGTAGATCACTCCGAAAATCAATCCAAAAGCTACAAAATCACTTGGAAAAGGTAGAGGACTCGATTATGAATAATCTCCAACTTGAATCACTCAATTCCGACTTCGTATGAGAAAGTTATGGTGTTTGGAAGTTGAGAAAATTGGAGAGAAAAACTCTGACGGGATTTCAAACTTTTCTTCTTGAAAACAAATGGAGGGAAGAGGAGGTATTTAAAAAGAGGAGAGAGAAGAAGAGATTTCGACCAATCACAGAGGGTCACATCACCCCTGGGCCATGTGGGGCACGTGGGCCACATGGGACCAGAGGGCTGGTCTGGCCGTGTGGCACACGGCCTCCACACGGGGTGGCCTAACCAAGGCCAACGGCCAAGGTTGCTTCTCTCGCGCATCTCGCACGTTTTTCGACCGTATTCGGGCCTCCGAACTCTGATTTTAAATATGTTTTCGGATTACGAATCGTGAATCCCTCACGCACAAAGAAGACTATGAAACTTTGACAAATGGTTGAGAATTCATCTTGGAAAACGATGACGAACACAACATAACGAATGAGAACGAAAAATAGTGTAACTACATCGTTTGGACTCGAAACTAAATGAATGAGTAACCAAAATAACCGGGACTAAATAAGGAATCAATTAAGAACATGTACAAGTTCAAAACAAAAGAAACACAAACAATCAAATACAAATTCACATATGAATGTCATTTCCTAGACATAGTCTTAGAACATACAACTCTACAATGTATGAGCATTTGAGTTCAATGCATGAGCATACAAAAACATGTGAATGTGTGATATAAATTGTGCACAACGATGCAGGGACACTTATGAATGATTTGTGTGCATGTGCCTATGCCTTGTAAGAGGAATGAGGTCAATTATACCTTTGATGAGCAATGAAGCTAATTCCCCTTTAACAAGCCACCATCTTGTATGCATTGTAGTCAAGTCTTTCTTTGGAGCTTTGAATCATCATCAATACAACCACTAAACAATACAAGATGAACAACGTTTTGATATGGAATATATGCCAACACAAACTAAAAACCTAACAATCTCCCCCTTTGGCAAATTCCATGTCAAAACCCTTATACAAAAACTAAAACAATTACAAAGAAAATTTGGTCACAATGAGTACAATGATTTACACACTTAAACAAAATTTCCAATAACAAGTCTTGAACTTTATCTTGGTCTTCTCTTGAAATCACCTATAAAATAGCTTGAAAGCACAAAGATCTCCAAGAAACAACACAAATGGCAAAATACATATATTGGCAAGAAAATAACACATTTAAAGTCCACATTGATAACATGTATGCTCCCCCTAAATACATGCCATCAAACAAAATATTCTAGCCAATGTTAATCAAAAATATTAGAAGCCATAGTTCAAGATTTAAACAAAAATACACACTAAAACATACCAATCTTGAGAAATATGAAAGCTAGAACTACCATACATCTTCCTATCATTCTCCCCCTTTTTGACATGATATGAAGCCAAAGAAGTAGAAATAAGAAAATATACCTCAAAGCTATTCTAGTCTCTTTTGCCACCAAAGAAAATTGAGCGATTGGATGATCTTGCATAATGCTTTGGAGTAGTGGCATTTCTTTCCAACCTCTTGATCTTCTCATCTTGAAGCTCAACTCTAGCATTTAGCTATTCAATCTTCCAGTGTGATTCCTTACATTACAAAGAGATCCCTAGACTAAAAGATCTTCAAGTCTTCTTGAGTCTTCAAGAATCCCTTCTTTAAACTTCAAGGTACCTATAAGAAAAGAAGCAAACCAACAAGAGATCTTCTTCCAAAGAAGAATGGTGAGTTATTAACACAAAAACAAAAAATAAAACATCCCTTATCTCTTACAAACAATACATTATCTCAAGTGAATAAATGTTATTACATTAAAAGCTCTCCCTTAGATCATTAACACAATAAGGCAAGAATTCTTTTCTCCCCCTTAGGACAAGAATTATCCCCCTTAAGACAAAGTCTCCAATAATAACAAGGGGGGGGGGGGGGGGGTATGCAAATCTCCCCTATGTCAAACATGGATTCCCCCATATTAAACAAGATGAGGTATACAATTTCTCCCCCTTTTTGTCATGGAATAGACAAAGGGCACAAGAGATAAATAATGAGATATTAAGCAAACAAATCGTATAGAAAGCGTAGTTGAATAAACTAAAGCTCCCCCTTAACATATGCTCCACATATTATCACCAAGTAGATTTGTTCACAAGGGACTATGAATCACAAAAGCATAAATTTTACTCTTAAGCACATGGGTCATATCTACCAAGTTCAACAATTGCATGAACAATCATACAATTATTACAAACAGATTTATGCATTAATTATGATCAAACATACAAAGGCATATATCATTATGAAGAATCATCATGCATATCACACATATGAAATAACATCTTCAAAGATTCAACATATCAACCAAAACAATATGCCAACATCAAATCAAAGCATGTGAACATATCATAAAAGAGAACAAAGCCTAGCAAACTATGCTCCCCCTTAACAAGAACTCTATCCAAGATCAAGATAGAAAATTCGTTCACAATAGAATCCACACAATCACACATTCAAGCAATAAGAGAAAATATTTCATCTCTTTTCAAAGTCCAAGAGAGAATCATAGATTTTCATTAATCTCTCAAAAATATTCTCACATTGCTAATGAATCAAGCACATAAGCAAAATATGTGTATGTGCGAATGCTTCTCACATATATAGTAGGAGTAATTGTGATATCAACATGCAAACAATTTCCACACCTATCCAAGTAAAGCATTTCCAAAAATAGGTCAAACCGATATTCATCCGGGTTTTTGCTTTAAAAGAATAGTTATCAACATATGAGCGTGTGTATGCATGTGGCTTATTTTCCCGTTTCTATTTGTCAACCCGAGCTTTTCACAATTCTCAACTATACACCATTAAGCCTTTTGTTTTCATTTCTTTTAGGCTTAGAATCAAAGAATTTTTTTTTAATGATTCTTTTCAACGCTTCTTTGATTTTACTAACAAAAACATATACACCTCTTAGCGGCTTTCACTTATCACGAAGGTGTAGCCCTTTACAACATTGGGCAGCTTCACAACCAATGTGTGTAGCCCTTTCCAAGAGAGTGCTCGTTGAATACTATGTAGTGCTGAAGCAAAATAGATATATATCATAGGTCATTTATCATGTACTAAGCAATAGGCTTCTAAATGCATCCATTATCTACACATATTTAAACACATGTACTCAAAACTAAAACATATAAGAGAAGCATTTGTGCGCTTTTCAAAAATAAGATTTTTCAAGCTCAAGTGCATGATCTAGAAACAATAAAAGTTATTTGTTTGAGATCATTACTTCTCAAGTGAGTAGCTCTCAAAGATATTGATATTCAAATTAAGTTTTGCTCATCAAGCCACTCAACAATCACACAAGCATTTCAAGCATCATGAATAAGATCATTGTGAACATACCACTAAAAGATCTTTATAGAGCACATGTCAATGAGAACCATATGAATGCTATACTAGTTCTCTAATATGACATGCTACATGATGTAATGCAAACATAGAGTCGAAAGATGGAAAGCTAGAAAGCAAGCATTAGGATATAGAAATACCTAAGCAAGCTTCTTCATCAAATGCAAAGCCTTAGCTCTTTTTATGAGCTCTCTTGGCTTGTTTGTCCTCATGACAACAAGTTGTTGGTGTGTTATTCCAAGATAATAAAGACTTAACACTTCAACTCAAACATATACAAAAATGACTTTCTTCGAAAGACTTAACAAAAATCATTACCATATAGATTTCATGATGTACAACTTCTCAAAAGTTAATCAACAGATTTTGACTATCATAGCAATATTTGTGAGATAGCTAAGTTCATATCAAAGTCATAGAGAAACAAAGCTAGCTAGCTAAGTTACTCAAAACTAGACACTAATCTTAAAGCAAACTCACATGTGCAACTTACACTAATGGTAAGAGTACTCACCCTTGACCCATTTGGTCTTGGGTGCACAAACACATAAACCATCATGATCATTTCTCAAGGCAATATTATATCTAGAAGATAAACCATCAACTATCTTCTCTATAAAGATATTCTCATGTCATACACAACATTATTGCCATCAACAAAGATATTATCAAGACTATGCATATGATCATGTGAAACACTCATTTTCACCCAAAAGCCTCTTGACAATTTTCTTCACATGATTATCATTTACACGTAAAAAATCCAAAGTGTTATCATGTAAGAAACATCCATAGAAGAATTTCTCGTCTCACTTACATGCATCTCATTCCCTAGTTTGCATTGTCTAATAAACTCGTGGCATCTAGATTTAGTATGCACTACAACATTTCAAAAATGACAAACCGGAATACATATGGAGATGATATTATTTAGGTGAGAGTGTACCGACGGTGATGGCTCCTTACACTTCTTGATTTTGCACTTGACCTTGGAAGATTGACCTTTGAAATCCTTCTGCTCCTTAGTGACTTGCCTTTAGTTGTAGGAGACTCCACTTGATCATCTACAAAGTCTAAGTCACTTGAATCTTCATGAAGTTTACCAATCTCTTTGGCCTTCATGATTGTCAACTCCTCTTCCTTGCCTTTGGTTGTTTCCTTCAAGAAAATAAACAAATTATTAGCAAAATCATTTATTAAACTATATAACACAAGAGCAACTTCAACCATCTTCTCTTCTAGACAATTGATCACTTCAACGCTTTATCTCTTTCCTTCTCAAGAGATTGAGCTCTTGCCATCAAGTTAAAGTTGGTGATCTTTGATCATGTCTAGAACGATCATCCTTTGGGAAACCTTCTTCTTCTTTGCTTTTGTCACTAACATTCTTTTCAAGCTTATCAACAAAATTGTTAGTAGACAAATGAAATATAAAACAAGAAGAACCTATTTCACAAGTAGCTTGGAATTAATTCCATGCCTCTTTTACCATATTTGAATCTTTATTAAGAACAAGGTGTTTAAAAACTTACACCACTAATAATGACAAAAAGGTCTAAAAGTTTCAACTTCTCAAAAAATAAACCTCATTCATACTTCATGAACATATTGGTTTAGAGAAACTACTCCATCAAATATAAAACATGGAAAAGAGAAACCTTTCTTGATAATCCAACCAAGCTTGCTCATCACTAGACTTAGGGAAGTCTTACATGACCATTTTCAACAAAACAAATAATTTCCCGATCAACAAAGGAGGACAACCAATACAAACAATTATAGACTAAAGGTTGTTATCATAGTAAATAACCTTGTAGATCCTGAATCACACTAATTGCTTTACGTGACCCGCTCTGATACCAATTGAAAATGCCTACAAGGTTATACTAAACAACCTAGAGGGGGAGTGAATAGGTTGACACACTAGTTTTAAAAACTCTTTCGTGACTAGTGTCAAAACCTTGGTGAGTATATAATAAACCTTAAACAAGATTGTTATGAGAAAAACAATTTGCATAAGTATGCTCAATTCACCACACTTAGTCTACAAAACATATACCAAGAACCAATGTATCTCATATACAAGTATATTCAATAAAGAGCACATTCTACAAGTTGTATTATGAATATTACAATGAAGGATCACTAAGTAAAATATTACAACTTGATATAGAATATTGTAAGATACAAAGTTCAAACACTTACAAGATATAAGAAACAAATGTAGATTCAACAAACAATGTGTGCATCTATTTCTTTATCAATAACATGTTTAAAAGGATGTGAGAAATTTAAGATCATAAACAAGTTATATAGAACAAACATACAAATATAAAGAGATAAAGATAGAGACATTTGACACATTGATTTTTACGTGGTAAACCTCCGAAGAGGAAACATCCACGGGTTGAAATACAACCATTGGGTACTATATTTATTGGAAAGTAAATTAGAAGTTCCACAAAGTGACCAATCCTAGATCACCAACCCATGTGGAGTCTATGTCTACCCAAACCCTATTGGATGATACAAAATCCCTCAATGATGTGAAACCACCACATATTGGCATACCTAGCCAACATCGTTGGTAGATTAGAAATTCCTCAAGAGTGCATACATATCCCATGTACCCCGCTCTATTGGACTCTATTTCTAGCCAAACACCCGGGCCTACCAATATATAAGCCAACTCTCTATCCAAGGCACACTTGCCTCTAGAGAGCCTCCCTTGCATGACTATACAAGTCCTCCCGACTCTAGCCATGACTTCTTGCTTGTTTATCAAAGTCCTCAAGACTCTAGACAAGACTTCTTACTTGGCTATCCGAGTCATCTCGACTCTAACCAAGACTTCATGCCTTTTACAAGGACTTCTTAGTGTCATCATGTGAATGCAAATGATGCAAACAATCAAAACATCATAGAACATGTGATCAATACATTCCATGAAACAACTAGATCTATAGTTGTGAAAACACAAGCATTAGAAATCTAGATGCAAAAACATGAATGAAAACCTAGAGCATGTGAAATCAACTAACACATAAAACTCCTAGATTCATTCACTCAAATAACTCTTGAACAATTCATATACATGAGGCACAAGTTCAAGATGTTATAAACATACATAAAAATGCTAGAATCACAAAATGTATTCAATAAGTATTCTAGCCAAAGATTTAGAGATAGGATATATTGTTAAAACAATTCAATCCTAGATATCTCTAAAAACACATACAAAGGCTCTAATCCTAGATATCATCAATCAAGGATCAAAAACACATTTCAAGGATTATTAATCATAAAATAAATCAATCAAGTCTCAAATAATCCTAGATGTCAATCTAATCACAATACAACTCTCAATCATGTGAAAAATAAAGAATCCAAGAATCTAGTCCACAGGAGTCTCTAATTAGACTTTTCAATTAGATTGATTATAAAGCTATCTTTCACAATAGTATTTACCATACATACACATACATATAGAAGAAGAAACCCCAAGCAAATTGAAGGTTTAAAAAGATGAAATCACCAAGATATGAACTCTACCTTGATTTCACGAGCTGGTTCGGTTTTCTGAGTAGATCACTCCGAAAATCAATGAAAAAGCTACAAGATCACTTGGCAAAGGTAGAGGACTCGATTATGAACAATCTCCAACTTGAATCACTCAATTCCGACTTCGTATGAGAAAGTTATGGTGTTTGGAAGTTGAGAAAATTGGAGAGAAAAAATCTGACGGGATTTCAAACTTTTCTTCTTGAAAACAAATGGAGGGAAGATGAGGTATTTAAAAGGAGAGAGAAGAAGAGATTTCGACCAATCACAGAGGGCCACATCACCCCTGGGCCGTGTGGGGTGCATGGGCCACACGGGACCAGAGGGCTGGTCTGGCCGTGTGGCACACGGCCTCCACACGGGGTGGCCTAACCAAGGCCAACATCCAAGGTTGCTTCTCTCGCGCATCTCGCACATTCTTCGACCGTATTCGGGCCTCCGAACTCTGATTTCAAATCCGTTTTCCGATTATGAATCATGACTCCCTTACGCATAACGAAGACTATGAAACTTTGACAAATGGTTGAGAATTCATCTCAGAAAATGACGACGAACACAATACAATGAATGAGAATGAAAAATAGCGTAGCTACATCGTTTGGACTCGAAACTAAATGAATGAGTAACTAAAATGACTGGAACTCAATAAGGAATCAATTAAGAACATGTACAAGTCCAAAACATAAGAAGCATAAACAATCAAACACAAATTCACATATGAATGCCATTTCCTAGACATAGTCTTAGAAAATGCAACTCTACAATGTATGAGCATTTGAGTTCAATGCATGAGCATACAAAAACATGTGAATGTGTTATATAAATGGTGCACAGTGATGCAGGGACACTTATGAATGATTTGTGTATATGTGCCTATGCCTTGTAAGAGGAATGAGGTCAATTATACCTTTGATGAGCAATGAAGCTAATTCCCCTTAACAAGCCACCATCTTGTATGCATTGTAGTTAAGTCTTTCTTTGAAGCTTTGAGGCATCATCAATACAACCACTAAACATTACAAGATGAACAACGTTTTGATATGGAATATATGCCTACACAAACTAAAAACATTGCACTATCTATCCTACTCACTATGTTCTCAATCCATCAAGGTTGTCAATCCAATCAAGATTATATAACAATTTATCCTAAGCAAGATTATAATCAACTAGTGGGTATACATGTCAATTATATAATGCATAGAATCTCATTATAAAATGAATAGAACACAAATAGAGATTAAAATATATTAAAGCTTAAGCAAATCGCAATCCAAATATTCTCACATCAAAACCCTAGAAAGGGGATTTAATTACACATATTACAAACAAAGGGAAGGCAAGTAAAAGATTAGGAAATCACCCATGGGCCTTCTTTTGTAAGCTTGATCCTTTCTTTGCCTTTGATGCTCCTTGTGTAAAGAGTGGATGATGAGGATGTGTGTAGATAGGTGGAGTCAAATGGGAAGTGACTAAGGAGATTTGCGGAGAAGATGGGAATAAAGGAATGATTAGGGAAAGGAAATCTAGATGTTAAGTTTATGTAGAAATGAAAATGGAGAGAAAAGGAATGGTGGAGAAAGGAGGTTTCTTGGTGGTCAAGAGTTGTTCAAAAGAGGAAAAATGTGATGAATTTATAGGATTTTCAAATTAGGTCTCGGGTGGCAAATTACCAAAACACCCTTTACCATGGCAAATTACCATTTAGTCCAACAGAGGGGGGCATTTTGTAATTTTCCTGACCAATCAGGTTTGCACAACAATGGTGGTCGCTATTTGTGTTCATGGAGACCATAGAGTGACCCAAATGGTGACAAATCTGGAGCCAAAACAACTCCTTATCGCCATGGCAACCTCGAAATGCAAACCGTGACATTGATTTACGTGGTTTTGTTGCGGTTTGGGAAATGGCGACCCAAAGTGGCGAGGGAGGCATGATTAGGTGCTCTGATTCCAGTGATTGGAGGGGCCAAAAAGTCAACGACTGGACAGCCGTTGACCTTGCCGTTAATTCCGACCAGTTTTCGACCACCAGTAGGTCGTGAATCGGTGTTGATCGGCGGCGGCGCATGCTAGGGTTTGGGGCGAAAAAATATGATCTACACGTGTGAGGAGGAAGATGATGAATAGGAGTTGGGGTGCATTTAGCAACTAGCGGGGTGCAATCAGCTTTCTTCTATTTTGTCTTTAATGGGGTGCGCTTAAAAGTGGTATGGGGTGTAGTTAGGCTGGCTCTTCTTGTGTTAGATGGGGTGCAATCAGTGCTAGGCCTGGGCCCGCTTAGTCTTCTTGTGCATCACTGGGCTGGCTGCTTGGACTCACTTTTGGGGGTGCAATAAGGACATAGCTTGGCCGCGTTTGGGCTTGAGCAACCATAGGTATAGGCCATGTCTTGGGCATCCTTATTGAAACGCACCATTTAAGTTGATTGACGTGGCGTCCATACTAATTTGCTTGGCGAGTTACACAAAGCTCCCCTGATCTTCTCCCTATTTGCGATATTTTTAATTTTCCTTTAATAATTCCATTTTTGCCCTTAATTGACCAAAATTACTTCAATGCCCCCGAACTCTGTAAATTCCTAAAAACACTTAATTTACACCATTAAATCATCGGATAATGCACAAGAATCAAGCAAAAGGAGAAGGACATGAGGGCCAAAATCATACCAATTTTGGTTCGATCAGACCCAACTTGGGAGTCCATTTCGAACGAGGAATTGATCGATCCGCTTAGGTAACAATTGTTCTTCCTTGTTCTTGTTAGATTTTATTTTCATACATTTTTAGTTTAGCATTTTCTTATCTTTCGTTTTTATTTCTTTATTGCTCTTATTTCATTTTTGCATAGAATAAGAGTGTGGTTTGGATTTTGGTAGAGGATTTAGGACATATGTGCTTTATTGATATATTTTGATTGATTGGATATGATATTGTGCATGTTAGGATGAGAGGGCAATATGCTGAATTATTGATATCTATTGTATATTGCCTTTGCTTGATTGATTCTTGCTTGAGATTTGTTAAGTTGCGCTTTTGAAATTCTTCTACCTCCCATGAACATTGAGGACAATGTCCAATTTAGGTTTGGGGGTACATTTGCGCAACACCATTTTGCTTGGTTTTTAAAATTGTGTGCCTAATTTTTCAAAATTCTTAAGATAATGCCATATTTGAGCATGCTTTGCTTGTTGAGATTGTTCTTTACATGATGTAGAGAGTAATTGTGCATCTTTTCCATTGTTTGGTTTATATTAATGTTACCTGAAAATCGTCACTGGGGTGAAGTTCCAAATAACCACTTTAAGGGGACTAAGATCAAAAATTGATCCTGGTCGGAGGGGTATCACGTAGTTCGATACCGACTATGTCCACAATAACACACGTACGATTATAAACAAAATAGGCTCTTTATTAATTGTCACTTTGCATTACAAATACATGAGTTGTATCTTTCTAGATTAATCATAAAGCATGAAGATTCAGCTAGCAATGGAGAAGATGATGGTGGTGAGCTCGTATGTGTCGATAAGTAGAACTGAACGTAGGGTTTTCCTTGGTGATTTTCGGATCCCTTTTTTTTGGTGTATAGCATGTTGTTTATATAGGTCCGTTACTTGCCATGCACTCCTACAATCTCAATCTAGTGTTTGGCAATTACAGGACTTTCCTTCTTGATAGAAGACAATCTCGGAGTTTTCAGAATTAAATCTTTTCTTCTTAGGAGGGGAAATCTCATGGGAGTTCTCCGAATTGAGTTTTTCCTTCATAGGAGGTTTCTAACGGAGTTAACTTGTCAAAGTAGAACTCTCAGTTGGTGGGAGGAATTCTACTCATTCTGTTTTGATTAAACAGCGGCATTTTCTTTATGGAGCTTTAACCTGGTCTTCTTTGTTCTTTGGTAATGTCTTCATCTGGTATCTTCTTGCTTGGCGGACTGATTCTATAAGGAGGCAAGAACTCCTGGTATCTCGCTGCTACTTAAGGGTTGAAATAAGGCGATACTGCAGCGGGGTATCTTGCTGATGCAGTAAAGGGATAGCTAGATGGTATAGTAGCGGGACGCTTGGTGGAACTCTGTGGCGGGGTACTTGTTAGACTTGTGAATATCTCGATTTGGGGCAATGCCCATGAATTGGGATGCTGGGTGCAACCTTGCATCGGGATACTGCGGGGTCCTCAAGAGGCTCGGGAATGGTTGGACTCGATCCCGTTGAAGGGGGTATGTACTCGAATCAGTCAGGATCCCTCCCTTTCCGGATCAGTTGGGATCCCTCCCTTTTCGAGGTAGCTGGGTAATGTCTGGATTCCCATGCCTTCATTGTACCGAGGTGGAAAATTCTTCTTTGGTCCTCCGCCAATTTTGGTGGTTAACAGGAGTCCCCCTTGACTTGGACATTGATTCCTTATCAGGGTCGGAGTCAGGATCTTGATTATGCTCGAAGGATTTTCTGCCTTATCTGTCTACATATTTCCTTGTCTGACTGGTTTTCACTATGGATGAGGAAATCTTTTCTGGATACGTTAGTACTAATTGCACAGTCTGCGTGTCAGTCAATGATTGGTTTCCATGTTTTCAAAAATAGCCGTTTTGGTGCGATTAATGCGGAACCATCTCTAACACGTCCTCCGAGCACATTGTCGGTCACCAATTTCGGTTTCCTGGTGTGTAACCGCCTGCCCTCTTCTATAAATAGACCAATTTTGCTGGTGCTTTCTCCACTATTTTCAAACTTTCAAGATTATTTGCGAAGAAAAAACCCTAGCTTCCTTGCTTTCTTTCTTTCCTACCATCATACTTCCAAACTTCTCTTACCTTCTTCTCTTTAATGGCGTCTCCTTCAAAGCTTTCTTCTACTTCGCAAGAAGTCTCCATCGATAAAACCCACCCAGTACTGGCTTCTGTACATCCCGACCCCGTATTTCCGCATCTTTCTGACAGAATTGATGCCCTCTTTAATACGGAGAAAGCTGACTTGGTGGAGGACTCTCCGACATCAAAGGGGAGGAAACAAGGTCGAGATGGTGACGAGGCAGCTGATGATACACCATGGACTCAGCGCCGTCGCTCCACACGAAACCCCTGAATCGGGTCAGGTTTCGATAACTAACAAGAAGACCCAGTTCTGATTAATGATGAGGTGGGTGCTACAAAGGCTGGTGGTGATGAGGAAGGTGGCGGGCATGATGTCACCTTGGTCAGGGTCCAGACCGGTTCTTTCGTCCCCTTCCACGACGGTCGGATAATACCCGACTCCGTGTGCACCCTAGACACCCTCAACAAGCTAAGGGGGGAGTTCAAGATTCCTGATTACATCACTATATCCCTCCCTCATCGGGGTTACGATGTGTACACCCCACCTCAGGATCGTTTGCTGATTCACAAGGCGGCCTTTGAGTGCGGTGTCCGGCTTGACTTGGACATTGATTCCTTATCGGGGTTGGAGTCAGGATCTTGATTATGCTCAAAGGATTTTCTGCCTTATCTGTCTACATATTTCCTTGTCTGATTGGTTTTCACTGTGGACGAGGAAATCTTTTCTGGATACGTTAGTAATAATTGCACAGTCTGCGTGTCAGTCAATGATTGGTTTCCATGTTTTCAAAAATAGTTGTTTTGGTGCGATTAATGCGGAACCATCTCTAACATGTCTTCCGAGCACATTGTCGGTCACCAATTTCGGTTTCCTGGTGTGTAACCGCCTACCCTCTTCTATAAATAGACCGATTTTGCTGGTGCTTTCTCCACTATTTTCAAACTTTCAAGATTATTTGCGAAGAAAAAACCCTAGCTTCCTTGCTTTCTTTCTTTCCTACCATCATACTTCCAAACTTCTCTTACCTTATTCTCTTTAATGGCATCTCCTTCAAAGCTTCCTTCTACTTCGCAAGAAGTCTCCATCGATAAAACCCACCCAGTACTGGCTTCTACACATCCCGACCCCGTATCTCCGCATCTTTCTTACAGTATTGATGCCCTCTTTAATACGGAGAAAGCTGACTTGGTGGAGGACTCTCCGACATCAAAGGGGAGGAAACAAGGTCGAGATGGTGACGAGGCAGCTGATGATACACCATGGACTCAGCGCCGTCGCTCCACACGAAACCCCTGAATCGGGTCAGGTTTCGATAACTACCCAGAAGACCCAGTTCTGATTAATGATGAGGTGGGTGCTACAAAGGCTGGTGGTGATGAGGAAGGTGGCAGGCATGATGTCACCTTGGTCAGGGTCCAGACCGGTTCTTTCGTCCCCTTCCACGACGGTCGGATAATACCCGACTCCGTGTGCACCCTAGACACCCTCAACAAGCTAAGGGGGGAGTTCAAGATTCCTGATTACATCACTATATCCCTCCCTCATCGGGGTTACGATGTGTACACCCCTCATCAGGATCGTTTGCTGATTCACAAGGCGGCCTTCGAGTGCGGTGTCCGGCTGTTGTTACATCCTGCTCTTCGCCGGGCTCTCGTGGCATTGGAGTTAGCTCCTCTCCAGATCTTGTTAGGCTTTTGGAAGCATTTGACAAGGTTCCTAGTGCTTTGGCGGGAGCAATACGAGAAAGATAACATAGACCAGGAGCCAGGTTTGGACGAGCTTCGCTTCCTCTTCAACATAGCCAGCATGGTGCCCCGGGGTCAATTCTACCTGAGGGCATCCAATGATATAAAGTTTGTCATTCCTGGGGAGAATGTGAAGTATGCCGCGCCCTGGAAGGAGGAATGGCTCGTGGTCAAAGGCGAGTGGGGGCGTACGGCCTTCATCGGGGGATATGAATACCCCGTTCCTACCCAGTTCACGATGAGGGACAAATGGGCAAAGGGGGTGCTCTCCCCCGAATCTCGGGATTTCCTTGCGAGGATTATGATGAGGAGGTATACAAATATGAAGTACCCCACTCTGGACCTCTTTGAGGGAGGCCGGTTGGAGCGATACCTGAAGATCTCCCTTGCATTTCCTAGTAAGCAATTTCATCTGTCTTTCTTATTTACATGTTCATATGTTTTCCTCCTTCTTCTCACCAAATTTTCCTTCTCTTTGTAGTATCTGCTGCCCCGATGGTGGCACGGTCTCCATTCTCCTTTGGCACGGGGGATTTAACTTTGCTTGCTTCTACTTCTCCTATCCCCTCTCCCCTCTCCCCTCTCTTTCTACTACTGCTAGAGCTTTGCCGGGGTCTGCCCAAGCTGGAATTGATTCCACCCCTCCTCCTGCTTCTGCGAAGTCTCCAGTCAGCATCGCTGCGCCCTTTTCTACTCTAGTGGGGTCATTTTCCAAGGCCCCTACTCGTCCTCCAACACGGTCATCGATCAAGACTATGTTGGCTCGGGTAGTTAAGGCTCGAGGCTTTGGAAGGCAAGCACAAAAGAAGGATCGCAACGCTGCATCCCCTGCTGTGAAGATTCCTTCCACTTTTCCTCCTCCAGCAGCACCCTCCAAGGTCCATGTCAGAAATACGGAGAAGGAGGAAGCTGCCTTTATTCCTGCCCCAGCTGTTGATATTCCCTCTGGATCGAGGTCAAGGGGTGCCACCTCTGATGAGGTGGTATCCCGATTCACGGCCTCTTGTCCTGGGGGAAGCTTGATGAACATGGCGAAGCTTCCCACTGAAATCCTAGTCACCAGGGGAGCATCTGTCTTAGCTGAGGTAAACTTTCATTCTCTCTCTTATTATCCATTTTCTTCCTTTTAGCAGGTGCTGACTTCCTCTTTTTTTTTTCTTTTTTTTTTTTTTTTTTTTTTTGTAGGGTTTCAAGTTTGCCCTGGCTATGGAGAGGCAACTATTGACCTTGAAGGAAGCTTATATCGAGCTCCAGGCCAAATTGGAAGACACCCAGCAGGAACTGGTCCAAACTCAGCAGAGTGTAGCTCCTCTGCTTCAAGTTGCTAAAGAATCTGATGAGGGTAAGCAGGTGGCCTTGGTGGAGGCTAGACTCTATGAGCACTGCCTGGATACTGAGACCATCGGGTCCTTGCGCCACTGAGAAGAGAGGGAGCACTTAAAGATGGAGAAGAAGTTGATGCAAGATGAAAACCAGCTCCTGTGGGACACCATAAGAAGACTCGAGGCTCAGGAAGGCCTTACATTCGAAGATGGCTACTTCACAGCCTGCTACGAGGTAGCCACAGCCTTGCCCCCTCCCTTTGATCTCCGGGCCACCCTGAACCGGGACCGGGACCGGGACCGGGACCGAGACCAAATCATGGCAAAGGCTGCCCAGCTAGTAGATGGAGACTAGAAAGCAGAGGCTCCCTCACAGGACGCTACTCATCCGGATCAAAGGGCTAGTATAACTGTGGGGGCCCAATTTGTTGATACTACAGGGTGATCTAGGATCCTCCCACCTAAGAAGAACGAATGGTGGACCCCGTGCTTACTTCAGAAGTGGTCCTAGTATAGCAAAAGGAGGATCCGGCTGGATCCGAGGTCCCAATGGTTGAAGGGACCTAGAATGAGTCTGCTGCTGTACAGGAGGATGCTGCTACTCAGGAGGACGATCCGGCTAGACCTCAGGTTCCGACGATTGAGGGGGCCAAGATTGACGTCAAAGCTGATGCTACAGGGGTGGAAGCAGCTGGCTAAGGAGAGCACCCAAAGGAGGAGAAAAAAGACTAATTTGGCCCTCCCCTTTTTTTTAGGCTAATTGGCACGAATACCCCATGAACTATACCCGAATTTGCACCTTACCCCCTGAACTTTTTTTTTCGGCATTAAACCCCCTAAACTCAGCGAAATTTGCAATTGTTAACGGAAATCCAACGGAACTCTAATTCCGTCCAGGAAAATTACACTAAGCTCCCCTGATTATATATATAATTGTATTAAACCCCAAAAAATATAATAATATTACCCGAATACCCCTCTGACCAAATTTTAAAAATAAAAATTTAAAATTTAAAATTTAAATAATGGTTAAATAATAATAAAATTCAGAATTTTATTATAAAGACAATAAAATAAATATAGAAATGAAAAAATTAAATTGATTTAACAATTATTAAATTATCTTCTTTTTTTTTTTTTTAAATATCCCTAAATATAAACCCATATAAATATTTAAATTATTAAAGAAAAATAAAATAATGGTTAAATAATAATACAATCCCCTTTCAATAATAATAATAATAATAATAATAATAATAATAATAATAATAATAAAATTCTTATTTTTTTTTTATAAAGACAATTAAATAAATAGAGAAATGAAAAAAATCTCTATTTATTTAATTGTCTTTATATAATAATAATAATAATAATTATTATTATTATTATTATTATTATTATTTAAAATTTAGAATTTAAATAATGGTTAAATAATAATAAAATTCTGAATTTTATTATAAAGATAATTAAATAAATAGAGAATGAAAAAAATAAATTGATTTAACAATTATTAAATTATCTTTTTTATTTAAATGTCACTAAATATAAAACCCATATAAATATTTAAATTATTTAAGAAAAATTAAAATAATGGTTAAATAATAATACAATCCCCTTTCAATAATAATAATAATAATAGTAATAATAA
Source organism: Acer campestre (assembly GCA_954870605.1). Classification (NCBI taxonomy): domain Eukaryota; kingdom Viridiplantae; phylum Streptophyta; class Magnoliopsida; order Sapindales; family Sapindaceae; genus Acer; species Acer campestre. The sequence goes on along the minus strand of OX940800.1, from coordinate 34,000,083 downwards.
TAATAATAATAATAATAATAATAATAATAATAATACAATTCTTATTTTTTTTTATAAAGAAAATAAAATCTTTAAGAAATTAAAACATCTTTAAAATCTTTACCATCCATCTCATAGATGGACAATGAAGATATATTTATTAAAACAAATTCAAATTAAAAAAAAAAAACATTTTTTAAATAGATTAATTGATCTCAATTACAAAAAAATAAAATAAAATAATAAGCTTCTCCATTAATGAAGATATGAAGATCCATCAATGTTCTTTTTCTTCTTCTTTTAATTTTTTTTTAATTTTTTTTTATAATTAGATTTCATTTATTGGTTTGTGAAATATGTTTTTTAAATTAATTTTTTAACTTAATAAACATAGAGAAGAGAAATCCTTAAAATAAACAATTTCGAATAAATATTTTTAAATGAACTTCGATCCATCTAATTAAATGAACACCTATTTCTCCATCCAATCCTTAAAAATTTTCCTTCTCTAAAGAAAATAAAAAATTTAAATTTCCAACACCCAGAAAATTTAAAATAAAAAATTTAATTTTTAATTCTTCCTTATGTGCTTTTAATTGGATTGATGTTCAATTTTTTAAATTTTGTATTTGTATTATTATAATTATTTTGTAATTGAGATAAATCAATCTATTTCAAATTTTATTTTTTTTATTTGAATTTGTTTTAATAAATATTTCTCCACCGTCTATCTATGAGATAGATGATTGAGATTTTAAAGATGTTTTAATTTTTAAAATTTTATTTTCTTTATTAAAAAATCGGATTTGTAATTTTTTTTTTTTGAAAGAGAATTGTATTATTATTTAACCATTATTTTTATTTTTCTTAAATAATTTATATATTTATCTAGGTTTTTATATTTAGGGATATTTAAATAAAAAGATAATTTAAATAATTGTTAAATCAATTTATTTTTTTCATTCTCTATTTATTTAATTATCTTTATAATAAAATTCAGAATTTTATTATTATTTAATCATTATTTAAATTCTAAAATTTAAATAATAATAATAATAATAATAATAATAATAAAAATTATTATTATTATTATTTTATAAAGACAATTAAATAAATAGAGATTTTTTTCATTTCTCTATTTATTTAATTGTCTTTATAAAAAAAATAAGAATTTTATTATTATTATTATTATTATTATTATTGAAAGGGGATTGTATTATTATTTAACCATTATTTAATTTTTCATTAATAATTAAAATATTTATATGGGTTTATATTTAGGGATATTTAAAAAAAAAAGATAATTTAATAATTGTTAAATCAATTTAATTTTTTCATTTCTATATTTATTTTATTGTCTTCATAATAAAATTCAGAATTTTATTATTATTTAACCATTATTTAAATTTTTTATTTTTATTTTTTATTTTTAAAATTTGGTCAGAGGGGTATTCGGGTAATATTATTATATTTTTTGGGGTTTAATACAATTATATATATAATCAGGGGAGCTTAGTGTAATTTTCCTGGACGAAATTAGGGTTCCGTTGGATTTCCGTTAACAATTGCAAATTTCGCTGAGTTTAGGGGGTTTAATGCCGAAAAAAAAAAGTTCAGGGGGTAAGGTGCAAATTAGGGTATAGTTCAGGGGGTATTCGTGCCAATTAGCCTTTTTTTTATATAGTATATATTTCTTTTTGTTGCCCGAAAAGGGAGTTGGGCACCCTATTCTATTAATATAATAGCTTTGTTTTTCTGATTCATACTGTGTCTTGCTTGCTCTTCTAACTTAGAAAAATTTCAAAGCATATAAACTAGTGAGTAGCCGAACCCGGAATGAGTTATTGTGCTTTGACAAAGTAGATCAGGATGCTTGAGGGCCAGACGATGAACACCCTTGTATCTCGTAGTCGTAGAAACTGGCGGGATCTATTAAGTAATCATGTCTCCTTAATCGGGCTCTTAAGAATGTGTAGCAGTCTAAGGTTCCGAGTATCCCGTCAAGGCATCCTGATCCTTATGATAATTTTGATTTCACAAGCGATCTAGGCCCCTTTAATCGCCAACCTTTAGGAGAAAAGGAGAAGTAAAGAATCAGGTACCCTGGCAAGGTATCCTGATCATTCTGTAAGTCTGTCTAGGTAGAAAACTTAGGCCACTTTAGCACCAGGCTTCTTGGAGGAGGGTATTCCCAGACCAAGGCAGCAGGAGCGCCAAAAAGGCTATTTCCTAGTCTTGAAATGGCGAAGTAAGGAATCAGGTATCTTGATAGGGTATCCCGATCCTACTGTAAGTTTGTCCTGGTAGGTAACTTAGGCCAATTTAGCACTAGGCTTCTTGGAGGAGGGTATTCCCCGACCAAGGCAGCAGAAGCGCTATAAAGGCTATTTCCTGGTCATGAAATGGCAAAGTAAGGAATCAGGTACCTTGACAGGGTATCCTGATCCTACTATAAGTCTATCCTGGTAGGCAACTTAGGCCACTTTAGCACCAGGCTTCTTTGAGGAGGGTATTCCCCGACCAAGGTAGCAGGAAGGCCATAAGGCTATTTCCTGGTCTTGAAATGGCAAAGTAAGGAATAAGGTACCTTGACGAGCTATCCCGATCCTACTGTAAGTATATCCTAGTAGGCAACTTAGGCCACTTTAGCAACAGGCTTCTTGGAGGAGGGTATTCGTGTAGGGAAAAACGTTTGCACGCAACAGAGGCGAGACTAAAAGAGTTTAGTATATTTTAAAAAATTTCCATACTGAACCTTAACCCTTTAATTAATTAAACATATATATAAAAAGATGAAATACCTTTGTCGCATAATCCGATTGACTAATGTCGATGGTAATTCGCAAGATCTTCCAAAACCGATCACGAACGTGAATCACCTAAGAGCGTGGTTTCCCTTCTTTGAATTGTGAACCTGAGAATGGACAACAAAAACTTTTCTGATTCTGTTAGTCACTACAAACTCCAAAAGGTTGTTAAGAATGTTCCGGCCACTTTTGAATTCACAATCGTAAGATTGAAATTCGCGTGAACCTAATTCGAAAGTGTGTACAAGATCTCTTGATGTTAAGATCACTAGTACACTATCGAAACAAGAACAAATCATTTCTCACAAAACCCTCTTGGTTGAAATTCTCACTATTCTAAGAGTAGGATTTTTAATTTTCCACTTTTGCAACAGAAAAATTAATTCATCAAGGAAAAACTAGGTCTAGCCGAAAATCATCCCTAGTCATATATAGGGACCGAATTTTTTGCCCTAGTTTATTTAGGGTGGCCGAGTTCTAACCTTGTCCAACAAGGTGATCACCAAAGTCCTTTTCCAAATAGGATTTGTGTTTCCACAAAAGACTTTTTAGAATTCAAACCCAAATCCAACTCTTTAGTGTATTTGTGACTATATAAAAGACTTCCTAATTTGACTAAACAAATAAAGTCATTTATATTTAATATAATACTAATAGTAGTATACTACAAAGAAACATATTTCCTAATCAGAAAAAGATTTGATTTTTAATTAATTTCCATTTAATTAAATAATAAAATAAAACAATATAATGGGCTAAAAAATAGCCATTGCCACACATGACTAAAACTTGGGCCTACATATTGTTTTCATATTTTATTTAATCCATTTGGACTTTCATAAAAAGCCCACATGTAAACTAGACTCATTCTGACTAAAAGAAACAAGCCCACATGCTTTTGATTAATATATTAATATAATTAAACAGCCCATTAAATAAATAATGTGCAAATTGTATTCTTAATATATTAAATACAATTCTAAATGGACCTACAAATAGTCCGGTAGAATATATCAAGTGATTCATGCAAGTCCATGCAGATTGGGGATCTTGGCGGGCCTATCTAAATTTAAGCTCCAATAGATATAACTCAATCACATTCAACAAATGATTCACTTAGGTTTAATCTATTAATTTTAGTTCATTCCACTAAAAAACTAAAATTGCACTCTTAAATAAAGATGGAATAGGTTAACGTTTCTCATTCATACCCTAGACAATCATATAAGAGATAGTGAATCCTCGTGAAGAATATCAGTAATCGCCAAAAGCTCATAGGCCGCCTATAGCTCTCCAAGTTACCATATTTACTCATATGACCACATTTTGAACTTGGATATATATTATGACTTGTCCAGAAGTCATCTTTCAATAGACACTATTGAAAACTCAACATTAAGATTTAATATCTAAAACCACAAAGCATCCATATGATGATATTCTACTCACATTTAATAAATGAAGCCACGATGTCCATATCCGTAAATGAAGTCCTCTATCGATTAACAAATGAATACCACCAAATTATCGAGGATAGACTATGCTATATAATCGTATTCATTGATAGCTCAAATGATAACACTTGCAACCATAAGTCCATCATTTATCTCAGGATTAAGATAGACTCTCCGATTGTCCTGATAATGAAAAGACTTTTATCTATTGACGGTTCTAGAAAAAAGATTTTAGACTCATCACATCACATTTGATCCCACTCAAATGCTAGTAAAAGAATTCTACAACTTTAACAAGATAAAGGTGCCCAACCTTTAACTTAAGTTGTGAACGTTATTCAAGACTAACTAATGAATTGTGTTTACCTCGTACATATCCAGATGTACGAACAATTCTTTTTTTCTCATAGTCTTTTTACCTTATGATTATTTACTTTGACAATTATAATAATAAATGCTATAAGATTTTGTTAACAAACAGAAATCACTTTATTAATATGAAAAAATTGTCAAGTACAACATTACACTCTTGGTATTGAGCATAATCCTAACAATCTCCCACTTGCGCTATAACAAATGTGTCATAGCTCTCATTCCCATGTTCTTTAGGTGCCTATCAAAACTCTTCTGTGGCAAAGCCTTTGTGAAGGGATCCGCTAGATTTTCTGCTGACGCGATTTTGGTAATCGTCACATCACCCCTATGCACAATCTCCCTAAGAAGATGATACTTCCTTTCAATGTGTTTCCCTCTCTTATGACTTCTTGGTTCTTTCGAATTAGCCACTGCTCCATCGTTGTCATAGTAGATAGTGATCTGCTTATTCGCACTAGGAATCACTTCTAAGTCAATCAAGAATTGGCGGAGCCAAATGGCCTCTTTGGCAGCTTCGCATGCAGCAATATACTCAGCTTCCATGGTGGAGTCAGCAATACATGATTGCTTGATACTCCTCCATATGACTGCTCCTCTTCTAAGAGTAAACACAGATCCTGACGTGGATTTTCTGGAGTCAGAATCTAACTGGAAATCAGAATATGTATACCCTATGGGAACCAAATCCCCTTCAGAGTATACAAGCATATTGTCTCTCGTTCTCCTGAGATACTTGAAAATATGCTTGACTGCCGTCCAGTGGTCAGGTCTAGGTTTCGATTGAAACCTGCTAACTATGCCAATAGCAAAACAAATATTTGGTCTAGTACAGAGTAAAGCATACATGAGACTTCCAACTACCGAGGCATATGGAACCCAACTCATGAATTGCTCTTCATGCTCATTCTTAGGAACTTGTTCCTTAGAAAGTTTGATTCCATGCCTGAAAGGTAACATGCCATTCATGGAATCTTGCATGGAAAACCTAGACAAGATTGTATCTATGTATGAAGCTTGGGATAGTGCAATTGTTCTATTCTTTCTATCCCTTATTACTTGGATACCAAGAATATAACTTGCTTCTCCTAATTTACTGATGTTAATACACCTACATCGTTTCAGATGAGTAGTATATCATCAACATAAAGAATTAGGAAAACCAACTTGTCGCCTTTGATCCTTTTGTATACACAAGGTTCGTCAAGGTTCTGAACAAATCCAAAACCTTTCACAGCTTGATTGAACCTTATGTTCCAGGATCTAGATGCTTGCTTTAATCCATATATGGATTTTTGCAACTTGCATACCTTTTCCACTTGGCCTTTTTCAATGAATCCTTCTGGTTGCATCATATAGATGCTTTCGTCAAGACTTCCGTTAAGGAAAGCTGTCTTGACGTCCATTTTCCAAATCTCTAAATCTAAAGATGCCGCAATGGATAAGAGTATCCTAATGGATTTAAGCATATCCACAGGAGAGAAGGTTTCCTCGTAATCGATACCTTCTTTCTGTGTGTAACCTTTAGCTACTAATCTAGCTTTAAAGGTTTCCACCTTTCCATCTATACCTCTTTTCCTCTTGTATACCCACTTGCACCTAGTTGGTTTCATCCCTTTAGGCAAGTCTATAAGGGACCAGACTTTGTTATTGAACATGGACTCAATCTCATATTGCATTGCCTTTTGCCAATAGCGACAATCAACATCCTCTATTGCTTCCTTATATATGTAGGGATCATCGTCGTCCGGGAGATTCTCCACTAATTCTCCCAGACCGATGTATCTTCCGGGTTATCTTATAACCCTCCCACTACGACGAGGAATGATAGGTTGTTGATCTTGTGATGGTTTAGAACTTACAATTGGGCTAGGTTGTGAAACCTCTTGTGGAATTGTATCTCCTGACATCTCATTCAGGACAATTCGACTTTTAGGTATAAACTCATTCATATAGTCATTTTCCAGAAATTTGGCATTTGTTGAAACAAATACTTTAAGATCTAAAGGACTATAGAAATAATACCCTTTAGTTCCTTTTGGATACCCCACAAATATGCATGTTTCTGTACGGGACTCCATCTTTTCTTTCTTTCCGTTTAACACGTGCGCAGGACAACCAAATATCCTTAAGTGTTGTAAACTAGGCTTTCACCTAGTCCAAAACTCATCCAGTGTTTGAGGAACCGACTTTGATGGTACATCGTTTAGAATGTACATTGCAGTTTGTAGAGCATATCCCCAAAAAGAAATAGAGAGCGTTGAATAACTCAACATTGACCTAACCATATTCAAAAGAGTTATATTTCTTCTTTCTACCACCCCATTCTGTTGAGGTGTACCTAGTGCAGAAAATTGAGAAATTATCCCATTATCAATAAGATATTGCTGAAACTCACCAGATAGATATTCTCCACCACAATCAGATCTCAAAATTTTTATGTGTTTCTCAAGCTGATTTTTCACTTCAGCTTTAAATGCTTTGAACATGTCCAAAGCATCCGACTTATGTCTCATGAGATACACATAACCAAATCTTGAATAATCATCTGTGAAAGTGATAAAGTACTCATATCCACCTCTAGCTTGAATGCTCATAGGATCACATACATTAGTATGTATTAATCTTAAACATTCAATGGCTCTTGTGCCTTTGTTCCTGAACAACCTTTTGGTCATTTTACCTTCCAAACAGGATTCACAAGTTGGTAGATCATCAACCTTTAAGTCACTTAAACGTCCATCACTAACCAATCTTTTAATCCTATTAAGGTTAATACGACCTAGGCGCAAATGGCATAGGTAGGTTTCATCTTATGATAATTTTACTCTTTTATGATTGGGTTGCGTTAATTCTGTGTCTAATAAGTGAGAGATATTTCTATGTAAATAAAATAGACCATTTTCCAATGTACTTTTGCAAACAAATTTGTCATCCTTACTAATAATAAATGTTTTATTAAAAGTAACTGAATATTCAAATTTATTTAAACAAGAAACTGAAATTAAATTTCTCTTGAATTAGGGTACATAATAAATGTCTATCAAATCTAAATGCCTACTAGAATCTAGATTAACTCTAATATCTCTCATTGCACTAGCAGACACCAACGCTCCGTTGCCTAAACGCAAGTTGATTTCATTCTTATTCAGCCTTCTCCTTTCTTGAAACCCCCGTAAGGAATAACAAACATGATTAGTGGCTCTAGAGTCTATAATCCAAGAATCTGTAGAATCTGCCAGAAAAAACATGTTTCAAGATAATTCACATTACCTTGTTCCTTCTTATTCTGAGACTTTGGGCAATTACTTTTCCAATGTCTCTTTTCACTACAAAAGAAGCACTTCATTTTGATCTTGGTTACTTTCTTGGTAGGCCCAAGTTGCTTTTTCTTCTATTATTCCTTGACCTTCTGACGGGTCTTAATAGTAGCAACTTTACCAACTATATGAATCTCTTTTAGAGATATCATCATATCAGCAGTAGACCCCATTCTTTCATGCTGTTGTTGCAACACGTCAGAGATGGTAGCCATAATGTAGCATTTGGCCATCTCATCAGAGGTCTTCCACTACTTATAATCATCTCTTTGCATCACATTAGATTCATTAGTAAGAGACGGTGGTTTAGGAGTAGTCAGAACAAAATTTATATTTTTTCAGCTTGCAGCAACAACCCAATTTTCCTTTTCCATGTGACATAATTATTACCAGTTAAAGTTTTATCTTTTAGGATGATCATTAGGGATGAGATCATGATTTCTTAACAAAAAATATATATGATTAAATAATCATGGTTTAGCATTTTCGAATAGTTATCTTGAATTAAATAAATATAATTCAATCGTAAAATTCAACATTTGATCCAACACCCATAAATGTTACGCCTCCTTTGGGAGTTCGCACCATTTACTAGTTGGACTATATACCACCTAATTGTTAACATAACAACCAACGTTTTCAATTTTAGCCTTGCGATTTTATTAACAAGAACTCTTGGGAGGATATTAATAAAAACACACTGAGTGTACTACCAAGATTTCGACCCTCAATATATTCCCTCACGAAAATCCCTCCTTGGGGAGTTGATCTCGTTTGAGTCAATTGTCTAGTCTATCCTTGTAAGGAAGTATCTTGCTAAATTCTATTCATGGACGCCCCTTGGGGGGATTACCAAAAAACAATATAGCTCAACTAACCTTGGAGGCCATAGGTGTTTGCAATACACCTTCTCCCACTCAATTATTTAAGGCATGTGATTAAATCCCATAGAATGAATTACCAAGTTATCTAGATGCCAATTAGATACCTAAATCATTCAATGCATGTTCATACCAAAAGAGATATATGAGTGGCACTCCTATTCTACATGACATGTTATCAAACAATAACAAATATTGTAATATTTACGCAAAGTAAATAGCCACGATTTTGATCCATCCTAGAAAAGCAAGTAAATTACATTTGTTTGGAATACAAAAAACTCCTTTCTTGGCGAACAAATCTCCAAGCGGCCATCGATCACTTGAGCACCCACGGCTGCCCCATTGGCGTGCACACTCCACAACCCTAACAAGGGCTGCCGTGCGCAGTTGCCGTGCGCAGCCCACAGTCCAACATGCACAGCTGCGTGCAATTTTGCACGCGTGCATGTTGCTATGGTGCGCACGGTCTCAAACTTGTTCCGGTTGCTTTCAATTCTCCAAGTCTTCGAATCTTCGATGCTTGAACATATTAAAACTTTATTTAAACAATAAAATACTGCAGTTTTTTTTTTAATCATTGCAGTATTTAATACAAAAAAAAAAAAAATACTGCACTATTTGTAATACAATAAAAAAATACTGCACTTAATTTTAATACAAATAAAAAAAAAACTTAGCAACTACCAAGAAGGAAATTGTGACGATAATAGGCCATCCTTCTTGTTACAATTCCGAAACAAAAAAATGCATTGAAATTGTAGGATCAAAATCGAGCAATAACAATTCACTTTATATCAACATATAACATATAAAAATCCATACATACCAATGTAATTATATATGAGAATAACTAGAGTGCCATCTCTTTCTAAACGTGCATAATCACAATAAAAAGAAATAGATTCACGTATATACACGTTAATTAATTAAAGGGTACAACCAGGCTCTGATACCAATTGTAGGGAAAAACGTTTGCACGCGGCGGAAGCGAGACTAAAAGAGTTTAGTATATTTTAAAATTTTTCCATATTGAACCTTAACCCTTTAATTAATTAAACATATATACGAAAAGATGAAATACCTTTGTCGCGTGATCCGATTGACTAACGTCGATGGTAATACGTAAGATCTTCCAAAACCGATCACGAACGTGAATCACCTAGGAGCGTGGTCTCCTTTCTTTGAATTTTGAACCTGAGAATGGAGAACAAAAACTTTTCTAATTCTGTTAGTCACTACAAACTCCAAAAGGTTGCAAAAAATGTTCCGGTCACTTTTGAATTCACAATCATAAGATTGAAATTCGCATGAACTTAATTCAAAAGTGTGTACAAGATCTCTTGATGTTAAGATCACTAGTAAACTATCGAAACAAGAACAAATCTTTTCTCACAAAACCCTCTTGGCCGAAATTCTCACTATTCTAAGGGTAGGATTTTTAATTTTCCACTTTTGCAAAAGAAAAATTAATTCTTCAAGGAAAAACTAGGTCTGGCCGAAAATCATCCCTAGTCATATATAGGGACTGAATTTTTTGCCCTAGTTTATTTAGGGTGGCCGAATTCTTACCTTGTCCAACAAGGTGATCACCAAAGTCCTTCTCCAAATAGGATTTGTGTTTCCACAAAAGACTTTTAGAATTCAAACCCTAATCCAACTCTTTAGTGTATTTGCGACTATATAAAAGACTTCCTAATTTGACTAAACAAATAAAGTCATTTATATTTAATATAATACTAATAGTAGTATACTACTAGGAATAGATATAACTCAATCTCATTCAATAAATGATACATTTAGGTTTAATCTATTAATTTTAGTTCATTCAACTAAAGAACTAAAATTGCACTCTTAAATAAGGATGGAATAGGTTAACGTTTCTCATTCATACCCTAGACAATCATAAAAGAGATAGTGAATCCTCGTGAAGAATATCAGTAATCGCTTATATTTAATATAATACTAATAGTAGTATACTACTAGGAATAGATATAACTCAATCTCATTCAATAAATGATACATTTAGGTTTAATCTATTAATTTTAGTTCATTCAACTAAAGAACTAAAATTGCACTCTTAAATAAGGATGGAATAGGTTAACGTTTCTCATTCATACCCTAGACAATCATAAAAGAGATAGTGAATCCTCGTGAAGAATATCAGTAATCGCCAAGAGCTCATAGGCCGCCTATAGCTCTCCAAGTTACCATATTTACTCATATGACCACATTTTGAACTTGGATATATATTATGACTTGTCCAGAAGTCATCTTTCAATAGACACTATTGAAAACTCAACGTTAAGATTTAATATCTAAAACCACAAAGCATCCATATGATGATATTCTACTCACATTTAATAAATGAAGCCACGATGTCCATATTTGTAAATGAAGTCCTCTATCGATTAACAAATGAATACCACCAAACTATCGAGGATAGACTATGCTATATAATCGTACTCATTGATAGCTCAAATGATAACACTTGCAGCCATAAGTCCATCATTTATCTCAGGATTAAGATAGACTCTCCGATTGTCCTGATAATGAAAAGACTTTTATCTATTGACGGTTCTAAAAAAAAGTATTTCATTGTGATCCAGTTCAGTGCACCCAGTGCACTAGATTCTTTTACTCGAAGACCCTTCGATGATTTTAGACTCATCACATCACATTTGATCCCACTCAAATGCTAGTAAAAGAATTTTGCAACATTAACAAGATAAAGGTGCCCAACCTTTAACTTAAGTTGTGAACGTTATTCAAGACTAACTAAAGAATTGTGTTTACCTCATACATATCCAGATGTATGAACAATTCTTCTTTTTTCATAGTCTTTTTACCTTATGATTATTTACTTTAACAATTATAATAATAAATGCTATAAGATTTTGCTAACAAATAGAAATCACTTTATTAATATGAAAAGATTGTCAAGTACAGCATTACACTTTTGCTATTGAGCATAATCCTAACAATTCGCCGACCAAGGCAGCAAGAGCGCCATAAAGCTATTTCCTGGTCTTGAAATGGCGAAGTAAGGAATCATGTATCTTGACGTGGTATCCCGATCCTACTGTAAGTGTGTCCTAGTAGGCAAGTTAGGCCACTTTAGCACCAGCCTTCTTGGAGGATGGTATTCCCCGACCAAGGTCGCAGGAGCGCCATAAGTCTATTTCCTAGTCTTGAAATAGCGTAGTAAGGAATCAGAAACCTTGACGAGGTATCTCGATCCTACTATAAGTCTGTCCTGGTAGGCAACTTAGGCCACTTTAGCACTAGGCTTCTTGGAGGAGGGTATTCCCCGACCAAGGCAACAGGAGTGCCATAAGGCTATTTCCTGGTCTTGAAATGGAGATTCAGTAATTGGTGAAAAAACTCATAGAATGAATATCACGTCGAAGACATTGGAGACAGTGTGTTGTGGTTACAGGAGAATCATGTAGGAGAAGAAACTAATTTTATTGAATTTCCCAAGCAATACAAAATGAACTCAGGGAATATGCAAGTGTGGAATATGCAAGTTGTAATGAGTAAGTTGTGCTTAATTAGAATGTATGCTTTAGTGTGACCTTTGGGTGTTTGTTATCAATTCCTCTCATTTATTGACTCACAATTCACCTTTGGCCCCATTACAACCAAATGAAAGACCTAATTGATCTTTAGGGATGTCCACTTTGGAAATTTTGCTTAATGCATGTTCTTTTCAGTTCATGGCTTTCAATTCCATTCATGAGACAAATTTTAGAAATTGTGTTTTTAAATGATCATGTGCAATCATATTTGATATCTTGAACATAAACTCATATTGCATATGGATTGTGAGTGAAGCCTAGGAATCCGTGTAAAAATGAGAGAATCCGGTGAGGATTAGATGTCGAGGCGAATTACATTCCTTTCCTAATGGCACTCTAGTTTTTGAAGCTTAAGCATCTTGAATGTAGGATCGCGTTGTGTGCAATGTGTACTTAAAGTGGCTTGACTTTAATCTTTATTTAGCATCTCTTACATGCATTATTTCCTAATAAGCACAACGTTGGTTTAATCTCTTCACTTTTGGTTTTGCAAGTCGAATATTGACTTTTGAGTCATTCATAAGGAGTTAGTGCTTCAATTGTGATTATTTGATATTTAGACACATGTTCATTGGTGCTTATTGTTTGTTTTGCTCGAGGACAAGCAAAAGATAGGTTTGGGGGTATTTGATCGAACCAAAATTGGTATGATTTTGGCCCTCATTTCCTTCTCCTTTTGGTTGATTCTCGGGCTTTATCTCGTGATTTAATTGTATAAATTAAGTGTTTTTCAGGAATTTATAGAGTTCAGGGGCATTGGAATAATCTTGGCAAAATAGGGGCAGAAATGTAATTATTGAAGGAAGATTGAACTTAGTGTGATATTATAAGAGATCAGGGGAGCATTGTGTAATTTGCCAAGGAAATTAGCCAAAGCACGCCACGTCAATAATGCTATGCATTTTTATTAAATGAAGAGAGTGGGCTGCTAAGCGCACCCACGCCCAATTCCTTGTGCGCCTAAATACAAGCCCAAGTCAGCAGCCCATCCCCTCACATGCAGACCAAGCTTGGCCCAATTTGCATGGTCCAAACGCACACCACACCTCATGTCAGCGTGGCCCAATTTGCGTGGCCCAAACGCATGCCATACCTCATGTCAAGCGTCCAAGCGCACCCCAGTACATTGCTGATTGCACCCCCAATGAAGACAAAAAGGCTACAACCCATTGCACCCCATCTCTCTGCTAAGTGCACCCCTATACTATTCATCATCTTTTTCCTCACGCAGCAGCTGACAGCCTTTATTGCATCAAACCCTAGCCGCCGATAAAGCCCTCATCTTCGACCTAACTCCAGTCGATTTATGGCCGGAATCAACGCCAGGTTAACGGTAACCTAATTGTTGACTTTTCAGGCCTCCAATCGGCCAGAATCCAAGCCTCCAATTCGAGCCCCCAAATTCCTTAAGTCGCCCTCAATCCCAAATCGTGACCAAACCGCGTAAATCGAGGTCGCGGTTTGCATTCCAAGGTCACCATGGCGACATGGAGTTGTTTTAGCACTTGATAGAGTCACCATTTAGGTCACCCTAGGGTCGCCATTTACCAAAGTAGCGACCACCATTGCTATGCATTTTTGATTGGTAAGGATAATTACAAAATGCCCCTCTATGTTGGACTAAATGGTGATTTGCCATGGTCAGGGGTGTTTTGGTAATTTGCCACTCGAGACCTAATTTGAAAAACCTATAAATTCATCACATTTTTCTTCTTTTGAACATCTCTTGACAGCCAAGAAACCTTTCTTTCTACCTTTCCTAATCTCTCCATTTTCTTTTCTACTTAAACTAAACATCTAGATTTCCTTCCCCCACTCATTCCTTTCTTCCCAACTTCTCCACAAATCTCCTTAGTCACTTCCCATTTGATTCCACCTATCTAGACACATCCTCATCATCCACATCATCCACTCTTTGCATAAAGCAAGGAAAGGATCAAGCTTACAAAAGGAGGCCCATGGTGATTTGCTAATCTTTTACTTGCCTTCCCTTTGATTGTAATATGTGTAATTAAATCCCCTTTTCTAGGGTTTTGATGTGAGAACATTTGGATTGGTATTTGCTTAAGCTTTAATATATTTTAATCTCTACTTGTGTTCTATTCATTTTGTAATTAGATTCTATGCATTATATAATTGACATGTATACCCACTAGTTGATTATACTCTTGTTTAGGATAATTTGTTATATAATCTTGATTAGATTGACAACCTTGATGGATTGAGAACATAGTGACTAGGATAGATTGTCGGAGGGTATATCAACCGCGATAATCTAAACTGATAATTGTAACAAACTGATCCCACCGTGACCCCCTCTCCTTAATCGGTTAGGCATTGCGGTAGGAAGTTGTTTAGGGTTCATAGTAATGGTCTAAACACATTTTAGAATCAATTGGTTAACATTTATGATATTTGCGCACTAAGGTAGCTTGAGAAGCATTTCCCGTAATCCACTTTTAATCCCGTTAATTCCCTAGCTATTCTCTTATTTCTTTATTCCATTTATCTTATCTAGATTTGTTAAGCATTATTTTATTAGTTTATTAGGTTTATTTTTCATGTATGTTTGATGGCTTGACAACCCATTCACTCATCCATTTTTATGATTTACTTTATTTGCATTTTTAGATTAGTTAATTTATTCAACTAATCACTCTAATTCCCTGTGGAACGAATCCTACTTACCACTTTACTAATTTTCTATCTAAGTGGTGAAAAATCGGTTTTCTAAACGAACACATTTATATATCATTTTATTGAGTACCACAGCGACGGCTTATCAACAATTTCGAATAAGGTTCACGCAAGTTTCAATCTAACGATTGTGAATTCAAAAGTGACTGTAACATTCTTTGTTGTCTCTTGGAACTTATTGTGACTAACGAAAAAGAAAAAGTTTTGTTAATCCATCCTCAGGTACACAATTCAAAGAGAAGGGAGAACACGCTCCTAGGTGATTCACGTTCGTGATTGGATTGGAAGATCTTGCGGATTACCATCGACGTAGTGTCAATAGGATCATGCGACAAAGGTATGATATCTTTAGTATTATATGTTAATTAATTAGAGGGTTAAGGTTCAATTATGGAAAAAAATTAAACTATACAAAACTCTTTTTTCACTTTCGCCGCGTGTATTTTTCCCTACACTTCTAGGATCCTGGGTGCTTCGAAAGGTATCCCTTGGGCGATTATCCGGAGGTGGATGCTTTCCACATAGTCAGCAACATGCTGTTCTATAGTATCCCGACTTGTCTCCTAGACTGCAGGGTCATGGGGCGTGGAGCCCGCATTAGGTGGAGGAACCGGTTCTGGGATCTGGCTTCTCGATCCCCTGCTCTTGCTTTGGTTTCTCTAAATGGAAGCGAAGGAATGGGGTCTCGATGGGTCAGGCTGCCCTTGAAAGGATCAGAGTCTCATCTTCTGTGTCTTCTAGGTAAAGCTAGGTAGTTTTTTGTAAATGATATAAGAGTAATTCCTCACAGATGGCGCCAAAAGTGTTAACGGAAAATTTTCACTGGGGTGAATTTCCAATTAACAACTTGTATGAATGCGATAGAGGTAGACCAAGGTCGGAGAGGTTCCACGTAGTTCGATACCTATACGTTCTCAATAAAACAAATTAAATACAACAACGATGAATCAAAATATAATATCGGTAGAGATCATATATAACTCATTTTATTGATAATAAATATGTAATGGGAATACAATGGAGATTTTCAGTTGTCATAGTAGGAGGGTTAAAACATAGTTGGTGATGGCGATGGAGATCTCGTGCATGTCAATAAGTGGAAAATAGAACTGTAGGGTTTTGGACTCAAGTTGTCATCCCTTTTCTGTCTAGTGTCATGTTTTATATATATGTCCCATTTCTTGTTGTGCATTCCCCTAAATTCGGTCCAGTGGCTTAAGGATTTATGGGACGTTCCATGGCAATAGGTGAGAAGATCGTGAGATTGATTCAAGGAATCAAGTGATCCCTTTTTTGGCAGAATTTGACAGAGTTTACTTTACTCTCAAGTAGAACTCTTGAGTGGCTGGAATGAGCCAATTTCTTTGTTATTTAAACATCGACGTCTTACTGCCTTTCTTTGTACCTTTATCTTGGCATACATGATCTTACCTTGATAGTCTGTTAATCTGATACTCTTACTGCTTGGTTGGCTAGCTCTAGGAGGGATTGGGGTATATAGGCATCTCACCTCCTACTTGATCATGGTATCAGTGTATCGGGATACCAGGTTGGTGTGGTAGCAGGGTACTATGATTTTGTAGTAGTGGAGTCCTTATGAATTTGGCTTTTGTGTTTCCTGGTACCTTGGAGTTTAAGAGCCCTTGATTTTGATCTGGATTGGTAGAAGGCGTACCCAATCAATTTAGTGGCAGGGTACTGGGATGTTCTTCTATGATGCCTTTCTACCTCAAATATTCTCTAGTGTGGATGGAAAATTCTTCTTTGAACCCTTGCCATTTTTGGTGGTTAACATCTCTCTTTGCTACAAGTGACCTGGTTAGGGAAACTCATTTGCCTATCTCTTGACAAAAATGGGGAGTAGTATGTGGTAAGGGAGATTGCTCAATGAGAGTAGCAAATTTGCATATTGGGGAGATTATGAATTGATGGGGAGTAACCTGTTTAGGGAGAGCATTGCCTTGCACATACATTGCATGATGTTGCTTAATTTCTTTAAAATTTAAATGCTTGTTTTGATTTCACTTGATCACCTCACATACACTTGCTTTGGAAAGTGTAATCTTTTTGTTTTGAATGATTGATTGTTCTACAAGAGATTGAAGACTTCAAATTTTATCTTTTAATTATCTCTTTGTAATGTAGAAAATCATTGTTGACCTTTAGTTTAAATTTTGTTGTGAGGATTATGTGAATGGTGGTTTTGTCACGAAATAGCCAAAGGGGGAGATTGTAAGTTCCTCAAGTTTGATTGGCTTATTTCGGTGACAAATGTTTGGGGTTTGTGTTGTAAGGGTAGCTTAGGCTTAAAATTATTGGTGATCAAGCTCAACAAAGGCCCTTTCAAGACCTCAAGATGATAAGCACCTCAAGGTAAACACTTGAGCTTAATTGCATTGATAAGATCTAGTTGCACACACACACAACTCATGCATATCTATACTTCTTGTATGCTATGTGTTTTATGAATGTGCATTCATGTTCTTGAATCCACCTCATGCATGTTTAAATTGATTGCATCTTGCTTGTTTAAAATGACATGACATAATAGGCATTAGGATGCAAAGCTTATATATGGGCGATGTACACCTGCTGTCGAGTCGTCTTATGTATAGCGATTATAAAGGGCTTGAGCAAAATTGCTCTTACCCGCTGTACACTCGCCCTACTTACAGCGGGTGACCTGATGGATTTTTTCCATCGTTGTTCAACCGCCCTACGTAGAGCGGGTGACCAGTGGCTCACCAAACCCGAGAGCAACCGCTCTCTAGTCATCCCAATGTCGCTCTTGTGTAGAGTGGATCATGAAGAACATGTTCTTCATTTTCCCAGGTGTACCGCTGTACACCCGCCCTACGTAGAGCGGGTGAACAGCAGTCAGTGCCATTTTTCAGAAAACTTAACAAAATGACGTAGCATCATTTTGACACCCTATATATAAATGCTACTTAGACTTTAGGTTGTTTTTGAAGAGTTCAAAACATATTTTTGACTTAGCATTTTTCCAAAAAGAAAAAATCACAAAGAACTCACCTTTGATTACTCAAACACTTATCCATGTGCATCAAACATCATCTAGCATCACCCATGATCATCTAGGTACCATCTATGCATGGGTCTTGTTCAACACACTTTGCTTGGTAAGTTTTTCACTAATATCTTACATATTAATGTCTTTCTTGACAAGCAATCTCATTTATCACTTGTATGCCTTTAGAATATATTCTAGTTACAAGATTGAGATTATTGTGTTGATTGTTTGAGAGTTGTATTTTGATAGCTATTATTAGGATTGCTTAATCTTTGATAGTTATGTTGTTTGCCATGAAATATAGCAATTGATATCTAAGATTGATTTAATTGTCATCATATTATCATAGATAAGCATTTAGTGTAACCTAACATTATTTGCATATTTGAATATAATCATATTCACATTAGGTTGTGTTAGGATTATGCTCAATAGCAAGAGTGTACTATTATATTTGACAATCTTATCATATTAATAAAGTGATTTCAGTTTTAACAAATCTTATAGCATTTATAGTTTAATTATTATAATTGTCAAAAGCAAATAATCATAAGGTCAAAAGACTATGGGAAAAGAATAATTGTTCGTACATCTGGATATGTATGAGGTCAACATAATTCTTTAGTTAGTCTTAAATAATGTTCACAAGTTACGGTAAAGGTTGGGCACCTTTATCTTGTTAAAGTTGTAGATTCTTTTGCTTGCATTTGAGTGGGATCAAATGTGTTATGATGAGTCTAAAATCATCGAAGGGTCTTCGAGTAAAAGAATCTAGTGCACTGGGTGCATTGAACTGGATCATAATGAAATACTTTATCTAGAACCGTCAATAGATAAAAGTCTTTTCATTATCAGGACAATCAGAGAGTTTATCTTAATCCTGAGATAAATGATGGACTTATGGTTACAAGTGTTATCATTTGAGCTATCAATGAGTATGATATATAGCATAGTCTATCCTCGATAGTTTGGTGGTATTCTTTTGTTAATCGATAGAGGACTTCATTTATAAATATGGACATCGTGGCTCCATTTATTAAATGTGAGTATTATATCATCATATGGATGTTGTGAGGTTTTGGATATTAAATCTTAACGTTGAGATTTCAGTAGTGACTATTGAAAGATGACTTCTGGACAAGTCATAATATATATCCAAGTTCAAAGTGTGGTCATATGAGTAAATATGGTGTAGGGATAAAATATGTTTGCACGCGGCGGAAGCGAGACTAAAAGAGTTTAGTATATTTTAAAAAAAAAATCCATATTGAACCTTAACCCTTTAATTAATTACATATATACGAAAAGATGAAATACCTTTGTCGTGTGATCCAATTGACTAACGTCGATGGTAATCCGTAAGATCTTTCAAAACCGATCATGAACGTGAATTACCTAGGAGCGTGGTCTCCCTTCTTTGAATTGTGAACCTGAGAATGGAAAACAAAAACTTTTCTGATTCTGTTAGTCACTACAAACTCCAAAAGATTGCAAAGAATGTCCCAGTCACTTTTGAATTCACAATCATTAGATTGAAACTCGCGTGAACCTTATTCGAAATTGTGCACAAAACCTTTTGATGTAAAGATTACTAGGGCAATATCGAAATAAGAACAATCTCTTCTCACAATCTCTCTTGGCCGAATTTCACACTAGTCTAAGAGTTGGATTTTATTTTTCTCTAGCAAAAGAAAATCTCTCAATTGCAAAAACTAGGGTTTCCGAAAATATTCCCAAAAAAAAAAAAATTTGTTGCACGCCTAATATATATGTATATATCCTGCACGCCATTTAAAAATATTTGTATATATAAGTCTTGTGCAATAACTGCACGCCTCTTATATATACATATTTAGTTTTATTTAAACACTTCATGCATTATATAATATATATTGTTTTGGTTCAAAATACTGCAGGCATATATGTATGTATAATTTATATATACCGCATGCATATATGTATAAAATCTATATATATATTCCGCATGCATGCATATAAATTATATACCTACTATATATTCCACATGCAAATATATTATATACAAACCCTAATCTAACTCTTTAGTGTATTTGTGACTATATAAAAGACTTCCTAATTTGACTAAACAAATAAAGTCTTTTATATTTAGTATAATACTAATAGTAGTATACTACTAGGAAACATATTTCCTAATCAGAAAAAGATTTGATTTTTAATTAAATAATTAATTAATATATTAATTAATTTCCATTTAATTAAATAATAAAATAAAACAATATAATGGGCTAAAAATTAGCCATTGCCGCCCATGACTAGAACTTGGGCCTACATATTGTTTTCTTATTTTATTTAATCCATTTGGACTTTAATAAAAAGCCCACATGTGAACTAGACTCATTCTTACTAAAAGAAACAAGCCCACATGCCTTTCATTAATATATTAATATAATTAAATAGCCCATTAAATAAATAATGTGTAAATTATATTCTTAATATGCTAAATACAATTCTAAATGGACCCACAAATAGTCCGGTAGAATGTATCAAGTGATTCATGCAAGTCCGTGTGGATTGGGGATCTTGGCGGGCCTATCTAAATTTAAGCTCCAATAGATATAACCCAATCACAATCAACAAATGATTCACTTAGATTCAATCTATTAATTTTAGTTCGTTCCACTAAAGAACTAAAACTGCACTCTTAAATAAAGGTGGAATAAGTTAACGATTCTCATTCATACCCTAGACAATCATATGGGAGATAGTGAATCCTCGTGAAGAATATCATTAATCGCCAAGAGCTCATAGACCGCCTATAGCTCTCCAAGTTACCATATTTACTCATATGACCACACTTTGAACTTGGATATATATTATGACTAGTCTAGAAGTCATCTTTCAATAGACACTATTGAAAACTCAACGTTAAGATTTCATTTCCAAAACCACAAAGCATCCATATGATGATATTCTACTCACATTTAATAAATGGAGCCACGATGTCCATATCTATAAATGGAGTCCTCTATCGATTAACAAATGAATACCACCAAACCATCGAGGATAGACTATGCTATATAATCGTACTCATTGATAGCTCAAATGATAACACTTGCAACCATAAGTCCATCATTTATCTCAGGATTAAGATAGACTCTCCGATTGTCCTGGTAATGAAAAGACTTTTATCTATTGACGGTTCTAGAAAAAAGTATTTCATTGTGATCCAGTTCAATGCACCCAGTGCACTAGATTCTTTTACTCGAAGACCTTTCGATGATTTTAGACTCATCACAACACATTTGATCCCACTCAAATGCTAGTAAAAGAATTCTACAACTTTAACAAGATAAAGGTGTTTGTTGACGGTGGATTTTGTCAATTGACCAGTCAACGATTTCTGGTTTGCAAATGTAATTTTGACGTATGATAAAGTGCAAGAGACACAAAACAAACAAATATTACGTGGTAAAACTCCGGTGATCGGAGGAACATCCACGGGTGATTGCCTAAGCAACCTAGCCAATTTCACTATAATGATCTTTGCAATTACACACTTTGCTCTCCTCTCTATTTTTGCCGTCCCTTCTGCTTATTCTTTGCAGGGGTATTTATACATGACTACCCTAGGGTTTTTTGGGTCCTGCTAGGGTTTAGTACCGTGATACATAAGTTGAGGAGTGTTGAGTTTACTTTGTGATTCTTTCCTGATTCTACGCTGATCTTTCCTTTTTCTTCATGGATTCTGGATCCGTTTTGGACTCTAATGAGCTGTCAAGGAAATCTCTTTGTTTCCTTATGGGACTCTGCTTCTCAATAATAGATTCGTAGACTTGTGAACGATATATATCAATTATAGTGGTGTATAGGTGGCGAATGGATTTCACTAGGCAATCCCTTCCTCTGTGCCGAACGCATATAGTCGGGCACTTTCTGTACTCGGGGTACTCGGCATCATTTCACCATTTTTGGCTATATCTCCTGACTCAACCTGACGTAATCTCATCTTTCCCGATCAGTCTCTTCACTCGTGGGTTGCTCTTATCCACGCTGTCTACTGATGTGTCATCTGTGGCGAATTTTACCCACAACAATCCCCCCTTAAATATTTGAAAGCGAGTCCGTTGACTCAGAGAAAGTATTTAATTCTCGCTCGGTCTTTCTTCTGATCGGGCAAGCTCTTTGTCGTTTTTCTCCATGAATGTCTTCCATTAATGTTTCGCAAATACTTATGATTAGGGTTTCTCATTAATCTGGCGTATTAATGACGTGTCTTAACTGCACCCACACACATTCGATTTGTCTTCTACCAAAAAATCTGTTGATAGCGACGTTTAAGGTTTCTAACGGCCTCTGACGGCCTGATCCTCTTCTGAAGTTGCCATCTGTCCAGTCGAGGTTTGGTGCGTCATACCACATTTATGTGATATGACCTTTGCCAGACCCACGAGCCTTTTTGCACGTTTCCCACCTTCTGCCTTTTCTAGGGTTTCTCGTTCTATATATATCCCCTTCATTTTATTTCTCCGGTATTTTCTCTTGTATTTTCTCTTCTTCTCCAGCCTGACATTCCCTTTTTCCTTCACTGACTTCTAAACTTTCGCCAGTTTTCGAAGGAGGAACCTTTTTTCTCTGCTTGTCCTGCTTTGCTCACGGTTATCTGTGGTTTCTTTTTCTTTTGCGAGTTTCGTTGAGGTTAGTTTCTCCCTTTTATTTTATTTTCTTTTTCATGGATCCCTAACTTCGTCACCGTCTTTTTGTTGCTTCCATGGTTGCCATCGAGCGCCATGACGCTCGTTTGGTCGAAAGTCTTCAAAACCTGTTGGGTAGTAGACCACCCTCGGATCAACCCTATTTCCTAGATGTCAATGTTTCTGGGTTGGTTCGTGAAACCCCTCTTGGAGATGACTCTGCTAGGGTCCCTCAATCTGATCCTTGTTCTTCTTCTTGCAGTGACGTTCGACCTCCGATGACGAGATCCAAGAATTGCAGTCCGCGCACAATCCATAAGAACCTGAGCGGACTTCACATTGTTGGGCCCCAACAAATAAATGAAGATGATGTGGAATTGGAGCACTGGGCAGCTCGGATTCCGTTTTCTCCCGAGCGAATTTGTGCTTATGACATCGAACCGAACGTAGTCGGCCGAAAGGAGACTCGTCAATACATGGGTCGGTTTGATTTGGATAGAGATTCTATTCAACTCGAACCAGCTGGCAACAGGGCTGCGTGGAACCCACCACCCGGGATGGTGGCAGTTTATGGGGCCATGCTTAGTTGTGGCGTAACTCTCCCTCTTCAACCCTTCATTACTTGGTTCCTGGTCGGGGCTCAGATTTCTCCTGCCCAGCTTGCTCCGAACAGTTACCGTATCCTGATGTGCTTATGGCACATATGGTATTGAATGAAGCTACCACCCCCGACTCCCTGCGAGATCAAGCATTTCTATACGCTCAGACAATCGGGTCGGTCAGGAACATGCTTCCTTTTGTCGAGCAAGCCTAACCATTGCATTCCAAAGGGCGTCGAGGTTGTTGGGAAGGTCGACTCGACCAAAGAAGATAAAGCCAAGGGTTTTTTCTGGGGCTTGCCCTCTTCTAATAAATATTGGAAGAACAGTTGGTTCTTCGTCGGGGGTGACTGGGTCCAATCCATCGATTTCGACGTTGACGGCGTTCGGGTAACGCAGAAGGTTCCTCGCTACTTCTGTTCCCCTGAGTCGTGGAACAATGTTGCCCCGATTCTCTCGAATAGGGAGTTGAAAAATTTGGCACGGGCAGCCGTTCATGCGTCGAAGAAGAGGGGGGAACCTTATCTCCTCGATGAGGAGAAGATGATTAAAGCTAGTCTTTTTCCCCGCTTGTCAGTAGCTCGCAAGCGACGTAATTTTTACAACACCTTTCCTTATCTTTTTTTGTTATTTTCTATAAGCAGTTGATTATGACGTCTGACTCCTAGTGCCACTCTCTCATTTTGTGCAGTGAACTATTGATGAGCGTCATTTGTGTACTCAACAAAATGATATTAAAATGTGATCGTTTTGAAAACCTTTTTTAACCACTTAAAAATCCACTTAGATATTAAATTAGTAAAGTGGCAAGTGGGATTCGTTCCACAGGGAATTAGAGTGATTAGTTGAATTAATTAGCTAATCTAAAAGCGATAAAATAAATCATAGATAAATGGATGAGTGAATGTGTTGTCAAGCCATTAAACATACATGTAAAATAAACCTAATAAAACTAATAAAATGGAATGCTCAACAAATCTAGATAAGAAATATGGAATAAGCAATTAATAGGAATTCTAGGGAAATGATAGAGTAGCTAATGGACAATGAGCAATTCATACATGGCTTCTTTAATGCACAATCTACACAATCAAGGACCGATCTCATCCAAATGTGTTGTTTAGACCGTCACTACGAACCCTAAACAACTTCCCACCGCAATGCCTAACCGATTAAGGAAAGGGGGTCACAGCGGGATCGGTTAGTGACAATCAAATAGTCTAAGCAATCGAGGTTGATCACCCCTCCAAAAGCCTATCCTATTCACTATGTGCTCTAATCAATCAAGTGTGTCAATAACTCAATCAATTTTATCACAAATTAATCCTACAACATATTGTAATTAACAAGTGTGTCAATAACTCAATTAATCACATAAGTGCAAGATCTAATTAAAAAGTAAATAAAACTTGAATCATGCAAACATAATATTGAAAGCTTTAATAAATACTCATGTCCAAAAAGTCTCTCAAATCATCCCCTAAAATAGGGGTTTTAATTACACATAATTACAAACAAGAAAAGGAAGTAAAATGGAGAGAAATCACCCTTGGGTCTCTCTTGTAAACTTGATCATTCCTTGATGCTTCCTTGCTTGAATCTTGTGCAAAGAGTGGGTGTTGAGGATATGTCTAGATAGGTGGAGTCATATGGAAAGTGACAAAGGAAAGGGGTGGAGAAAATGGAAGGAGAGGAATGATTTAGGTGAAGTAATCTAGATGTTTAAGCTTAGGTAGAAGAGAAATGGAGATTAGGAATGGTAGAAAGGAGGTTTCTTGGTGGTCAAGAGATGTCTAAAAGAGGAAAAATGTGATGAATTTATAGGATTTTCAAATTAGGTCTCGGGTGGCAAATTACCAAAACACCCCCTGACCATGGCAAATTACCATTTAGTCCAACAGAGGGGGTCATTGTGTAATTTTCCCCACCAATAAGAAATGTACAGCAAGGGAGGTCGCTGTTTGGCGTTCATGGCGAGCTTGGAATGCAAATGGTGAAGCAATCAGGTGTCAAAACAACTCCCTGTCGCCATGGCGACCTCGGAATACAAACCGTGACCTCGATTTACGCGGTTTGGTCACGTTTTGGGACTAGGGGCGACCAAGGGTATTTTTGGGCATGAGAGGGCTGTCGAATTTCGGCTGATTGGGACACCGGGACTGGAACGACTGGGGAGCCGGTCGCTTTGCCGTCCGGTTGGTGCCGGAGTTGGCCGACGGTAGGTCGGAAATGGGCATATTCCGGTTGGCGGCGTGATGCTAGGGTTTAGGAATGAGGAGGCTGTCTGCATGCATGAAAGGAAGGAGACAATGAACAGTCTTGGGGTGCATTTAGAACTTAGGTGGGGTGGAAATGGGCTGCAGGTCAACTGTCTTGAGTTGGGTGCGTTTAGCACAGAGGAAGGGTGCAATCAGGTCTGCTTGTGCCTTGATATGGGCCACGCATTGAGTGGCTATTCCTTTGGGCCTCACCTATGTTGGGACGCTGAATTGGGCTGCACAGACAGATGAGCGCGCGTTTGGGCCACGCCAATTGGGCCTGACATCCTGGTCTACTTCTCCAAAACGCACCGTGTCATCATGCTGACGTGGCGCTGCATGCTGATTGGCCTGGCGAATTACTGACACCCCCTGATCTCTTCCAATATCACAATAACTTCAATTCTTCCACCAATAATTACTCTTTTGCCCTTATTTCACCAAAATTACTCCAATGCCCATGAACTCTATAAATTCCTGAAAACACTTAATTTACACCATTAAACCACAGAATAATGCCCAAGAATCAAGCAAAAGGGGAAGGAAATAGGGGCCGAAATCATACCAATTTTGGTTCGATCAAATACCCCCAAACCTATCTTTTGCTCGTCCTCGAGCAAAACAAACATAAGCACACAATGGACATGCATCTAAAAATCAAATAATCACATTAAGGCACCAACTCTTTGCAAAAGACTCAAAAGCCAATATTTCAACTTGCAAAACCAAAAGTGAAGAAATTAAACCAACATTGTGCTCATTAGGACATAATGCATGTAAGAGATGCTAAATAAAGATTAAAGACATGCCACTCTAAGTACACATTGCACGCAACGCGATTCCACATTCAAGATGCTTAAGCTTCAAAACTAAAGTGCCATTAGGAAAAGAGTGTAATTCGCCTCAACATCTAATCCTCACCGGATTCTCTCATTTTCGCACGGATTCCTAGGCTTCACTCACAATCCATATGCAATATGAGTTTATGCTCAAAATATCAAATATAATTGCACATGATTATTTAAAAACACAATTTCTAAAAATTTGTCTCATGAATGGAATTGAAAACCATGAACGGAAAGAACATGCATCAACCAAAATTTCCAAAGTGGACATCCCCAAAGATCAAATAGGTCTTTTCATTTTGTTGTAATGGGGCCAAAGGTGAATGGTGAGTCAATAAATAGGAAAAATGGATTTCAAACACCCAATGGTCACACTAAGGCATACATTCTAATTAAGCACAACATACTCATTACAACTTGCATATTCCACAATTAGGCGTCTAGGCTTACAATTTACTTTGTGCATTTTTCTACTCTTAATTTTCATTGAATAGCTCATTTTATTCCACAAAATTGATCTAGGCATTTTGTGCCTCATTCATCATTTTCCTTTTTTTTTTTTCTTTTTTTTTTCTTTTCTTTTGCTATGCTTTTCTTTTCTTTTCTTTGCTTGTCTTTTCTTTTTCTTTTCAAGCATTGCATTTCATCTTTTTCATGCGTTTGCACATACATATTTGCCTAAGTACACGCCTTACATTTTGATACTCCTCAAAGCTTACATTCCACCCCTAAGCCTTAGCAAACCATTTGGTACAAGGTAAGTCTAGTGTTTAGGCTATATGGTTTCATGTTAATGTGGTTCATAAATGAAAAGCTTAATTGTGTTTGGTTTCAAATGGGCTATGGAGCACACACATTAGAGGGATAGGAAGTATTTAGGCCAATTTAGTGGTTTTTCACATGCATTGCCTAAAATCATTTCTAAAGGTTTGTCCACAAAGTCAACCAAGGCATCCACAAGCAGTCCATATGTTCTATGGCAAACAACATTTAAGTGTGAATGAGACATTTTAAAATATGCTTAACATGTGTTTGAATGAGTGTTTTAAAGAGTAAAAACTTTCCCTCAAAATACGCTTTTTAGGGCCGTGTTTGTGAACCTCACGGGAAGTCTCCACTATTAATTCCTAACATTCAAGCACAATTGAATATTCACTCTAACATCAAGAGAAAAGAACTAGCGCACTTTGAGCAATACAACCCTGAATGGCATGAAGTTAATCTAAACTAAGCAAGGCAAAGATACACAATTCCTCACTTGCACAAACAAAGGCACAATCTCAACAAGCAAAATATGCTCAAGCATGGCATTATCACAAGATTTTCGAAAAATTTTGAAAAATTTAGGCTCAAAAAATATTTGCACACAATTTGCAAACAAGAGACGATGTTGTGCACACACCCCCAAACCTAAATTAGACATTGTCCTCAATGTCTTTGGGGCATATACCGGTAAATACGGCGCAACACATCATCAATCAAAGAGTTTAACAACACATTAATGTCCATATTAGAATTTATCCCAAAAATGAAATCAAGTGTTTCAATATCATCCTATATATTCATCAATCAACTCAAGAGATATAGCAATGTAAGTTCATCAAGAGTCATATCACAATCCATGTGGACAAAATATGTTATCATTCAAGCCTAAATCCACTATCAAAAACAATTCACACCCTTATTCTAAGCAAGAAAACTAAAAGGCAAGAAATAAAACAAAATAAAATAAAACAAGAAAAGAAATTGTACCTAGGTGGGTTGCCTCCCACCAAGCGCTTGGTTTTACGTCCCCGCTAGACGTGCTACTTGGATCGGTCAACCGAATTCCAAAGTTTCGAAGATGCGCCTATATACGATTAGGTCTTGAAAGTATTTGATGCCCGCCAGCGTGTTCCTAATCACATAAAGCAAGGGCAAGTAAATGTTCACTTGAAAAAATGGCTTGATAAGTTTAGGAAACAATCTATACCAAATGCTTTTAAGTAGGCGGCTTTGAGAAATAGTAGGAGGAACATGAGGCTTTGATTCCTTCATTTCTTCATTCATCTCCTCTTCTCCTACTTCTTCACCTTCAACACTAGAAGACTCCATGGCACAATTATGAAAATAATTGTGTTCTACATTCTCACCCTTCCAATGGATGGTGGTAGCTTCTTCTAGCATAGGTGGATTTGGGAACTCTTGGCTCTCTTATGCTTGCATGGCTTCCATGATAGCTCCAATGTATACCCAATGTGTACTTAGAGTGGCATGTCTAAGTATTTATGAGTTTAAGCACACAATGTGTACTTATAGTGGCATGTCTTTAATCTTTATTTAGCATCTCTTACATGCATTATGTCCTAATGAGCACAACGTTGGTTTAATCTCTTCACTTTTGGTTTTACAAGTTGAAATATTGGCTTTTGAGTCTTTAGCAAAGAGTTGGTGCCTTAATGTGATTATTTGATTTTTAGATACATGTCCATTGTGTGCTTATGTTTGTTTTGCTCGAGGATGAGCAAAAGATAGGTTTGGGGGTATTTGATCCAACCAAAATTAGTATGATTTTGGCTCCTATTTCCTTCCCCTTTTGCTTGATTCTTGGGCATTATTCTATGGTTTAATGGTGTAAATTAAGTGTTTTCAGGAATTTATAGAGTTCAGGGGCATTGGAGTAATTTTGGTGAAATAAGGGCAAAAGAGTAATTATTGGTGGAAGAATTGAAGTTATTGTGATATTGGAAGAGATCAGGGGGCTGTCAGTAATTCGCCAGGCCAATCAGCATGCAGCGCCACGTCAGCATGATGACACAGTGCGTTTTGGAGAAGCAGACCAGGCTGTCAGGCCCAATTGGCGTGGCCCAAACGCGCGCCCATCTATCTGTGTAGCCCAATTCAGCGTCCCAACATAGGTGAGGCCTAAAGGAACAGCCACTCAATGCATGGCACAAGCAGACCTGATTGCACCCTTCCTCTGTGCTAAACGCACCCAACTCAAGACAGTTGACCTGCAGCCCATTTCCACCCCACCTAAGTTCTAAATGCACCCCGAGACTGTTCATTGTCTCCTTCCTTTCATGCGTGCAGACAGCCTCCTCATTCCTAAACCCTAGCATCACGCCGCCAACCGGAATATGCCCATTTTCGACCTACCGTCGGCCAACTCTGGCACCAACCGGACGGCAAAGCGACCGGTTCCCCAGTCGTTCCAGTCCCGGCATCCCAATCAGCCAGAATCCGACAGCCCTTTCATGCCCAAAAATACCCTTGGTCGCCCCTAGTCCCAAAACGCGACCACACCGCGTAAATCGAAGTCGCGGTTTGTATTCCGAGGTCGCCATGGGGACAGGGAGTTGTTTTGACACCTGATTGCTTCGCCATTTGCATTCCAAGCTCGCGATGAATGCCAAACAGCAACCTCCCTTGCTGTACATTTCTGATTGGTGGGGAAAATTACACAATGACCCCCTCTGTTGGACTAAATGGTAATTTGCCATGGTCAGCGGGTGTTTTGGTAATTTGCCACCCGAGACCTAATTCGAAAATCCTATAAATTCATCACATTTTTTCTCTTTTAGACATCTCAAGAAACCTCCTTTCTACCATTCCTAATCTTTCCATTTCTCTTCTACTTAAGCTTAAACATCTAGATTACTTCACCTAAATCATTCCTCTCCTTCCATTTTCTCCACCCCTTTCCTTTGTCACTTTCCATATGACTCCACCTATCTAGACATATCCTCAACACCCACTCTTTCCACAAGATTCAAGCAAGGAAGCATCAAGGAAGGATCAAGCTTACAAGAGAGACCCAAGGGTGATTTCTCTCCATTTTACTTCCTTTTCTTGTTTGAAATTATGTGTAATTAAAACCCCTATTTTAGGGGATGATTTGAGAGACTTTTTGGACATGAGTATTTATTAAAGCTTTCAATATTATGTTTGCATGATTTAAGTTTTATTTACTTTTTAATTAGATCTTGCACTTATGTGATTAATTGAGTTATTGACACACTTGTTAATTACAATATGTTGTAGGATTAATTTGTGATAAAATTGATTGAGTTATTGACACACTTGATTGATTAGAGCACATAGTGAATAGGATAGGCTTTTAGAGGGGTGATCAACCTCGATTGCCTAGACCATTTGATTGTCACTAACTGATCCCGCCGTGACCCCCTTTCCTTAATCGGTTAGGCATTGCGGTGGGAAGTTGTTTAGGGTTCATAGTGATGGTCTAAACAACACATTTGAATGAGATCGGTCTTTGATTGTGTAGATAAGTGCATTAAAGAAGCCATGTATGAATTGCTCATTGTCCATTAGCTACTCTATCATTTCCCTAGAATTCCTATTAATTGTTTATTCCATATTTCTTATCTAGATTTGTTGAGCATTCCATTTTATTAGTTTTATTAGGTTTATTTTACATGTATGTTTGATGGCTTGACAACTCATTCACTCATCTGTTTATCTATGATTTATTTTATAGCATTTAGATTAGCTAATTAATTCAACATATTACTCTAATTCCCTGTGGAACGAACTCTAAGCTTACCACATTACTCATTTTCAAAACTTAAAATATATTGCGTAAAGATTCATTTTATAACATTCTTTTGGTAATTCGCAATTTGGTAACGACACAAAAAGCGAGTCATCAAAAAATTGGCGCCGCTGCCGGGGATAGAACCCGGGTCACCCGCGTGACAGGCGGGAATACTCACCACTATATTACAACTCATATTGCATATGGATTGGGAGTGAAGCCTAGGAATCTGTGTGAAGATGAGAGAATCCGGTGAGGATTAGATGTCAAGGCGAATTACATTCTTTTCCTAACGACACTTTAGTTTTGAAGCTTAAGCATCTTGAACATGGAATCGTGTTGCGTGCAATGTTTACTTAGAGTAGCATGTCTTTAATCTTTATTTAGCATCTCTTACATGCATTATTTCCTAATGAGCACAACGTTAGTTTAATCTCTTCACTTACTGGTTTTGCAAGTCGAATATTGACTTTTGAGTCATTCACAAAGAGTTGGTGCTTTAATGATTTTTTTGATAATTAAACACATGTCCATTGGTGCTTATTGTTTGTTTTGCTCGAGGATGAGCAAAAGATAGGTTTGGGGGTATTTGATCGAACAAAAATTGGTATGATTTTGGCCTTTACTTCCTTCTCTTTTTGTTTGATTCTTGGGCAATATCCCATGATTTAATGGTGTGAATTAAGTGTTTTCAGGTTTTTATAAAGTTCAGAGGCATTGGAGTAATATTGGTGGCAAAAGGGGCTGAAATTGTAAAAAGTGTGTGCAGATCATTCATCTTCAAAGAGGCATATCTCTCTCCTCATATTAAACCACATTTCCAATTATATATATTCGGAAAGCTCCGGAAGTCTACTTTCCAGCGGTTTTTACGGATTACGATTCCGAGTCTTCTACAGAATGTTATGCCCATTTTAGTAACTGCTACGCACTCCCTGTCGCCACAGCGACCAAATGACGATGAACTCCACTTTCTAGAAGCAGAAAAATGGACGTTTTCAAGCAATTTTTGAGGGGTATTCTTGTCCTTTCATGCCTATTTCTAACCCTAGCCTTCAAAACATATAAATACACCATTTTTTATAGAGAATGGACAACTCTTGACAACTCTTGTTCATCAAGAAACCTCCTTTCTTCAACCATTCCTAATCCTACCATTCCCCTCTTCAATAAACACTTAGATTACTCCACCTAAATCATTCCTCTCTTTCCATCTTCTCCACCCATTTCCTTTGTCACTTTCCATATGACTCCACCTATCTAGACACATCCTCAACACCCAATCTTTGCACTAGATTCAATCAAGGAAGCTCAAGGGAGGATCAAGCTTACAAGAGAGACCCAAGGGTGATTTCTCTACATTTTACTTCCTTTTCTTGTTTGTTATTATGTGTAATTAAACCCCCATTTTAGGGGGATGATTTGAGAGATTAATTGGACATTGAGTATTTATTAAAGCTTTGGATATTATGTTTGCATAATTATAGTTCTATTTACTTTTTAATTAGATCTTGCACTTATGTGATTAAATGAGTATTGACACACTTGTTGATTACAATATGTTGTAGGATTTATTTGTGATAAAATTGATAAAGTTATTGACACACTTGATTGATTAGAGCACATAGTGAATAGGTTAGGTTGTTGGTGGGGAAATCACCACAATTGCCTAGTGTTATGATTATGCTCAATAGCAAGAGTGTAATATTGTAATTAACAATCTTTTTCATATTAATAAAGTGATTTCTGGTTTAAACAAATCTTATAGCATTTATAGTTTAATAATTGTCTAAGTAAATAATCATAAGGTCTAAAGACTATGAGAAAAGAAGAATTGTTCGTA
The DNA here is from genome assembly GCA_954870605.1 of Acer campestre. Classification (NCBI taxonomy): domain Eukaryota; kingdom Viridiplantae; phylum Streptophyta; class Magnoliopsida; order Sapindales; family Sapindaceae; genus Acer; species Acer campestre. Next base: position 33,967,209 of record OX940800.1, on the reverse strand, counting down.
CATCTGGATATGTATGTGGTAGACACAATTCTTTAGTTAGTCTTGAATATTGTTCACAACTTAAGTTAAAGGTTGGGCACCTTTATCTTGTTAAAGTTGTATAATTCTTTTGCTAGCATTTGAGTGGGATCAAATGAGATATGATGAGTCTAAAATCATCGGAGTGTCTTCGAGCAAAAGAATCTAGTGCACTGGGTGCATTGAACAGGATCACAATGAAATACATTATCTATAACCGTCAGTAGATAAAAGTAATTTCAATATCAGGACAATCGGAGAGTCTATCTTAATCCTGAGATAAATGATGGACTTATGGTTGCAAGTGATATCATTTGAGCTATCAATGAGTACGATTATATCGCATAGTCTATCCTCGATAGTTTGGTGATATTCATTTGTTAATCGATAGAGGACTTCATTTATAGATATGGACATCGTGGCTCCATTTATCGAATGAGAGTATAATATCATCATATGGATGTTTTGAGGTAATTGGATATTAAATCTCAACGTTGAGTTTTTGATAGTGTCTATTGAAAACATGGCTTCTGGACAAGTCAAAATATCCAAGTTCAAAACGTGGTCATATGAGTAAATATGGTAACTTGGAGAGTTATTGGCGGTCTATGAACTCTTGGCGATTACTGATATTAATCACTAGGATACACTATCTCCAATATGATTGTCTAGGGTATGAATGAGGAAGCATCTTCCTTTTCATTCTTTATTTAAGAGTTCAATTTTAGCTCTTTAGTGGAATGAGTTAAAATTAATGGATCGGACCTAAGTGAATCATTTGTTGATTGTGATTAGGTTATGTCTATTGAAGCTTAAATTTAGATAGCCCGCCAAGATCCCCAATCCACACGGACTTGCATGGATCACTTGATATATTCTACCGGACCAATTTAGGGTCCATCTAGAATTGCATTTAATATATTAAGAATATAATTTGCATATTATTTATGTAATGGGCTGCTCAATTATATTTATATATTAATGGATGATATGTGGGCTTGTTTCTTTTAGTAAGAATGGGTCTAGTTCACATGTGGGCTTTTTATTTAAAGTCCTATGAATTAAATGAAATAAGAAAATAATATTTGGCCCAATATTTTATATGGGGCGGCAAGGTGACTAATTAACCTTAAATATTATTTTGTTTTCATTGTTTAATTAAATAAGAATTAATTTATTTATTAATTAATTGTTTAATTAAGAAACAAATCTTTTCTGATTAGGAAATATGATTCCTATTAGTATACTATTGGTAGTAGTATACTTAAATTTAAAGACTTGTTTGACAAGGAAATAAATAATTAATTTTATTTATTTAATCAAATAAGAAGTCTTTTTATTTTAGTCAAATAAGGAATAAAAGATTTATGAGTTTGATTAGGGTTTGGAAGTCTTAAACTAAATAGGAATTAGGGTGCAATTCAAACTCTTTTTTGCTAGAGAATTGCGGCAACCCTAGTCTATTTTTTGCTAGAGATTTCGGCCACCCTAAGAAAAAAGGAAGAAAGAAATTTTGCCACATATATAAGGGCACTTATAATTTTCGGCCAGACTAGGTTTTTGGTGTGCAGAATTTTATTTTTCTTCTTCTTCTCAACTCATAGAAAGAGAGCTTTTATTCTACTAAAACAAAAAGAAACATAGATTATTCTTTGATGGTATTCTATTTGCTGATTCATCAATAAGCTTGTGAATACTACATCGATCAAGGTTCACGCGAGTTTCGATCATAAGATTGAGATCTCAAAAGTGACCGGAATAATCTTAGGTTTCTTTTGATTGTTTTTGTGACTAACGAATAAAAGAAAAGTTTGTTTTATCCAATCACAGGCTTGCAATTCAAAGAAAAGGGAGACCACGCTCCTAGGTGATCCACGTTCGTGCTAGGATTGAAGATCTTGCGGATTACCATCGACGTAAGTCAATCGGATCACGCGACAAAAGGTATTCTTCTTTTGTTATATGTTATATATATTTAATTGATTAAAAGGGTTTAAGGTTCATAAAGGAAAATTTTTTAAAAGTTACTAAACTATTTTTTTTAGTCTCGCTTCCGCTGCGGGTATATTTTTCCATACAATTGGTATCAGAGCCAGGTTGAACCCTTTTAATTAATTAACGTATATATACGTGGATCGATTTCTTTTTATTGTGATTATGCATATTTAGAAAGAGATGGCACTCTAGGTATTCGCATATATAATTACATGTGATGTATGGATTTATATATGTTTTATGTGGATTGTTATTGCTCGATTTTGATCCTAGATTTTCTATGTAATTTTGGTTTCGGAATTGTAACAAGAAGGGTGGTCTATCATCGCCATAATTCCTTCTTGGTAGTTGCTAAATTTTTTTTTTATGTATTATATTTAGCTGCAGTTTTTTTTTTAATGTATTAAAAAATATAGTGCGGTATTTTTTTTTACTGCTGTGATTAAAAAAAAATAAAAAATTCTGCAGTATTTTTATTTGTTTAAATTAAATTATAACACGTTCTACATCGAAGAATCGAAGACGTGAAGCAACCGGAACCGAGAACGAGCACCGTGCGCACCCTAGGAGTGGATTGGGCTGCGCATGGCAAGCCCAAAGCTTGGTGGGCTGCGCATGGCAGCCCCTTATGTGGGGTTGTGGGCCGTGCAATCCCAAGGGAGGAGGCCGAAGGATGAGCATATGGTTGATGGGCCACTTGAAGATCTTGTATTCCAAATTCATTGTAATTTACTTGTTTTTCTAGGATGGGCCAAAATTGTTGCTATTTAATTTATGCTTAAATATTACAATATTTGTTATTGTATGATAACATGACATATAGAATAGGAGTGCCACTCATATATCTCTTTTGGTATGAACATGCATTGAATGATTTAGGTATCTAAATTGGCATCTAGATAACTTGGTAAATCATTCTATGGGATTTAATCACACGCCTTAAATAATTGAGTGGGAGAAGGTGTTTTTGTAACACCTATGGCCTCCAAGGTTAGTTGAGCTTAATTATTTATTGGTAATCCCCCCAAGGGGCGTCCATGAATGGAATTTAGCAATATACTTCCTTACAAGGATAGACTAGACAATGGACTCAAACGAGATCTACTCCCCAAGGAGGGATTTTCGTGAGAGAAAGTTGAGGGTCGATATCTTGGTAACACACTCAATGTAATTTTATAGATATCCTCCCAAGAGTTCTTGTCAGTAAAATTGCAAGGCTAAAATTGAAAACGCTGGTTGTTATGTTAACAATTAGGTGGGACCTAGTCTAACTAGTAAATGGTGCGAACTCCCAAAGGAGGCGTAACATTTATGGGTGTTAGATCACCGTTGAATTTTTATGATTGAGTTATTCACTTAATTCAAGATAAATATTTAAAGTGCTTTATAATGATTATTTACTTATATATGTTTTGTTTTTATTCAGAAATCATGACCCCATCACTTATGAACATCCTGAAAGATAACACCTTAACTGGAGATAACTATGTAACATGGAAAAGGAAAATTGGGTTGTTGCTGCAAAGTGAAAAACATAAGTTTGTTCTAACTACTCCTAAACCACCTGCTCCTAATATTGAATCAAGCATAATGCAAAGAGATGAGTATGAGCAGTGGAAGACTTCAGATGATATGGCCAAATGTTATATTATGGCCACTATCTCCGACGTGTTGCAACAGCAGCATGAAGGAATGGAGTCTGCTGCTGATATAATGATGTCTCTAGAGGAGATGTTTGCTATGAAGTCCAGGACAACTAAGAGAGAGGCAGTGACTGCTTTTATGAATCTTAGGATGAAACCTAGACAGGCTGTGAAGGATCACATGATGAAAGTCATAGCACATCTCAACATTGCTGAACTGTATGGCGCTGAGATAGATGGTGAGACAAAAATTGATATGGTTGTCAATTCATTGTCAGATTCCTTTGATCAGTTCAAATTGGACTACACTTTGAACAAGAAGGAATACACCTTACAGAGCCTGATGCAAGATGTTCAAAGTGCTGAAAAGATCCTTGTGAAAGGCAAAGGTCAAGAGATTCATATGGTTGGTAAAGTTGCTACTGTTAAGGCCCGTCAAAAGGTCAAGAAACAATAGAAGAAAAAGCAACTTGGGCCTACCAAGAAGGAGACCAAGAAAGTAACCAAGATCAAAGGGAAATGCTTCCTTTGTGGTCAAAAGGGACATTGGAAGAGAAATTGCCCAAAGTCCTAGAACAAGAAGGAAGAAGGTAATTTGAATTATCTTGAAACATGTTTTTTTTGGCTGATTCTACAGATTCTTGGATCATAGACTCAGGAGCCACTAATCATGTTTGTTATTCCTTACAGGGGTTCCAAGAAAGGAGATGGCTGAATAAGAATGAGATCAATTTGCGCTTGGGCAACGGAACGTTAGTGTCTGCAAGTGCAGTGGGAGATATTAGAGTTTGTTTGGATTCTAGAAGGCATTTAGATTTAATAGACGTTTATTATGTACCTCAATTCAAGAGGAATTTAATTTCAGTTTCTTGTTTGAATAAATTTGGATATTCGGTTACTTTTAATAAAGTTTTTATTATTAGTAAGAATGACAAAGTTATTTGCAAAGGTACATTGGAAAACGGTCTATACTTTTTGCATAGAAATATCTCTCACTCGTTAGACACAGAAATAACAGAACCTAATCATAAAAGAGTTAAATTATCAAAAGATGAAACCTATCATTGGCATTTACGCCTAGGTCATATTAACCTTAATAGGATTAAAAGATTGGTATGTGATGGACCTTTGAGTGACTTAAAGGTTGATGATCTACCAACTTGTGAATCTTGTTTGGAAGGTAAAATGACCAAAAGGACGTTCTCTGCCAAAGGTGCCAGATCTACTGAATGTTTAGGGTTGATACACACTGATGTATGTGGACCTATGAGCATTCAAGCTAGAGGTGGATATGAGTACTTCATCACTTTCACAGATGATTACTCAAGATTTGGCTATGTGTATCTCATGCGACATAAGTCGGATGCTTTTGACATGTTCAAAGCATTTAAAGCTGAAGTGGAAAATCAGCTTGAGAAACACATAAAAATCTTGAGATCTGATCGTGGTGGAGAATATCTATCTGGTGAGTTTCAGCAATATCTTATTGATAATGGGATAGTTTCTCAGTTTTCTGCACCAGGTACACCTCAACAAAATGGGGTAGCAGAAAGGAGAAATAGAACTCTTTTGGATATGGTTAGGTATATGTTGAGTTATTCAACACTTCCTATTTCTTTCTAGGGATATGCTTTACAAACTGCAATATACATTCTAAACGATGTACCATCTAAGTCTGTTCCTAAAACACCGCATGAGTAGTGAACTGGGCGCAAGCCTAGTTTACAACACTTAAGGATATTTGGTTGTCCTGCGCATGTGTTAAAAGGAAAGACAGAGAAGATGGAGTCCCGTTCAGAAACATGTATATTTGTAGGGTATCCAAAAGAAACTAAAGGATATTATTTTTATAGTCCTTCAGATCTTAAAGTATTTGTTTCGACAAATGCTAAATTTCTGGAAAAGGACTATATGAATGATTTTGTGCCTAGAAGTAGAATTGTCCTGAATGAGATGTCAGGAGATACAATTCCACGAGAGGTTACACAACCCAACCCAATTGTAAGTTCCGATCCAACACAAGGTCAACAACCTACCATTCCTCGTCGTAGTGGGAGGGTTAGAACACAACCCGAAAGATACATCGGTCTAGGAGAATCAGTGGAGAATCTCCCGGACGACGATGATCCCTACACGTACAAGGAAGCTATGGAGGATGTTGATAGTCGCCATTGGCAAAAGGCAATGCAATCTGAGATTGAATCTATGTTCGATAACAAAGTCTGGTCCCTTGTAGACTTGCCTAAAGGGATAAAACCCATTGGGTGCAAGTGGGTATACAAGAGGAAAAGAGGTATGGATGGAAAGGTGGAAACCTTTAAAGCTAGATTGGTAGCTAAAGGGTATACACAGAAAGAAGGTATCGATTACGAGGAAACCTTCTCTCCTGTGGCCATGCTTAAATCCATTAGGATCCTCTTATCCGTTGTAGCATCTTTAGATTTAGAGATTTGGCAAATGGACGTCAAGACAGCTTTCCTTAATGGAAGTCTTGACGAGAGCATCTACATGATGCAACCAGAGGGATTCATTGAAAAGGGCCAAATGGAAAAGGTATGCAAGTTGCAAAAATCCATATATGGATTAAAGCAAGCATCCAGATCCTGGAACATAAGGTTCAATCAAGCTGTCAAAGGTTTTGGATTTATTCAGAATCTTGACGAACCTTGTGTATACAAAAGGATTAAGGGCGACAAGTTGGTTTTCCTGATTCTTTATGATGATGATATACTACTCATCGGAAACGATGTAGGTGTATTGACATCAGTAAAAGAATGGTTAGCAAAACAAATTGACATGAAGGACTTAGGAAAAGCAAGTTTTATTCTAGGTATCCAAGTTATAAGGGATAGAAAGAATAGAACGATTGCATTATCCCAAGCTTCATACATAGACAAGATCTTGTCTAGGTTTTCCATGCAGGATTCCAAGAAAGGTATGTTACCTTTCAGACATGGAATCAAGCTTTCTAAGGAACAAGTTCCTAAGAATGAGCATGAAGAGCAATTCATGAGTAGAGTTCCATATGCCTCGGCAGTTGGAAGTCTCATGTATGCAATGCTCTGTACTAGACCAGATATTTGTTTTGTTGTTGGCATAGTTAGCAAGTTTCAATTGAAACCTGGACCGGATCACTGGACGGCAGTCAAGCATATTTTCAAGTATCTTAAGAGAACGAGAGATAATATGCTAGTATACTCTGGAGGGGATTTAATTCCCGTTGGGTATACAGATTCTGATTTTCAATCAGATTCTGACTCCAGAAAATCCACATCAGGGGCTGTGTTTACTATTGGAGGAGGAGCAGTTATATGGAGGAGTATCAAGCAATCTTGTATTGCTGATTCGACCATGGAAGCTGAGTATGTTGCTGCATGCGAGGCTGCCAAATAGGCTGTTTGGCTCCGCCAATTCTTGATTGACTTGGAAGTGGTTCCTAGTGCGAATAAGCAGATCACTATCTACTGTGACAACAGTGGAGCAGTGGCTAATTCAAAAGAACCAAGAAGTCACAAGAGAGGTAAACACATTGAAAGAAAATATCATCTTTTAAGGGAGATTGTTCAAAGAGGTGACGTGACGATTACCAAAATCGCGTTAGCAGAAAATCTAGCAGATCCCTTCACAAAGGCTCTACATCAGAAAAGTTTCGATGGGCACCTAGAGAATATGGGCTTGAGAGATATGACACATTTGCTATAGCGCAAGTGGGAGATTGTTAGGATTATGCTCAATAGCAAGAGTGTAATATTGTAATTAACAATCTTTTTCATATTAATAAAGTGATTTATGGTTTAAACAAATCTTATAGCATTTATAGTTTAATAATTGTCTAAGTAAATAATCATAAGGTCTAAAGACTATGAGAAAAGAAGAATTGTTCGTACATCTGGATATGTATGTGGTAGACACAATTCTTTAGTTAGTCTTGAATATTGTTCACAACTTAAGTTAAAGGTTGGGCACCTTTATCTTGTTAAAGTTGTAGAATTCTTTTGCTAGCATTTGAGTGGGATCAAATGAGATATGATGAGTCTAAAATCATCGGAGTGTCTTCGAGCAAAAGAATCTAGTGCACTGGGTGCATTGAACAGGATCACAATGAAATACTTTATCTATAACCGTCAGTAGATAAAAGTAATTTCATTATCAGGACAATCGGAGAGTCTATCTTAATCCTAAGATAAATGATGGACTTATGGTTGCAAGTGATATCATTTGAGCTATCAATGAGTACGATTATATCGCATAGTCTATCCTCGATAGTTTGGTGATATTCATTTGTTAATCGATAGAGGACTTCATTTATAGATATGGACATCGTGGCTCCATTTATCGAATGAGAGTATAATATCATCATATGGATGTTTTGAGGTAATAGGATATTAAATCTCAACGTTGAGTTTTTGATAGTGTTTATTGAAAACATGGCTTCTGGACAAGTCAAAATATCCAAGTTTAAAACGTGGTCATATGAGTAAATATGGTAACTTGGAGAGTTATTGGCGGTCTATGAACTCTTGGCGTTTACTGATATTAATCACAAGGATACACTATCTCCAATATGATTGTCTAGGGTATGAATGAGGAAACATCTTCCTTTTCATTCTTTATTTAAGAGTTCAATTTTAGCTCTTTAGTGGAATGAGTTAAAATTAATGGATCGGACCTAAGTGAATCATTTGTTGATTGTGATTAGGTTATGTCTATTGAAGCTTAAATTTAGATAGCCCGCCAAGATCCCCAATCCACACGGACTTGCATGGATCACTTGATATATTCTACCGGACCAATTTAGGGTCCATCTAGAATTGCATTTAATATATTAAGAATATAATTTGCACATTATTTATGTAATGGGCTGCTCAATTATATTTATATATTAATGGATGACATGTGGGCTTGTTTCTTTTAGTAAGAATGGGTCTAGTTCACATGTGAGCTTTTTATTTAAAGTCCTATGGATTAAATGAAATAAGAAAATAATATTTGGCCCAATATTTTATATGGGGCGGAAAGGTGACTAATTAACCTTAAATATTATTTTGTTTTCATTGTTTAATTAAATAATAATTAATTAATTTATTAATTAATTGTTTAATTAAGAAACAAATCTTTTCTGATTAGGAAATATGATTCCTATTAGTATACTATTGGTAGTAGTATACTTAAATTTAAAGACTTGTTTGACAAGGAAATAAATAATTAATTTTATTTATTTAATCAAATAAGAAGTCTTTTTATTTTAGTCAAATAAGGAATAAAAGATTTATGAGTTTAATTAGGGTTTGGAAGTCTTAAACTAAATAGGAATTAGGGTGCAATTCAAACTCTTTTTTGCTAGAGAATTGCGGCAACCCTAGTCTATTTTTTGCTAGAGATTTCGGCCACCCTAGGAAAAAGGAAGAAAGAAATTTTGCCACATATATAAGGGCACTTATAATTTTCGGCCAGACTAGGTTTTTGGTGTGCAGAATTTTATTTTTCTTCTTCTTCTCAACTCATAGAAAGAGAGCTTTTATTCTACTAAAACAAAAAGAAACATAGATTATTCTTTGATGGTATTCTATTTGCTGATTCATCAATAAGCTTGTGAATACTACATCGATCAAGGTTCACGCGAGTTTCGATCATAAGATTGAGAACTCAAAAGTGACCGGAATAATCTTAGGTTTCTTCTGATTGTTTTTGTGACTAACGAATAAAAGAAAAGTTTGTTTATCCAATCACAGGCTTGCAATTCAAAGAAAAGGGAGACCACGCTCCTAGGTGATCCACGTTCGTGCTAGGATTGAAGATCTTGCGGATTACCATCGACGTAAGTCAATCGGATCACGCGACAAAAGGTATTCTTCTTTTGTTATATGTTATATATCTTTAATTGATTAAAAGGGTTTAAGGTTCATAAAGGAAATTTTTTTTAATGTTACTAAACTATTTTTTTTAGTCTCGCTTCCGCTGCGGGTATATTTTTCCCTACACCTAGGCCATTCGATCGTCACTAATCGATCCCACCTTGAACCCTTTTCCTTAATCGGTTAAGCATTTTGGTGGGAAGTTGTTTAGGGTTCGTAGTGACGATCTAAACAACAATTCCGAATGAGATCGGTCCTTGATTATGTAGATTGTGCATTAATGAAGTTTTGTATGAATTGCTCAATGGTCCATTAGCTACTCTATCATTTCCCTAAACCTCTCTTAATTGTTTAAACCCATTTTCTTATCTAAGTTGTTTGTATTGGTTTCTTATCTCCATTCATATTCTCTTTACATTTTTGTATATTTACTTTACATACATTGTTTGGTGGTTTCTCAAACCACACACTATCCCACTAATCATGATTTACTTTATTGCACACTAGTTAGACTAACTTAGATTAGATAGCAAATTGATTAATCTAACCTAATCCCTGTGGAACGAATCTTAAGCTTACCGCTTTACTAGTTTTCAAAACTTAAAGTATATTGCGTAATAATTCATTTATAAACATTCTTTTGATAATTCGCAATTTGGTAACAACACAAAAAGTGAGTCATCAAAATGGCGCCGCTGCCGGGGAATGGTGTTTGGATTAGTTGATTTGTGTTATTTCTTTTTGTAGTTAGATTTTTTTTTTAGGTATTGTGTCATTTTTGTTATTTTTAGATTTTCTAGTTTTATTTTCTTTTGTATCTTGTGTCTTCTGTCGTTTTTTCTTTTTTGTTTTCTTTTCAGGGACAATGGATCACTTTGACTTGCAATTGGCTATATTCAACCGGGACATGGAATTATTTGCCTCAAGGAACTCGAGGGAAGAAAGAGATCATGACTCAAATTCTTCCAATATGAGGCCGAAGGATGGGGATCCCGAGAAAGAAATGCTAGAGGCCATCCGAGCATTACAAATGATGTACGAGCATACTTTGAAGGGATGTTTGGAGGCAAGTGCACTTAGGTTTTTGGGATTAGAAGCTTCGTTGAGAAGAATGGAAGTGCACCTTGGAGCTATCATGGAAGCCATGCAAGGGAATGAGAGCCAAAAGTTCCCAGATCCACCTATGCTAGAAGAAGCTACCACCATCCCTTGGGATGGTGAGAATGTAGAGCAAAATAGTTTTCATAATTTTGCTAATGAGTCTTCTAGTATTTCGGGTGAAGAAGTAGGAGAAGAGGAGACAAACAAAGAAATGAAGGAATTGAAGACTTATGTCCCTCCTACTATTTTTCCAAGCCGCCTTCTCAAAAGCAAATGGAGCAAGTATTTTCTTAAACTCATTAAACCACTTTTTCAAGTGCATATTTACTTGCCTTTGTTTTCTGTGATTAGGAACACGCCGGCGGGCAACAAATACTTCCAAGACCTAATCGCATATAGGCGTATCTTCGAAACCTTGGAATTCGGTTGACCGATCCAAGTAACACGTCTAGCGGGGACGTAAAACCAAGCGCTTGGTGGGAGGCACCCCACCTAGGTATAATCTCTTTCTTTGCTCATTTTATTTTTCTTTTTTAGTTTTCACATTTTTGTTTAGAATAAGTTGTGTTGTGTTTAGTGCCTAGGGTAGTGTTTGAGTTCTTGCCTTCCATGCTTAGTTTATTCATTGTCCATGCATCTCAATGTCATATATAGATTTAAGACAATGTTTAGATTAGGTTTGGGGGTGTGGATTCATTGTTTGAGTAATTTTTCATTTTATTTTTTCTAGTTTTTCTTTGACCTTTGCGAAAGTTCCCTGTTTTGAAATTTTTGAGGCCAAATGTTTCATTAAAACTATACTTCTTGGTGAGGAAATAAATTATTTCGCCCGCGTTGCATTCTTCAATTTTTCGATACAGTTCCAATGGTATAAAGAACGTAAAATTCTGGGTGGCGGTTTAAAAGTTATGAACATTTCTTCGGCCAAAGGTCATGGGAGATGCCCTGTTTTGAAATTACGCACGTGAACCATTTTCGAAGTCCGTTTTCACACTTTTCTAATTTGAATTTTGAAATATTTTCTACATGAAAAGTGTGCATTTACATGTCTATTTTTCTGTTCCAAAATTGGAGAAGGTTTTATTGAGTAATTTTAAAAATATGCACTGAAGAGCGGGCATTGGTCGAATTCGAAAGTCACCAGTTTTTGGAATTTTGTCCTCCATATATAGATGTTCTTTCGCATTGTGTTTTTAGTTGGTTAAATTTGTTTCTTTTAGAGAAATAAATGGTTTTCCAAGCTCTTTTTGGAAATTGCATGTGTTGAGTATATATTTATTTGCCGAAACTTTCTAATGTGCTTAGTGCTTGTATAGATTTTCTATTGGTTCTTGAGGAAGTGTGTTGTGTTGCTTGTGTGTTGAAGCAAGGTTTCTTTATCTCTTGGGATGAAACAAAGACAACTTGTGAGTCTTGGAGGGACAAGCAAGCCAAGAGTGCTCATAAAAAGGGCGAGAGCCTTAGCCTAAGAAAAGCAACATTTTGGAGTTTGGAGTGCTAGAGGTGGGAGGCACCCTATCTAGGTACAATTTCTTTCTTGCTTTTTAATTTGTTTTATTTCTTGCTTTTTAGTTTCTTGTTTAGAATAAGGGTGTGGATTGTTTGTGATAGTGGATTTAGGCTTGAATGATCATATATTTTATCCACATGGATTGTGATGATGACTCTTGATGAATTTGCATTGATATATCTCTTGAGTTGATTATGAGCATATAGGATATTCTTGAGGCACTTGATTTAATTCTTTGGTATAAATTTTAAAATGGACATTGATGTGTGGTTAAACTCTTTGATTGTGGATGTATGTTGCACCGAACTTACCGGTATATGCCCCAAAGACATTGAGGACAATATCTAATTTAGGTTTGGGGGTGTGTGTGCAATATCATCTCTTGTTTGCAATTATGTGCAAAACATTTTGAGCCTAAATTTTTCAAAATTTTCGAAAATCTTGTGAAAATGCCATGCTTGAGCATACTTTGCTTGTTGAGATTGTGCCATTGTGTGTACAAGCAAGGAATTGTGTATCTTTGCCTTGCTTAGTTTAGATTAACTTCATGTCATTTAGGGTTGCATTGCTCAAAGCGTGCTAGTTCTTTTCTCTTGATGTTGAGTGAATATTCAATTGTGCTTGAAGGTTAGGAATTAATAGTGGAGACTTCCCGTGAGGTTCACAAACACGGCCTAAAAAGCGTATTTGAGGGAAAGTTTTCACTCTTTAAACACTCATTCAAACACACATGTTATGCATATTTTAAAATGTCTCATTCGCACTTAAATGTTTTTTGCCATAGAATAGATGGACTGCTTGTGGATGCCTTGATTGACTTTGTGGACAAACCTTTAGAAATGATTTTAGGCAATGCATGTGAAAAACCACCAAATTGGCCTAAATACTTCCAATCCCTCTATGTGTGTGCTTCATAGCCCATTTGAAGCCAAACACAATTAAGCTTTTCATTCATGAACCACATCAACATAAACCATATAGCCTAAACACTAGACTTACCTTGTACCAAATGGTTTGCTAAGGCTTAGGGGTTGAATGTAAGCTTTGAGGAGTATTAGAATGTAATGTGTGTACCTAGGCAAGTATGTATGTGCAAACACATGAAAAAGATGAAATGCAATGCTTGAAAAGAAAAAGAAAAAGACAAGCAAAGAAAAGAAAAGAAAAGCATAGCAAAAGAAAGAAAAGAAAAAGAAAAAGTAAAAGAAAAAGAATGAGGCACAAAATGCCTAGATCAATTTTGTGGAATTAAATGAGCTACTCAATGAAAATTAAGAGTAGAAAAATGCACAAAGTAAATTGTAAGCCTAGACGCCTAAATGTGGAATATGCAAGTTGTAATGAGTATGTTGTGCTTAATTAGAATGTATGCCTTAGTGTGACCTTTGGGTGTTTGAAATCAATTCTTCCTATTTATTGACTCACCATTCACCTTTGGCCCCATTACAACCAAATGAAAGACCTATTTGATCTTTAGGGATGTCCACTTTGGAAATTTTGGTTGATGCATGTTCTTTCCGTTCATGGTTTTCAATTCCGTTCATGAGACAAATTTTGAGAAATTGTGTTTTTAAATAATCATGTGCAATTAAATTTGATATCTTGAACATAAACTCATATTGCATATGGATTGTGAGTGAAGCCTAGGAATCTGTGTGAAGATGAGAGAATCCGGTGAGGATTAGATGTCGAGGCGAATTACATTCTTTCCCTAACGGCACTTTAGTTTTGAAGCTTAAGCATCTTGAACGTGGAATCGTGTTGCGTGCAATGTTTACTTAGAGTGGCATGTCTTTAATCTTTATTTAGCATCTCTTACATGCATTATTTCCTAATGAGCACAACGTTAGTTTAATCTCTTCACTTATTGGTTTTGCAAGTCGAATATTGACTTTTGAGTCATTCACAAAGAGTTGGTGCTTTAATGATTTTTTTTGATGATTAAACACATGTCCATTGGTGCTTATTGTTTGTTTTGCTCGAGGATGAGCAAAAGATAGGTTTGGGGGTATTTGATCGAACCAAAATTGGTATGATTTTGGCCTTCACTTCCTTCTCTTTTTGCTTAATTCTTGGGCAATATCCCATGATTTAATGGTGTGAATTAAGTGTTTTCAGGTTTTTATAAAGTTCAGAGGCATTGGAGTAATATTGGTGGCAAAAGGGGCTGAAATTGTAAAAAGTGTGTGCAGATCATTCATCTTCAAAGAGGCATATCTCTCTCCTCATATCAAACCACATTTCCAATTATATATATTCGGAAAGCTCCGGAAGTCTACTTTCCAGCGATTTTTACGGATTACGATTCTGAGTCTTCTACAGAAAGTTATGCCCATTTTAGTAACTGCTGCGCACTCCCTGTCGCCACGGCGACCAAATGGCAACCCCATGGCGAACTCCACTTTCTAGAAGCAGAAAAATGGACGTTTTCAAGCAATTTTTGAGGGGTATTCTTGTCCTTTCATGCATATTTCTAACCCTAGCCTTCAAAACATATAAATACACCATTTTTTATAGAGAATGGACAACTCTTGACAACTCTTGTTCATCAAGAAACCTCCTTTCTTCAACCATTCCTAATCCTACCATTCTCCTCTTCAATAAACACTTAGATTACTCCACCTAAATCATTCCTCTCTTTCCATCTTCTCCACGCATTTCCTTTGTCACTTTCCATATGACTCCACCTATCTAGACACATCCTCAACACTCAATCTTTGCACAAGATTCAATCAAGGAAGCTCAAGGGAGGATCAAGCTTACAAGAGAGTCCCAAGGGTGATTTCTCTACATTTTACTTCCTTTTCTTGTTTGTTATTATGTGTAATTAAACCCCCATTTTAGGGGGATGATTTGAGAGATTATTTGGACATTGAGTATTTATTAAAGCTTTGGATATTATGTTTGCATAATTATAGTTCTATTTACTTTTTAATTAGATCTTGCACTTATGTGATTAAATGAGTATTGACACACTTGTTGATTACAATATGTTGTAGGATTTATTTGTGATAAAATTGATTAAGTTATTGACACACTTGATTGATTAGAGCACATAGTGAATAGGTTAGGTTGTTGGTGGGGATATCACCCCAATTGCCTAGGCCATTCGATCGTCACTAATTGATCCCACCTTGAACCTCTTTCCTTAATCGGTTAGGCATTTTGGTGGGAAGTTGTTTAGGGTTCGCAGTGATGATCTAAACAACACTTTCGAATGAGATCGGTCCTTGATTATGTAGATTGTGCATTAATGAAGTTTTGTATGAATTGCTCAATGGTCCATTAGCTACTCTATCATTTCCCTAAACCTCTCTTAATTGTTTAAATCCATTTTCTTATCTAAGTTGTTTGTATTGGATTCTTATCTCCATTCATATTCTCTTTATATTTTTGTATATTTACTTTACATACATTGTTTGGTGGTTTCTCAAACCACACACTATCCCACTAATCATGATTTACTTTATTGCATACTAGTTAGACTAACTTAGATTAGATAGCAAATTGATTAATTTAACCTAATCCCTGTGGAACGAATATTAAGCTTACCGATTTACTAGTTTTCAAAACTTAAAGTATATTGCGTAATAATTCATTTATAAACATTCTTTTGATAATTCGCAATTTGGTAACGACACAAAAAGTGAGTCATCAAAATGGTGGAAGAGGAGGATCAAAGGAGAACAAGGATCAAGCACTAAAGAAAGTGGCCCAAGGGTGATTTCCTTACCATTTACTTGTTTCTATTTTATTGCTACTATGTGTAATTAAACCCCTAATCTAGGGGATTGATTTGATAAACATTTGGTTGTGGGTTTTTGCTTAAGCTTTGTAATGAATCTCTATATGTGTTCTATTTATTAATTCATTAGATTCTATTCATTATGTGATTGACTTGTATACCCACATGTTAATTACAATCTTGTTTAGAATAACATGTTATATAATCACTCTTGGATTGACACATTTGAGTGATTAAGAACCCAATAAATAGGATAGATTAGTGGAGGGTATATCAACCACATTAATCTAAACCTAAATTGGTTAACATGTAGAGATTGGTCCTTAAAGTGGCTTAAAAAGCAATACACATACCTATTTGCTAATCAATCAATTCCCTAGCATCAACATTAATTGTTTATATCCATTTTTCTTATCAAGATTGTGAGTCTTCTATTTTTCATATCACCATATTTTTAGTTAGGTTAATTTTGTATGTATGTTTGATGGTTTGACAAACCATACACTCATTCATCATTTATGATTTATTTTATTGTTTCTAGATTAGCTAATTAAATCAACATATTTCTCTAATTCCCTGTGGAACGAATTCTAAGCTTACCACAATACTCATTTTCATAACTTAAAATATATTGCGTAAAGATTCATTTTATAAACATTCTTTTGGTAATTCGCAATTTGGTAATGACACAAAAAGCGACTCATCAAAATAGCGCCGCTGCCGGGGACACCATTCACCTTTGGCCCCACTACAATCGAATAACAAAAGATAGTGGATTTAGGCTTGAATGATAACATATTTTGTCCACATGAATTGTGATATGACTCTTGATGAACTTACATTGCTATATATCTTGAGTTGATTGATGAATTTATAGGATTTTCAAATTAGGTCTCGGGTGGCAAATTACCAAAACACCCCCTGACCATGGCAAATTACCATTTAGTCCAACAGAGGGGTGTATTCCGTAATTTGCCAGCCAAAATTGGCAAATCAGAGGAGAGAACAGTGGAGGTCGCGGTTTGGCACAAATGGCGACCCTTGGGCGACTAAATGGCGACGCAATCAGGTGTGGGAAATCATCCCCTGTCGCCATGGCGACCTCGAACGACAAATGGCGACCAAAAGGGTGACGTGGGCGTCACAAGAGGAGCAAAATGGGGAGAAATGGGTGAGAAATGGTTGGCCGGATTTCGGCCAATTGAAGGGCCGGAATTGTTGCGACGGTGAAGCCGTTGACTTTGCCGTATAGTTAGTTCCCCGGCAGCGGCGCCATTTTGATGACTTGCTTTTTGTGTCGTTACCAAATTGCGAATTACCAAAAGAATGTTTATAAAATGAATCTTTATGCAATATATTTTAAGATTTGAAAATGAGTATTGTGGTAAGCTTAGAATTCGTTCCACAGGGAATTAGAGTAATATGTTGAATTAATTAGCTAATATCTAAACAATAAAATAAATCATAAATGATGAATGAGTGTATGGTTTGTCAAACCATCAAACATACATACAAAATAAACCTAACTGAAAATGTGGTGATATGAAAAATAGAAGACTCACAATCTTGATAAGAAAAGTGATAAAATCAATAAATAAGATAGCTAGGGAATAGATTGATTAACAATTGAATGTGGGTAAGCTAACTAGCTACTTTAATGTACCAATCTCATTATGTTAACCACTTAGAGGCTTAGATTAGTGGGGTTGATATACCCACCACTAATCTATCATATCCAATGGGTTCTTAATCACACAAGGAGTGTCAATCCACATATGAATATATAACAAATTACTCCACTCAAGATGGCAATTAACAAGTGATATACAAGTCAATTATAATGAATGGAATCTAATTAATTTGAATGAATAGAACACATAAGAGATTCATTACAAGCTTAAGCTAAACCCACAACCAATTGATCCTCAAATCTATCCCCTAGATTAGGGGTTTAGTTACACATATTAGCAATAAATGAAAAGAAGTAAATAGTAAGGAAATAACCCTTGGGTGACCTTCTTTAAGCTTGATCCTTCTTCTCCTCTATGCTCCTAAATGCAAGGAATGGAAGATGACGATATGTCTAGAAATGTGGGTGTTTTGGTGGAAAGTGACTAAGGAAATTGGGTGGAGAAATGGTGGGGATAGGAATGATTGAGGGAAGGAATCAAGATTTGGTGTGAGTTTTTGGGTGGAAAAGATTAGTTCAAGGATAGAAAATGGAGGAATTTAGGAGATGATTAATGGAGGAAAAGGGAGGTTGGTAGGAGAGAAGAGGCTTGAATAGGCTTCAATAGGCTTGGGAGCACACACATTTAGAGGGTATGGAAGTGTTTAGGCCAATTTATGGTTTTTCACATGCATTGCCTAATGTCATTTCTAAAGGATTGTCCACAAGCAAATCAAAGCATCCACAAGCAGTCCATAATATTCTATGATATGCAATATTTAAGTGCAAATGAGACATATGCATGCTTAAAAGAGTGTTTGAGAGTGAGTTTTTAAAGAGTGAATATTTGACAACTCAAAATACGCTTTTTAAGGCCGTGTTTGTGATCCTCACAGGAATCTCCACTATTAATTCCTAGCCTTTAAGCAAAATTGATTATTCACCCTAACATTATGAGAAAAAGATTAACGCACTTTGTTCAATGACACCCTAAATGGCATGGTGTTAATCTAAACCAAACAATGGCAAAGATGCACAATTCCTCACTACTTCATGTATAGCACAATCTCAACAAGCAAAGTATGCTTAAATATGGCATTATTGCAAAAATTTGAAAAATTCGGCTCAAATTTGAAAAACCAAGCAAAGTGAGTAAAGTGGTGTTGTGCAAATGTACCCCAAAACCTAAATTGGACATTGTCCTCAATGTTCATGGGAGGCAAAAATTTTCAAAAGGCACAACCCAACAAATTCAAAACAAAAGATGCATATATGTCCACAAATAATCAATGTATTTTCAAAATTTTTGGCAAAGTGCCCTCTCATCCTATTATGCACAAAATCATCTAAAAAGATGCTCAATCATGTATGGCATATACCTCAATATTCCTATAATTCAAAAATCATCAATTAAGCACATTCATCCTAAATCCACTACCAAAATTCATCTCACACCCTTTTTCTAAACAAAAACGAAATAGAGATAAGGGAATTCAAAAATGAAGAGACTACTTAAAAATTTAAACTATGAAAGAAATATACCAAGTGGGTTGCCTCTCACCAAGCGCTCTATTTAACGTCTAGGCAAGACGTGGCATGGTGCTTCCGCACTTCGAACTTCCAAAATGTCGCTTCCTAAGTGATAAGGTCCTCGCCCTTCTAATGAGCACTCTTGGCTTGCTCGTCCCTCCAAGACTTGCAAGTTGACTTTGTTTCTTTCCAAGAGATAAAGAAACCTTTCTTTATGAACAAGCAACAAACACTTGCTTCCTCAAAAAAGCAATAGAAAATCTATACACTCACAAAACTCATTAGAAAGTTCCGGCAAAATATACTCAATTCAAGCAATTGCCAACAATAGCTTGAAACACCAATTATTCAAAAGAAATAAACAAATTAAGCAATCAAACAAAAAGCATAAAAATAAAATGCACTCATATGTTCAACGTTGTGCATTTGGGGTGGGATGAAGATTAACTAAGGGTGGTTTGATCAAGTTAGGAAATTCACTCTTCTTTACAATCCAAATAAATGTAGATGATGTCCCCATCATTTCCTTTCCCTTCGTTCTCATTTGGTTCATTGAGTCTTTCCTCACCCAAATTTTTCTTATCCTAGGTGGACTCCTCCTATTCCTAGGCTTCTCAACCCATACCTTCCTAACATGCATATATGTCTCTCTATGTCTAAAATTCCCTCTTGTGCCTTGCCTCTCATTTTCATGGTTTGGTGGTCTAATGTGACCTATCTTATGGCAATGATGGCACATGGTGATAGAGTTAGGAATGATACCTTCTTGGTGGTTCTTCGTTGGAGGTGGAGGTAGAGGGTTCTCATTCCTCCTTTTTGCCTTTCTCCTCCTTGCTTTGCTAGGATTCGGCTCCTTGACCTTGGCACTTGAAGATGCTTGACTCAAGTCGGGCATTTCTTCTTTTTCTTGCTTAGACCTTGCAAGTTTCTCAAGGTGGTCAACTTCCTTCGTCTTCATTATCTCCAAAGCCTTGTCCCTTGTATGAATTTCGGCTTGCATTAGCCGCATCCTCTTTGCAAAGTCGTCCTTGATTTCTTCAAGCTCCTTCAATGATGTACTCTTTTCGGCCTCACGTCTCTCAATTTGTTCTTCGAATTCTTTGATCTTGGTGGAGACTTCGCCATTTTGCTTCTCAAGAGTACCATTTTCGGCTTTGAGCATCTTTTGATGAAGCAAGTGTTTGTTGCTTGTTCATAAAGATGACTCGCTTTTTGTGTCCTTACCAAATTGCGAATTACCAAAAGAATGTTTATAAAATGAATCTTTATGCAATATATTTTAAGATTTGAAAATGAGTATTGTGGTAAGCTTAGAATTCGTTCCACAGGGAATTAGAGTAATATGTTGAATTAATTAGCTAATCTCTAAACAATAAAATAAATCATAAATAAACTCTCCTACCAATTAGCTAAACTGTTGACCACCAAGAAACCTCCTTTCTCCACCATTCCTTTTCTCTCCATTTTCTCTTCTACCTAAACTAAACTTAACATCTAGATTACTTCCCCTAATCATTCCTTTTCTTCCCATTTTCTCCACAAATCTCCTTAGTCACTTCCCATTTGACTCCACCTATCTAGACATATCCTCATCATCCACTCTTCACACAAGGAGCAATCAAAGGCAAGGAAAGGATCAAGCTTACAAAAGGAGACCCATGGGTGATTTTCTAATCTTTTACTTGCCTTCCCTTTGTTTGTAATATGTGTAATTAAATCCCCTTTCTAGGGCTTTGATGTGAGAATATTTGGATTGGGATTTGCTTAAGCTTTTATATATTTTAATCTCTATTTGTGTTCTATTCATTTTATAATTATATTCTTTGCATTATATAATTGACATGTATACCCACTAGTTGATTATAATCTTGTTTAGGATAATTTGTTATATAATCTTGATGGGATTGACAACCTTGATGGATTGAGAACATAGTGAATAGGATAGATTATCGGAGGGTATATCAACCGCGATAATCTAAGCCGTTAATTGTAACTAATTGATCCCAACATGACCCCCTCTCCTTAATTGGTTAGGCATTGTGGTGGGAAGTTGTTTAGGGTTCATAATAATCGTCTAAGCACATTTTAGAAATCAATTGGTTAACATTTATGAGATTTGTTCACTAAAGTAGCTTGATAAGCATTTCCCGTAATTCATTTGTGATCCCATTAATTCCCTAGCTATTCTCTTAATTGTTAATTTCATTTATCTTATCTAGATTTGTTAAGTATTCTTTTATTAGTTTATTAGATTTATTTTTCATGTATGTTTGATGGCTTGATAGGCGGGTGACCCGGGTTCGATCCCCGGCAACGGCGCCAATTTTGATGAGCGTCGTTTGTGTACTCAACAAAATGATATTAAAATGTGATCGTTTTGAAAACCTTTTTTAACCACTTAAAAATCCACTTAAATATTAAATTAGTAAAGTGGCAAGTGGGATTCGTTCCACAGGGAATTAGAGTGATTAGTTGAATTAATTAGCTAATCTAAAAGTGATAAAATAAATCATAGATAAATGGATGAGTGAATGGGTTGTCAAGCCATCAAACATACATGTAAAATAAACCTAATAAAACTAATAAAATGGAATGCTCAACAAATCTAGATAAGAAATATGGAATAAACAATTAATAGGAATTCTAGGGAAATGATAGAGTAGCTAATGGACAATGAGCAATTCATACATGGCTTCTTTAATGCACAATCTACACAATCAAGGACCGATCTCATCCAAATTTGTTGTTTAGACCGTCACTACGAACCCTAAACAACTTCCCACCGCAATGCCTAACCGATTAAGGAAAGGGGCTCACAGCGGGATCGGTTAGTGACAATCAAATGGTCTAAGCAATCGAGGTTGATCACCCCTCCAAAAGCCTATCCTATTCACTATGTGCTCTAATCAATCAAGTGTGTCAATAACTCAATCAATTTTATCACAAATTAATCCTACAACATATTGTAATTAACAAGTGTGTCAATAACTCAATTAATCACATAAGTGCAAGATCTAATTAAAAAGTAAATAAAACGTGAATCATGCAAACATAATATTGAAAGCTTTAATAAATACTCATGTCCAAAAAGTCTCTCAAATCATCCCCTAAAATAGGGGTTTTAATTACACATAATTAAAAACAAGAAAAGGAAGTAAAATGGAGAGAAATCACCCTTGGGTCTCTCTTGTAAGCTTGATCCTTCCTTGATGCTTCCTTGCTTGAATCTTGTGCAAAGAGTGGGTGTTGAGGATATGTCTAGATAGGTGGAGTCATATGGAAAGTGACAAAGGAAAGGGGTGGAGAAAATGGAAGGAGAGGAATGATTTAGGTGAAGTAATCTAGATGTTTAAGCTTAGGTAGAAGAGAAATGGAGAGATTAGGAATGGTAGAAAGGAGGTTTCTTGGTGGTCAAGAGATGTCTAAAAGAGGAAAAATGTGATGAATTTATAGGATTTTCAAATTAGGTCTCGGGTGGCAAATTACCAAAACACCCCCTGAATTTAGTCCAACAGAGGGGGTCATTGTGTAATTTTCCCCACCAATCAGAAATGTACAGCAAGGGAGGTCGTTGTTTGGCGTTCATGGCAAGCTTGGAATGCAAATGGCGAAGCAATCAAGTGTCAAAACAACTCCCTGTCGCCATGGCGACCTCGGAATACAAACCGCGACCTCGATTTACGCGGTTTGGTCGCGTTTTGGGACTAGGGGCCACCAAGGGTATTTTTGGGCATAAGAGGGCTACCGGATTTCGACTGATTAGGACACCGGGACTAGAACGACTGGGGAGCCGGTCGCTTTGCCGTCCGGTTGGTGCCGGAGTTGGCCGACGGTAGGTCGAAAATGGGCATATTCCGGTTGGCGGCGTGATGCTAGGGTTTAGGAATGAGGAGGCTGTCTGCACGCATGAAAGGAAGGAGACAATGAACAGTCTCGGGGTGCATTTAGAACTTAGGTGGGGTGGAAATGGGCTGCAGGTCAACTGTCTTGAGTTGGGTGCGTTTAGCACAGAGGAAGGGTGCAATCAGGTCTGCTTGTGCCTTGATATGGACCAAGCATTGAGTGGCTGTTCCTTTGGGCCTCACCTATGTTGGGACGCTGAATTGGGCTGCACAGACAGATGGGCGCGCGTTTGGGCCACGCCAATTGGGCCTGACATCCTGGTCTACTTCTCCAAAACGCACCATGTCATCATGCTGACGTGGCGCTGCATGCTGATTGGCCTGGCAAATTACTGACAACCCCCTGATCTCTTCCAATATCACAATAACTTTAATTCTTCCACCAATAATTACTCTTTTGCCCTTATTTCACCAAAATTACTCCAATGCCCCTGAACTCTATAAATTCCTGAAAACACTTAATTTACACCATTAAACCACAAAATAATGCCCAAGAATCAAGCAAAAGGGGAAGGAAATAGGGGCCAAAATTATACCAATTTTGGTTCGATCAACTATTCAGATGTTGTCTGCGAGGCTCAAGCCCGCAGGTGGAAGGCTATCTTAGAGACTAGCCGAAAGGAGGCTACCCTCCGGGAGGTCGAACTGGATGCTCCTAGTGGGTAGGGAGAGGAGACCCCTACCGAAAAACATGCATAAGAGAATGTTGGGGGTGTTCCTAAGTACACTCCCCAGGACATCCCTCATATTCCTGAGGCTAGGACGAGTGGACGTGTGGACCAGCTTGATTCGGGTTATCATACCTTTTATGCTGGTGAGTGGGAATGCTCCCCGACTGAGCCCCAAGAAGATGCCGTAGATGAGGCAACTGTCGGGGTAGGCGAGTTGACCCAGTCCACTGACAAGGCGATAGATAAAAGCAGCCGACCTGCTCATACTATGGACAAGGTGGTCGTTGGGGCACCTGAGTTGAGTCCTGGCCCTTTCAAGGGTAAACAAAAGGTGGGGGAGTCTTCCGAAGCCAATGTTCCTGCGGAACATTCTGTTGCTACTCCGCCAACTTTCAGTGGTGGGGTTGAGGCTGAGGACCCCCATGAGGACCCCCATGTTGATCTTGATACCCGTGGGAGGCAGTCAAGAAAAAGGAGGGCTTCTTTTTCCCCCAGTCGGCCTGCTTCCAAAGTACCCCGAGTGGTGCTGTATTTTGATTCCTCTTCAGGTGACGAGGGGACGGGTACTAGGGTTGTCCGGGCGGAGATGCAGACTTCACCTAAAGTCTTGCTGGAGACTCAAATAGTGAAGTCATCCGAGGTCTTACTCAGTGATTCCTACAGGGGTGATCCTGCAAATGATACATGTGCTCCCGACCCACCCCTTTCACCTAGGAAGGACATTGGCTGTTCTGGAACACTTGGTTAGTCGGGAGATCCTACTCCTCAAGCAATACTAAGGGCCATGTCTTCTGGCCGGGCATTCTTTGGTGAGGATAATTGGGGTCATTTCCGGGTTGGCCCTCCCTCAGAACGGCTACAAAACCTTTTCAACAGCGCCTCTTATGTGAGTTTACTCGCTTTTCTTTTCTTGTAATATTTTCTATCAGCATTTCTCTTACACGTTTTTGTGGTGCAGATGGTTGCTGAGATGTCGGAAGCGTGCCTGGCCAGCCAAGCTCAGATGGATAGGATAAAATGCCTGGAGGCCCAACTGATAGAGAGTGAAGACAACCGTGCTCGGGTCGAATTGGCTTATCAAGAGAAAATCAGGTCGCATCAAGAGTTTATGGACCGGTGCTTGGCAAGTCAGCTGGATGCTGAGCAAAGGGCGTCTTCAGCCACTGATGAAGTAAAACGCCTTCAGGATCTATTATCTTCCACTCAGAAGGCGATGTTTTAGGCTGAGCAAAAGGCTAAGAAGGTTAAACTAGGCTACGAGCGTCAGGTAGAAGATCTGAAGAACCAAGCGCTAACTGTTAAATCTCTGTCTAAGGAGGCTCGGTTGGAATTGGAGATCCAGGGGGTTGACCGTTTTAAAAGGTCTCCGGCTTTCGACGCCTTGCTCCTGTGGGAGTTTCACAGAGGGATGGTGTCAGCTCAGGAATTCTTCAACGTCAAGAACAGAGCGACTGATTGGGCAAGGACCAATTGGAACTGCTCAGTTGAAAACCACGTTGAAACGTCTCTGCATTCTCTCCGTGCTCAAATGAAAATGTGGTGCGCCTACTGCCGCAGTAAAGGTAAAGCTCCGCACCATATGCATTTGGAGATGCCGACTGAAAGTGCTTTTTCTACCTTCCATGCTTTCCAAAAGGCTAGGATAAATGGCGAAGAGCCAGATGTTGGGCCTGTACCTGGCAGGGACTACAGCACTTGGATGGATGACGTTGAAGACGTGATTGTCTGGCCTTTTGACGAGAGTCTCCTGAGCGAGTATGACATGGTTCCTGAGCCAAGCCTCATAAGTAGCAGTTCTCGTCCTGGCAGTAGTTCTCGCCCTGACAACAATCCTTCAGCTCCAGCACCTATTTAGATACCTTTTTTGTTGTAACGATTTTCCATTTCTGATGTATGTATATTTGTTGTAATCATTTCTGATGTACATATATTTTTGTTAACAGTCGATAATTCTTTCATCGTTTCTGCTCCATTCTTTCATGCCTTGATGATCATAATACCTAAAAAAGAGTTCTGTTAACCAAACACAAAAGAGTAATAAATGTAAAACTACGTAAGTTAATGTGATTGGACTGTCTTTGTTTAACTTCCTCTGGGATTTTCCCTAAAGGGCTTGTATTTCTAAAAACCAGGGTCTATTTTCTCAACCACATGACTTATAGGTGGTTGCTTTCAGAATGTGCCGAGTATCTTATTTAACTAGCTCTCTGGTTTTGCCGAGTATCTTATTTAACTGGCTCTCTAGTTATGCCGAGTATCTTATTTAATTGGCATTTTCCTCTTTGTTTTTATTTACACTATATGTTACGTCGAAGCTCACCCCGACCATAAACATAGTTCCCTGCGCAAGTCACCTAGGACGTCTCCTGGCTTTATCTGCAACAGGGTTTTGCCGAATTGTTAGGGTAGCGTATACCGACCAACACAGCTGCGCTTCTCACCAGATCTATTCCAACGGTGCCCCGAGCAGTTTGCCAGGCATCCCTTACTGGGTATCCTGGTGCCTCGGGTCTGCCTTTTCATTGGGTGGTGCATTTGCATCACCCCAACTAGGCGGGCATGCTATTTTAGCTTCTCCGCCCATCGGGCACTGTTCACTCGCTCTTTGCGATTTCATGGCGCCCGAGTACTTATGGAGGCTTAGCTCCATTCTTTATTTTCAGAGAGTTGCTTTATTCCCTTTTTGTTTCTTTATTTTGCGAGTCTGTTCGCATTTCCACGGATTTGTCCTTCTGTGAAATTTTTGCTGATTCTGTGGAGTTTTATAAAAACAAAAGAGAAGAAATGGGTGGATTGCCCTTTTTATTATTGATCACATATTCTGAAATTATGAATCAAGAATGAAACTAAAATGAGAATCTGAGTTCTATTAGAATAATTCAAATGCTGAGAGGTCAAGGAGCCATAAGTCTGAGGAGCCCTTTTATGGGTAGAACATCTTCAAGTATTAGGCATTGCATGGCCAGGGGATTAGTCCACCATCGGGTTGGGCAATAAGATAGGCTCCATGCCCGGCAACACCTTTAACAATATACAGCCCCTCCCACTTGTCCGCAAGGGACCCTGCTTATCTCTTATGTTCGGGGATACTCTTCGTAGAACTAAATCCCCGACTTGGAATCTTCGTATTCGGACATGAGAATTGTAGTATTTTGCTGCTCTTTGCTGGTATGACATATTTCTTATCTGAGATCTGTCCCTGGCTTCTTCTAACTCATCTAGGTTCTGCATCAACATATCAACATTGTGCTCTGGATGGTATAGCCGTACTCTTGGGGAGATGAATGATACTTCTGCTGGAATAACAGCTTTAGTTCCGAATGTTAATGAAAACGGAGTTTCCCCAGTGGAGGTCCTAGCAGTCGTTATGTATGCCCAGAGCACTTCATGAAGCTTGTCTGCCCAGTTCCCTTCTTTACATCCAGCTTTGCTTTCAAAGTATGTTTGATTACTTTGTTTACAGCTTCAGTCTGCCCGTTGGTCTGAGAGTGAGCAGGGGTGGCATAATATTTCACGATTTTGTATTCCTCACACATATCCTTGAATTTCCTGTTGTCAAACTGTGTCCCATTGTCAGTAATGATAGTATTCGGGACTCCAAACCTATAGAGGATGTTCTTCTTAACAAAACTGGTGGTGTTTGCCTCGGTAATATGTACGAGTACTTCAGCTTCTGCTCACTTTGTGAAGTAGTCTACTGCCACGATAGCATGTTTGGCTCCTCCCTTTACACCCGTGGGCACTGGTCCTATGAGATCAAGGCCCCACATGGCAAACGACCAAGGGGACGTCAAACTTCTGAGCAGTTCTGGTGGTTACCGTATGTCATTGGCAATCCGCTGACAAGTCTCGCACCCTTCAGCGAATCGCCGAGCCTCTGTAAATAGGGTCGGCCAGTAGAATCCCTACCTTAGTATTTTGTGTGCCAAGCTTTTCCCTCCAGTGTGGTTTCCGCATATGCCGCTATGGACGTCTCTTAGGATTTTCTTGGCTTCTTCCCTTGTCACGCACCTCTGTAGTGCTTTCGAGAAACATTTTCTATATAACTCACCGTTTATGATTGTGTATCGGGTCGACCTATATTTGATATGCTTTGCTTCTGATGTGTCTTCCGGTAGGATGTTTTCCTCCAAGTATCTTTTGAGCTGAGTTGTCCAGTTATCTTATTGTGGTTGGATCTCTACCACTTCCAACTCTTCCGATTCTGCTGTGCTAGGCCTGGCCAGATGGGCGACCGGAACTGTCTTTGATCCGACGCAATTTGTTGCTGAAGCTAGTTTGGACAGGGCATCTACTCTTTCATTCTCTTCTTAGGGAATCTGGGTAATTTTATACCCTTTAAACTTTTTGAGCAATCTTCTTGCTATCTCTAAGTATGTCATCATACATACGTCTCTTGCTTTGTACTCGTCTAGTACTTGGTTGACCACCACTTGTGAGTCGCTGAAAATTTCTATTTCATCTGCTCCCAGTGCCATGCATACCCTTAAGCCAGCCAGAAGAGCTTCATATTCGGTCTGATTATTAGTTGCTTTGAAATCAAATCTCATGGCACATTCTACGGCATCACCTTCTGGTGTTAATATCACTATTCCTGTCCCGCTGCCATGGGTATTAGATGACCCGTCCACATGCAACTTCCAGTGATAACTCTTTCCTTGCTCTTTCCTCATCATTCTCGCACTTCCTCGCCTGGTTCTGTGAATTCTGCCACAAAGTTTGCTGCTACTTGGCCTTTATGCGCTGACTTAGCCATGTATTGGATGTCTAATTCACTCAGCTCTATGGCCCATTTGGTCAATCGTTCTGACAACTCTGGCCTCTGGAGGATTAGTTTGAGCGGGCAATCTGTGTATATTATGATCGTATGTGCTTGAAAGTATGGCCTTAACTTTCTTGCTGCTGTGACTAGTGCTAGGGCCATTTTCTCGGCTGGTGAATATCTGGTTTCGGTTGGGAGCAGTGCCTTACTTGTGTAATATACCGGCTTTTGTATCCCCTTCTCCAACCGAATTAGCACTGAGCTGGTAGTTACATCAGTGAGGGATAGATACATGTATAGGGTTTCCCCAACCGAAGGTTTAGAAAGTATTGGTGCTCGTCCCAGGTATTCTTTTATATTCTGAAAAGCCGTTTCTCACTCTTCACTCCATTCAAGCCCTCTTCCCTTTTTTATCGCTTTGAAGAATGGAGTGCACTTGTCCATGGATTTTGCTATGAACCGATTGAGTGATGCGAGACATCCTGTCAACTTCTGTACATCCTTAAACGTTTTTGGGTGAAACCATATCCTCAAGTGCTTTGATCTTCTCAGGGTTTACCTCGATTCTGTAGGGAAAAAAAAAAAAAAACGTGCACGCAGCGAAAGCGAGACTAAAAAGAGTTTAGTATATTTTAAAAAATTTTCCCATATTGAACCTTAACCCTTTAATTAATTAAGCAATATATACCAAAAGATATCATACATTTGTCGCATGATCCGATTGACTATGCATCGATGGTAATCCGCAAGATCTTCCAATCCGATCACGAACGTGAATCGCCTAGGAGCGTGGTCTCCCTTCTCTTTGAATTGTGTACCTGAGAATGAACAACAAAACTTTTCTGGTTTCTGTTAGTCACAAAAATTCCAATAGGTTGTTAAGAACGTTCCGGTCACTTTTGAATTCACAATCGTAAGATTGAAATTCGCGTGAACCTAATTCGAAAGTGTGTACAAGATCTCTTGATGTTAAGATCACTAGTACACTATCGAAACAAGAACAATTCTTCTCTCACAAACCTCTAGGCCGAATCACTCACTAGTCTTAGAGTTGGATCTTATTTTTCTCTAGCAAAAGAAAAAGCTCACACTTGCAAAAACTAGGGTTAGACCAAAATATATAAAGAATATATATTTGTTGCCGCAAAAAATAACTTGCCAATATATATATTATATCCTGCACCGAATTCTTTTATATATCTATATATATATATATTCTACATGCCTAATATATATGTATATCTAACTCACGCAACTCAAATTTTGTTTTTATTCAAAAATGCATGCAACTTATAAGTGTTTTAGTTTTAATAAAAAACTGCATGCATTAATGCACATCTATCTTTCCATATCGCAAGCATATATGTATATATATATTATATATATCCGCATGTATATATAATTATATGTATTCTATATATTCCACATGCATATATATTATATATTATATATCAACCCTAATCCAACTCTTTAGTTTATTTGTGACTATATAAAAGACTTCTTTATTTGACTAAACAAATAAAGTCTTTTATATTCAGTATAATACTAATAGTAGTATACTACTAGGAAACATATTTCCTAATCAGAAAAAGATTTGATTTTTAATTAAATAATTAATTAACATATTAATTAATTTCCATTTAATTAAATAATAAAATAAAACAATATAATGGGCTTATTATTACCCATTGCCGCCCATGACAAGAGACTTGGGCCTACATATTGTTTTCTTATTTTATTTAATCCATTTGGACTTTAATAAAAAGCCCACATGTGAACTAGACCCATTCTTACTAAAAGAAACAAGCCCACATGCTTTTCATTAATATATTAATATAATTAAACAGCCCATTAAATAAATAATGTGCAAATTATATTTTTAATATATTAAATACAATTTCAAATGGACCCACAAATAGTCCGGTAGAATATATCAAGTGATTCATGCAAGTCCGTGCGGATTGGGGATCTTGGCGGGCCTATCTAAATTTAAGCTCCAATAGACATAACCCAATCACAATCAACAAATGATTCACTTAGGTTCAATCTATTAATTTTAGTTCATTCCACTAAAGAACTAAAATTGCACTCTTAAATAAAGATGGAAAAGGAAGATGTTCCTTATTCATACCCTAGACAATCATATTGGAGATAGTGTATCCTCGTGATTAATATCAGTAAACGCCAAGAGTTCATAGACCGCCTATAACTCTCCAAGTTACCATATTTACTCATATGACCACGAACTTGGATATTTTGACTTGTCCAAAAGCCATGTTTTCAATAGACACTATCGAAAACTCAACGTTGAGATTTAATATCCAATTACCTCAAAACATCCATATGATGATATTATACTCTCATTTAATAAATGGAGCCACGATGTCCATATCTATAAATGAAGTCCTCTATCGATTAACAAATAAATATCACCAAACTATCGAGGATAGACTATGCGATATAATCGTACTCATTGATAACACAAATGATATCACTTGCAACCATAAGTCCATCATTTATCTCAGGATTAAGATAGACTCTCCGATTGTCCTGATAATGAAAAGACTTTTATCTACTGACGGTTATAGATAAAGCATTTCATTGTGATCCAGTTCAATGCACCTAGTGCACTAGATTCTTTTGCTCGAAGACACTCCGATGATTTTAGACTCATCATATCTCATTTGATCCCACTCAAATGCTAGCAAAAGAATTCTACAACTTTAACAAGATAAAGGTGTCCAACCTTTAACTTAAGTTGTGAACAATATTCAAGACTAACTAAAGAATTGTGTCTACCACATACATATCCAGATGTACGAACAATTCTTCTTTTCTCATAGTCTTTAGACCTTATGATTATTTACTTTGACAATTATAATATTAAACTATAAATGCTATAAGATTTGTTTAAACCAGAAATCACTTTATTAATATGAAAAAGATTGTTAATTACAATATTACAGTCTTGCTATTGAGCATAATCCTAACAGATTCCTTTCTGGTGGACCTGAAACCCTAAGAATCTTCCTAACGGTACACCGAACACACATTTGTTTGGGTTGAGCTTCATCTGGTACTTCACCAGGACGTCGAATGTCTCCCTTAGATCTGTTGTGTGCTCATTTGCTGTGACGCTCTTGGTCAGCATGTCGTCTACATAGACTTCCATATTTCTCCCAATCTGCATAGCGAATATTCTGTTTACCAATCTTTGATATGTTGCTCCCGCATTCTTCAAACCAAAAGGCATTACTGTGTAGCAGTACAATCCTTGGTCTGTTATGAAAGCTATCCTTTCTTCGTCAGCTTTGTTCATTCGGATTTTGGTTATATCCCGAGTAAGCATCCATGAAGCTCAGTAGCTCATGTCCTGCGGTAGCATCTACCAACTGATCTATTCTTGGGAGCGGAAAGCTGTCCTTCGGGCAGGCCTTGTTCAGATCTGTGAAGTCCACACACATCCTCCATTGATTGTTTTTCTTTTTTACTAGTACCATATTAGCTACCCATTATGGGTACTGCACTTCTCTTATAGACCCTGCAGTAAGGAGCTTTTCTACTTCTTTCTTGATGGCTGCACTTCTGTCCAGGTTAAACAATCTTCTTTTTTGTATGACCGGTCAGGATTTCGGGTTAACGGCCAAATAATGGGATATTACCTTTGCATCTATTCCCGGCATATCTTCATGGCTCCAGGCGAATATATCTTTGTATTCTCTCAACAGCCTGGTTATGCTAGTTTGACTGCTTCTTGTAGGTTAGCACCTACCTTGACGACTCTGGTCGGTTCATTATCGTCCAAGACTACATCTTCAGTTGGTTCATCCTTCTACTTTCGGGCCTTTCCCTTAGGTCCAACTCAAACTCTTCTGGTGCATCCTCCTGATCATCCGATTTTCTCATGTCTCGCCTGCTCGGCAAGATTACACATACTTGGTGCCCCTCTTTATTTTCTCTGTTTCTGTAAAATGAGAGGTTTGCTCTCCGCGCCATCTCTTGCGATCCTTTTACCAAACCTACACCAAATTCTGTTGGGAATTTCATCATGAGGGCATAGGTAGCTGTTACCGCCTTGGCTTTATTCAAGAATGGTCACCCTAGCAGTGCGTTGTAAGGCCAATTTTCCGTATCTACCACTACAAAATCAAGTAGCACTGTTTTCTGACAAGGGGCACTTCCAACTTTAACGGGCAATTTTACAGTGCCCAGGGACCTCACTTCTTCTCCGCCAAAACCTCAGAGTGGAGTATGAAAGGGCTACATATCTTTTCGGTCCAATCTCAACTAGTCGTAAACTTCGGCACTCAGTATGTCCGTCGAACTCCCATTATCGATCAGGATTCGGTGGACTTCTCTATGACCAACCCTGGCGCTGATGACCAAAGCGTCGTTTGGTCTGACGTCTATGCCATGCGAGTCAGCTTCTGTAAAAATTATCGGGTCCCAACCTTCCTTGATTCACTTCTGGTTGGGCTCAATAGAATTGACATCCAGGTCCCTTCGCGCTTCCATTGCTTCACGAATCTCCAAGGTTCTTTCCCTGTTGCTTTTTCCTGTTGCTGGTCCTCCAAAGATGGTGCTTATCGCTCCCTCATCTTCGAGCCTCTTCGGGCTCAATTTTCTTCGACTGTTTTGACGGTTGTCATGCTGCCTGTCCACCTTCTCTATCTTTTTCTGGACAATGTCTTTTAACTGACCTTCCCAAATAAGGGTTTCGATATGATCCCTGAGCTGAAAACACTTGGAAGTCTCATGCCCGTTCTCTTTGTGGAATCGGCAATATTTGGTCATGTCTTTCCATGCATAGAATGATTGCCTAGGTGGTTCTTTAGACATGTTCTTTTCTTCCAAGATTGCGAGCACTTCTTCCTGAGTTTTCTTCAATGGGGTGTAGTCACCTTGGAACCTTTGGTAGGGCTTGTCGGCCTTTGAATCGTTATGCTTACGTCCATCCCGACCGTCTGAGATTTTGTTTTTCTGGTTGTCACCCTTTTGGTTAGGGGTTTTGGGCGCGCCGTTGATGAGGTCGTTTGTGTACTCAACAAAATATTAATAGTAGAGATTATGGTTGATTCTTGAAAACTCTTTTAAGGCCACTTAAACCTTTTAAAATGTGATTTGATAGCAAAATAGTGAGCAAGTTCGTTCCACAGGGAATGAAGTGTTAATTATATAAATTGACTAATCTTAGAGCAATAAAATAAATCATATTGTTTGATAGATGTGTGGTTTCTAAAACCACAAATGCTAACTACTCAAATGAAAATACACAAAATATGTTATGAAAAATAGAATACTCAACACCTTGATAAGAATTGTGATAGAAATCAATTAATGAGAGAGCTAGGGAATAAATCGATTAACACTTGGATGTGGGTAAGCTAACTAGCATCATTAATGTACCAATCTCATTATGTTAACCACTTAGAGGCTTAGATTAGTGGGGTTGATATACCCACCACTAATCTATCCTATTCAATGGGTTCTTAATCACACAAGAATTGTCAATCCACATATGAATATATAACAAATTATTCCACTCAAGATAGCAATCAACAAGTGATATACAAGTCAATTATAATGAATGGAATCTAATTAATTTGAATGAATAGAACACATAAGAGATTCATTACAAGCTAAGCTAAACCCACAACCAATTGATCCTCAAATCTATCCCCTAGATTAGGGGTTTAGTTACACATATTTGCAATGAATGAAAAGAAGTAAATGATAAGGAAATAACCCTTGGGTCACCTTCTTTAAGCTTGATCCTTCTTCTCCTCTATGCTCCTAGATGCAAGGAATGGAGGTTGAGGAAATGTCTTGGAATGTGGGTGTTTTGGTGGAAAGTTACTAAGGATTTTGGTGGAGAAATGGTGGGATGAGGAATGATGTAGTGAAGTAATCAAGGTTTTGTGTTGAGGGTTGGATGGATTAGATGAGTTCAAGGAGAGAAATGGAGGATGATGAATAATGTTCCATGGATGATGATCCAGATCTGAAATGAGTGTTCTCTGAATTTTTGCTCTGATTTTCGATCCTTGAAGATGGAGAGACGCTTCATATATATACTCACTCATGGACATGTACTGGTAACTGCTTGATTCGCTGATGTGGAGCCTTGGTCGCTATTTGGTCGCTATGGCGACCCTGGAGCGTAAAACGGTTAGATGAAAAGGTCGCTTCGAAAACCATCTTTCTCGCTATTTGTCAAGTGGCGACCATGACCAAAATGTGTAGAGGTCGCCACTTGTAACCTCTAGGTCGCCATGGTGACCATAAGTGGCGACCCTGGAAAAATGAAGAGGTCGCCATTTGCACCATCAAGGTCGCCATGGCGACCCTAAGTGGCGACCATGCCTTGAGTGCACTAGGTCGCTACTTGCAAGGGAGGTCGCCATGGCGACCCCACCCGATTGTTTTTGTGACTTTCTGTCGCCATGGCGCTCAAGTGGCGCCCAAGTGGTGACCTTCTGATGCCTTTGGAGAATCTTCTGTCGCCATGGCGCTCATGTAGCGACCTCTTATGTCCAAGTGGCGAAAATGCCCTGTTTCTTCCCATTTGTGAGACATTTTCGCACAAGTCCTCCACCTTCATCTCAATTGCTTCTGAAACCTAATAAAACCTGAAACACTCAATTTAACAACATTAAACACGGGGAAATGCCCGAGAATCAAGCAAAAAGAAACGGAAATGAGGGCCAAAATCATACCAATTTTGGCCTGATCAAATACCCCCAAACCAATCTTTTGCTAGTCCTCGAGCAAAAAACAATAACAAGCACACCCCCAAAAACATGCATAGAGATATTTCAAAGGTTTTTACTCCAAATGATCAATGTGCGAAGCCAAAATGAAGAGATTAAAACAGTTATGCCATGGTGAGGATTTAAACATGCAAGAGCGTGTATAGTTATGATTAAAAACGTGCCACCTTAGACATAATTGTACGCAATGCGATCTTACATTCAAAATGCCAAAGCTTCAAAGCAAAGGTGCTATTAGTTTAGAATGTAATTCGCTTTGATACTAAACCTCACCGGATTCTCTCTTCTTTTCTCCAAGACTCCTAGGTTCACTCAAATTTGTACATGTGCAATATGAGTTCATGTTATGGCAACAAATTGATTGCACATGCTAAACATTAAAACGCAATTTCCTGAAAAGTGATCTCATGAATGGAATTGCAAGCCATGAATTAGAAAGAACATGCATCAACCAAATTGTACAAAATGGACAATCCTAAAGATCATGAAGGTCTTTTCTTTGGTTGTAATGGGGCCTAAGGTTATGGTGAAACAAAGAATGGAAGAAATGGATATCAAGGGACCTAATGATTTCATTAAGGCATACATTCTAATTCTTTAAGTTCCACAAGATTCACACATATTGTTCACACTTCAAGGTGTCCAGGCTCACAATTACACATGTGTATGCTACTCCTATTTTCAACTTGAGTAGTTCAATTACTTCTCTTCCTTTTCTAGGCCCTTTGTGCCTAATTTCTTGATTCCTTTTTCTTTGCTTTTCTTTGCTTGCCAATTCTTTTCTTTTCACATTCTTTACAAGCTTTTGTTTTCTTTTCCATTTTCAAACATCTCTTGCTTTGCAAGACTCTTACACACATTCACATGCCTTGGTACACACCTTATATTTATAAATTCAAAATTTTACATTGAGTTCCTAAGCCTTAGCGAATCATTTGGTCAAGGTAGGTCAAGTATTTTAAGGCTATAAGGTTCATGTAGATGTGGTTCATGAAAGAAATGCTTCAAATGTGTTTGGCTTCAAAGGGGCTTGGGAGCACACATATTCAAATTGGTTGGAAGTGTTTAGGCCAAAGAGGTTTTCACATGCATCGCCTAAAATCATTTCTAAAGATTCGTCCATTAAGCAAAATAAGGCATCCACAAGCAGACCATAATATTCTATGGCAAACAACATTTAGTGCAAATGAGACCAAAACATGCTTGTATGAGTGTTTTAGAGTGAGTGTTTAAAGAGTGAATGTTTACAACTCAACGTATGCTTTTTAAAGGCTGTGTTTGTGATCCTCACGGGAATCTCCACTATTAATTCTTAGCCTTCAAGCAAATTTGATCATTCACTCAACATTAAGAGAAAAAGATTAACACATTTTGTTCAATGACACCCTAAGTAGCATGGTGTTAATCTAAACCAAACACTCTCAAACATGCACAATTCCTCACTACATCATGTAAAGAACAATCTCCACAAGCAAAGCATGCTCACATATGGCAATATCGTAAAAATTTTAAAAAATGTTGGCACACAATTCTTTTGAAAACCAAACATCATGGCGTTGCGCAAAAGCACCCCCAAACCTAAATTTGACATTGTCCTCAATGTTCAAAGGTGGAAAAAATAAAGACAACAAGCGCAACCCACTAAGTTTCAAGCAATAATCCAACAAGCAAGAGCAAAAACAAAATATCCAATCATCCGGCATATTGCCCTCGAAATAATCATACACAAAATCCCAACAACACATATAACAATGAAGCACAAATGTCCTAAATCCACTACCAAAATCCAATTCACACCCTTATTCTATGCGGAAACAAGATAAAGGCAACAATGAGAAATAATGATTAAAAGGAAAAAGAAATGTGAATAAACATAAATCAACAAAAATATCCAACAAAATAATCCAAAAGTAAGAACATAAAACTAGCAATGTCCCAATAAAATGATAGAAAATGCAAATGATGAAAAGATAAAACAAATCCTAGAAATGCTAGTAGGCCAACTACTCTGAATCATCCTCCTCATCCTGCACTACTCTACCCTTCCCTTTCGGGTCCTTCCTTCTCTGCTCCCTAGCTAATGCTGCTCTCCTAGACTGCTCCTCTCTCCATTTCTTCTGTGCGGCTGCCTCATCAATAGGAGGACCTCCCACATAACGGGGCCCCTGATCAGTCAAGGAACGGGCCATGGCCTCCTCCAACTGTGCTGCCTCCTCAACAGCAGACTGTGCAGTCTGAAATACGAAGTCAGGCTCCTCTGTGCTATTTCCTGAAGGTGCAGTGGGGGTAGGTGGAATCACTGTGGCAGGCTTCTTCGGTCTCCTGACATAAGGGGTGAGCTTAAGATCATGGCGGAGGTCTGTAAAACCTGTGATCATTGTCTCACTCAAATCCTGAATAAGGCTTTCCAACCTCAGCTGCCTGTCCTCCAAGGCCTTCTGCCTTCCTTCAATATCAAGTTTATCAGCATGAAGGATATCAAAATCACCAGTCTGAGTCTTCCTAATGCGCTGTACACCATCTAGAATCCGAAGACCCAACGGCTGCCCATGATCATCACAAATAGGAATCTCCTCCTCCTCCTCATCATCGTCCTCCTCAGGGACCACTCTCTCAAATTCTTCCCTAACACTAGTGCCAGCCTCTGAACTCCGCATTCTCCTACGTTTCCCCCCAGTAGGTATCTCCCCACGCTTAATCATCAAACGTCTCCAGGTGGTCAAGTCCATATCTGACATGGGGGGCTTAAGTATGTCCCCGGAGATATCTACACCCGCCAACTTGCAGGCCTCCGTGATCAAACAAGGGAAAGGGAGGATATCTGTCTCTGATTCATTCCTCCCAATCCGCTGAATCTCCATCTTCACGATAATTCCCACATCAATAGGCTGCCTCTCACTAATACTGTGTAGAATCCTGGCTGCCTCAAATGGAACGGTGGACCTATGGGAAACCGGTCTAAGGGAAGAGGTGAGGAAAATGTGCCAAAAGGCGTGCTCAATCTTCAAGTTTGACTGCCTGAGAGGGAACCTCTTTGCCATCCATATGGTCATAGGAGTGATGGTCATAGTGTTAGCAAATTCCACCAAATTCTTCACATACAAAGGATTTGTGGTGATTCCTTCCACCATCCTCTCACGTAACCCCTCAATTTCCAACAATGTCGTCCCAAAATAGATGTTAATGTCCGGTGCGTTCAAATACACGGGAACCCCTCTCACTAGAATGGGACCACCCCTCATATACTCCCCGGGATTCATTCCCGCATAGAATTCTTTCACCAAACCCTCGCTGTAATGTGGTGGAGTAGCCGCTAATCCTCCCCATTCCATGTCATTCACTGTTGTTGGGACAGGGTTATCCCTCAAGTTCTCCAAATCAATGCCCCTCTCAGGCCACATTTTCTTCTCAGCAAATGTCTCCAATCGTTCATCGAAATTCCTATTCAGTTTGCATTTGGGAACTACTCTCTTCCTAGGAGTGGGGGCCTTGCTACCCTTGCCCCCCTTGTTCGGAAACTTCATCTTCGGAGCCATTTTTCACACCCAAATTCGGACTAAACTCTCTGACACAAATCCGGCAGCACAACGGCACTACAATAACACTCCGGCACTCACCAATGTGCACCACAATCAACCAAAACCACTTCAATGCTATCACAATCACTTCTATATGAATCAAACCACACAAAAATCCAATCCTAAGCACTAATCACTTCAAATCAAACTCAAAACCACCCTTAGTGATTCTAGATGCAATGTAGGAAGGATTTGATCAAAAGAATTGAAGAACTAGAGTGATTTCTTACCAGATTTGGAGATTACGTGCGTGACATGGCTTTGGAATTGAGAGAAATTGAGAAGAGAGAACTTTTGTTTGTGCGGCGTTATGTTTTGAGCAGCAACTTTATAAGTGAGCGCCCTATGTCGCCACTTGTGTCACTCGGTCGCCATGGCGACCAAATGGGGACCAAGAAGAAATTTCATGTTTGTATGTGGTCGCCATTTGCACAAGTAAGGTCGCCATGGCGACCAAATGGTGACCATACCTGATAACAAAGGTCGCCATTTGCAACATGTGGGTCGCCATGGCGACCATGTAAGTGGCGACCTCTGAATCCTTCATGTAAGTGAGGTCGCTATTTGCGTGCAAATAGCGACCAAATGGCGACCCTGACTTAAAGTCCTCTTCTGAATGTATTTCATCATCTGCAATGAAACAAAATCCACAAATAAGCTCATATTTCAAACCTCTATCAAGAATTGATGGACACTTATTCAGAAAAACAGAATAAACAAAAGAAAAAACACACAACAAGCAAGATTAAACACAAACATTTTTATTCATGGCATGAAATGTAAAAACCGAATGTAAATCCAACTACCGCATCATACTATGCGAAATGGAATCATGATGCTCATCATCCAAGTCAATCACATTATAACTCAATTTCTTCTTGACTACCCAAATCGGACCTATAGACTCATCCCGGACTTGATTTACCAAATCCTTCCTAACCCAAATTTGCTTAACATGGTTAGATCTCCTTATAGGTCTATTTTTATCATTATTGGCATGCTTCAAAAATTCAAAACACCTAGACTTTACATGACCCTTTTTATGACAAAAATAACAAGTTAAAGGATATGAAGGAAATCTTCCCTTTTTCATTGGAGATTTAGGCCTTGAGGGACCGTTATTGGTGAGTTCCTTGATGGCTTGATCCATCCGATCTATCTCCACCAAAAAGTCGCACTCTTTTACCTTAGCAACCTTCAAGGACATCTCCTTCTTGCTCAATTCCTCCTTCAACTCCTCAAGTGCCTTGTTCTTGG
The DNA here is from genome assembly GCA_954870605.1 of Acer campestre. Lineage (NCBI taxonomy): Eukaryota > Viridiplantae > Streptophyta > Magnoliopsida > Sapindales > Sapindaceae > Acer > Acer campestre. Next base: position 33,927,203 of record OX940800.1, on the reverse strand, counting down.
CATCTACACTCATGAGGGCCTTCCTCATCTTTCTTAAGGATTCTTCCTCAAATTCTTCGGTGAGCTTAGCCAAATCCTTAAGCTCTTTCACCGTCACCTCATTCTCCATTGTGAGAGCCACGTTGACCTTCTTAAGCTTGTGATTTTTCCTTGCTAGGTCATCAAGCTTCTTTTCCAAGGCAAACTTCTCCGCCTTAAGAACCTCTACCTCAAGCATGAGCTCTTGGTTGGAATTCTTGAGCTCTTCAATTTCAGAGTCACCAATGCTCTCAACTTCGTCCTCTTGGCTATTCTTTTCAAACAATTGTACCAAATCACATACTTTTCCACTCGTTGACCTTGGTGGTTGCAACTCAACCACATAGCAACTCTCAATGCTCTTTAGGTCATCATTGCATATGGTTATATCAATCTCAAGTTCTTTCTCAAATGAATGCATACAAACTTTCCTCTTGCAAACATCGATCTTCATTTGAGCGGTAGCCATGAATGGTCTACCAAGGAGAACTTGCCACTCCCTAACATCTTTTGACTTGACACCAATGTCTAGAACTACAAAATCCGTTAGCACCACTACTCCTTCAATGACAATTGGGACATCCTTTATTTCACCACTTGATGAAAGTGAGGTTTGATCCGCTAGCATAAGCTTCTTCCCGGTTGGCTTCAATCCTACCAAACCCAACTTTACATAAGTAGATAGGGGCATCATGCTCACACTTGCTCCTAAATCTAGTACTCCTTTAAGCACTCCACTATTTCCTATTGATATGGGAATCACAAAGCTTCCCGGATCTTCCACTTTCTGGATGTATGCTTCTTCAAACAACAATGTCTCATCTCTAGCTCCATCCTTCTTGACAAAACTACCTTCTTTAGCTTGCTCTGTGTGGCTTGGAAACTTCCCTTTTTCTTGCTTTTGAAGGGCCTTGGCAATTTGCCCCATTTGGGTCTCCAATTTCCCAAAAGATGCCTCTAGGTTGCCAAACCTTTGACCACTAGCTTGCATGAAGGTTGTCAAGGTATTCTCAGCTCTTTGGAAGCCTTACATCATACCTCTCATTTCTTCATCAATATTTCGGCGAGGTTGATACAAGCTTGGTTGAGCATTGTTGTTGTTGTTCCATTGGTTTCCTCCCCATTGATTTCCTCCTTGGGGGAATCCTCCTTGTGATTGATTTTGACGATAGCTTCCTTGTGAGCTACTTCCTTGAGTGTTCAACCCTTGTTGTGGATTCTGACGGTAACCCCCTTGTGAGCTACCTCCTTGATTGTACACCCCTTGTTGTTGATTTCCTTGTTGTTGATTTCTTGGTGGTGGGTTTAGAATGTTGTTGTTATTTGACCAAGAAAGGTTTGGGTGGTTCCTCCATGGTTGAGCATAGTTGTTGGGATAGGAGTTGTTGCCTTGTCCTTGAAATCCCATAGCTTGAACCTCCTCTTGCTCTTGACTTTGAAAAGTGTCCTCAAACCCTTCATTCTCGTTGAATTGCCCGCTAGAGCCTCCTTCTTGCCTTCCTAGCAACTTAACTCCCGCCTTAGGAAATCCCATACTTTCAATATGAGAAGTTAAGGTCTCCACCTTCTTGTTTATCCTTGAGATTTCGATGGCGGCTTCCGTACTAGCATTCACATCAAACTTCCCACCTCGAATACTGTTGGCATTCCTTTGTTGAGAGTTTTGTGCCAACATCTCATAGATGTCGTAGATCTCCGAAGCGGTCTTGGTATCATAAGAACCTCCACAAGCGTTATCCACCAACACTTGGGAGAACCGAGTTAGACCTCCTTGGAAACAAGACACCTTGTATTCCTCAGTGAACATGTGAGGAGGGCATTGGGCCATAAGGCGTTGATACCTCTCCCATGACTCATGAAATAGCTCCCCCTCACTCTCATAAAAATCGGCTATCTTCACCTTTAACTCCTTTGCTTTCCTAGCCGGAAAGAATCTGTTGAAAAACACCTTGCAAATTTGGCCCCAACTTGTCAATGATCCCGGCCTAAACCCTATGAGCCATGTCATAGCCGCATCCTTCATACAATACTGGAAGCAACGCATTTGCAACTGTTCACGTGTGAGTCGCATGATGGGGAAGGTTTCAATAATAGCACTGTACTCCTTCATGAACTGGAGGCAGTCTTCATTCAACTTCCCATGAAATGACGGCAAGAGGTTGACGTGCATTGTCCTCAACTCATAACCCCTAGCAACCGGGTCTAGCACGATCGGTGATGGTTGTTTCCCGATATCCGGCAAGGCATACTCACCCATGGTCATCCTTTGACCACGGTTGGTTTGAGTCTCTTCCATCATCTCCTCTCTAAAAGGAGCTTCGTCTTCCCTACCATGTTGTTGTCCTTCGATACTCATAGCTTGACTTGGAATTGGTTCGAACTCTCTCACACGGCTAGTGCCTTCTAGTGGGGGATGAACACCTCTACCTAGAGATCTCCTACCGTGCATAAAACTGAGCACCTGAAAGAGGAATAAATAAAGAGATACAAGGAAAGAAAAAAAGTAAAAACAGCACTATGAACAAGTCAATAATCCACAAAACAAAATATTAAACTAACAATCTACAAAATACCAATAAAATGTGAAGAAAAATCAATCTATGTAATCAACGCTACCATTCCCCGGCAGCGGCGCCATTTTTTGATGAGGTCGTTTGTGTACTCAACAAAATATTAATAGTAGAGATTATGGTTGATTCTTGAAAACTCTTTTAAGGCCACTTAAACCTTTTAAAATGTGATTTGATAGCAAAATAGTGAGCAAGTTCGTTCCACAGGGAATGAAGTGTTAATTATATAAATTGACTAATCTTAGAGCAATAAAATAAATCATATTGTTTGATAGATGTGTGGTTTCTAAAACCACAAATGCTAACTACTCAAATGAAAATACACAAAATATGTTATGAAAAATAGAATACTCAACACCTTGATAAGAATTGTGATAGAAATCAATTAATGAGAGAGCTAGGGAATAAATCGATTAACACTTGGATGTGGGTAAGCTAACTAGCATCATTAATGTACCAATCTCATTATGTTAACCACTTAGAGGCTTAGATTAGTGGGGTTGATATACCCACCACTAATCTATCCTATCCAATGGGTTCTTAATCACACAAGAATTGTCAATCCACATATGAATATATAACAAATTATTCCACTCAAGATAGCAATCAACAAGTGATATACAAGTCAATTATAATGAATGGAATCTAATTAATTTGAATGAATATAACACATAAGAGATTCATTACAAGCTAAGCTAAACCCACAACCAATTGATCCTCAAATCTATCCCCTAGATTAGGGGTTTAGTTACACATATTTGCAATGAATGAAAAGAAGTAAATGATAAGGAAATAACCCTTGGGTCACCTTCTTTAAGCTTGATCCTTCTTCTCCTCTATGCTCCTAGATGCAAGGAATGGAGGTTGAGGAAATGTCTTGGAATGTGGGTGTTTTGGTGGAAAGTTACTAAGGATTTTGGTGGAGAAATGGTGGGATGAGGAATGATGTAGTGAAGTAATCAAGGTTTTGTGTTGAGGGTTGGATGGATTAGATGAGTTCAAGGAGAGAAATGGAGGATGATGAATAATGTTCCATGGATGATGATCCAGATCTGAAATGAGTGTTCTCTGAATTTTTGCTCTGATTTTCGATCCTTGAAGATGGAGAGACGCTTCATATATATACTCACTCATGGACATGTACTGGTAACTGCTTGATTCGCTGATGTGGAGCCTTGGTCGCTATTTGGTCGCTATGGCGACCCTGGAGCGTAAAACGGTTAGATGAAAAGGTCGCTTCGAAAACCATCTTTCTCGCTATTTGTCAAGTGGCGACCATGACCAAAATGTGTAGAGGTCGCCACTTGTAACCTCTAGGTCACCATGGCGACCATAAGTGGGGACCCTGGAAAAGTGAAGAGGTCACCATTTGCACCATCAAGGTCGCCATGGCGACCCTAAGTGGCGACCATGCCTTGAGTGCACTAGGTTGCTACTTGCAAGGGAGGTCGCCATGGCGACCCCACCCGATTGTTTTTGTGACTTTCTGTCGCCATGGCGCTCAAGTGGCGCCCAAGTGGTGACCTTCTGATGCCTTTGGAGAATCTTCTGTCGCCATGGCGCTCATGTAGCGACCTCTTATGTCCAAGTGGCGAAAATGCCCTGTTTCTTCCCATTTGTGAGACATTTTCGCACAAGTCCTCCACCTTCATCTCAATTGCTTCTGAAACCTAATAAAACCTGAAACACTCAATTTAACAACATTAAACACGGGGAAATGCCCGAGAATCAAGAAAAAAGAAATGGAAATGAGGGCCAAAATCATACCAATTTTGGCCCTGATCAGCCGTCCTTGGTTTTTGAAACCTCTGGCCGACCTCCATGTACGAAATAACCGCCCGTTGCAATTTCTTCCTCTTCAGCTAAAGCATAACCTCCGGCCATGTCCATCATATCCACATAGCTGGTCAATCGTGCTCTTCTTAAATCGAAAGAAAGCTGTCCATTCTGCAAGTTGTTAATAAACACTGCCACTATGGCTTCATCATTAGCGCTCCCGATCTCTGATACTGCCTAACCAAATCTTCCCAAATATTTTTTGAGCGACTCATCTTTCCCTTGTTTAAGTTGGGATAGGTAAGCCACTGATTTCTTTCTGTGCACGTTTCCAAGGAACTGTCGAGAGAATGCTTTGCTCAGTTCGGTGAAACTGCTTATGCTTGCTGCTGGTAATCTTCCGAACCATCTAGAACCCAAATCCCCGAGAGTTTGTGGGAAATTCAAACATAACAAGGCATCATTGTTGGCGTACTGAGCCATGGCACTTTCGTATCTTCTGACATGCTCCTTTGGATCTGTATCTTTCTTAAACTGCTCCACGTGCGGTATTCTAAATCTCTCTGGGAATGGCATGCGAAGGATTCCATTGGTGAATGGACTGCCCAATTCATCATCTGATAGATCATTCCGCCCATATCGTCTTACTAGTGCATCCATTTGTCAACGGTTATTTTGGACTTCCCGGGTCAAACTCTGTATGAGTATATCCCTGTCGCCTTCTGGCTCTCCCATGGCATCGAAACTCTGATTAACGACCAACCCTTGTCCTTGATTATCGAATTTTTGCTTCTGAGGTTTAAGATTCAGGCCATGCAGCCGGATGGTGCCTCTTTGACGCTTCCGATAAGCGTGCTAATCACTATCCCCAGAGGATGGGGATCGATCCCTTTGGTGGTCCTCTCGCCCAAATCGACCAGTATCTTGCTCAGCTCACCCGGAGTGATATTTCCTACATGTGTACCTATCTTCCCTAGGCTCTCTGTCATCCTGGGCCTGTTCCTCTAATACCCCCGGTTGCTCCGCTGAGGTTCAACTATTTTTTAAAGGTGCATCTGGTGTTGGGCAGACTACCACGGAATGTAACCTGCCCTACTGTTGGTCCAAGGTATCCGTCTGACGCGGCGAAGTCAATCCCTCTGTGGTGGAAAGGCTGATTCCATGTCTGGCTGCGTCAGATACGAGCTGTTGTAAAGAAGCCTGGAAACGCTGTACGGTCTCATCGCTGGTTGGAGGAAAGCGTTGGATGCCCGCGACAGCTGCTGGTTGATTCTCTGGGATCAACACGGCATCAAGAGAAGCATCCACTTCCAATCTATCATCTGGTAAATCTTGGTTGTGCTTGGAATTGCTGCCATCTCCTTCTCCAGCCATTGTTTCACAAGGGATCTCAAGGTTTTTGCTATCATGTAGCCCCTTCTTCTAGTGCCAATTGTTGACGGTGGATTTTGTCAATTGACCGGTCAACAATTTCTGGTTTGCAAATGTAATTTTGACGTATGATAAAGTGCAAGAGACACAAAACAAACAAATATTACGTGGTAAAACTCCGGTGATCGGAGGAACATCCAAGGGTGATTGCCTAAGCAACCTAGCCAATTTCACTATAATGATCTTTGCAATTACACACTCTGCTCTCCTCTCTATTTTTGCCGTCCCTTCTGCTTATTCTTTGCAGGGGTATTTATACACGACTCCCCTAGGTTTTTTTGGGTCCTGCTAGGGTTTAGTACCGTGATACATAAGTTGAGGAGTGTTGAGTTTACTTTGTGATTCTTTCCTAATTCTATGCTGATCTTTCCTTTTTCTTCATGGATCCTGGATCCGTTTTGGACTCTAGTGAGCTGTCAAGGAAATCTCTTTGTTTCCTTATGGGACTCTGCTTCTCAGTAATAGATTCGCAAACTTGTGAACGATATACATCAATTATATTGGTGTATAGGTGGCGAATGGATTTCACTAGGCAATCCCTTCATCTGTGCCGAACGCATGTAGTCGGACACTTTCTGTACTCGGGGTACTCGGCATCATTTCGCCATTTCTGGCTATATCTCCTGACTCAACCTGAGGTAATCCCATCTTTCCCGATCAGTCTCTTCGCTCGTGGGTTGCTCTTATCCATGCTGTCTACTGACGTGTCATCTGTGGCGAATTTTACCCACAACAGTGCCCAACTTTTAACTTAAGTTGTGAACATTATTCAAGACTAACTAAAGAATTGTGTCTACCTCATACATATCCAAATGTACGAACAATTCTTCTTTTCTCATAGTCTTTTGACCTTATGATTATTTACTTTGACAATTATAATATTAAATGCTATATAAGATTTTGTTAACAAACAGAAATCACTTTATTGATATGAAAAGATTGTCAAGTACAATATTACACTCTTGCTATTGAGCATAATCCTAACATATGGTAACTTGGAGAGCTATAAGCAGTCTATGAGCTCTTGGCGATTGCTGATATTATTCACGAGGATTCACTATCTCCTATAAGATTGTCTAGGGTATGAATAAGAATCATTTACTTATTCCATCTTTATTTAAGAGTGCAATTTTAGTTCTTTAGTGGAATGAACTAAAATTAATAGATTGAACCTAAGTAAATCATTTGTTGATTGTGATTGAGTTATGTCTATTGGAGCTTAAATTTAGATAGGCCTGCCAAGATCCCCAATCCACACGGACTTGCATGAATCTCTTGATATATTCTACCAGACTAATTATGGGTCCATCTAGAATTGTATTAAGGCATGTGGACTTGTTTTTTTTTAGTAAGAATGGACCTAGTTCACATGTGGGCATTTTAATTAAAGGTCTAATGGATTTAATAAAATGGAAAAATAATATATGGGCCTATCTTAGTGTATGGGCGGCAAGGCTTATATAATAGTCTAAATATATTATTTTATTTTATTATTTGATTAAATGGAAATTAATTAATTGATTGATTAATTATTTAATTAAGAATCAAAATCTTTTTCTGACTAGGAAATATGTTTTATAGTGTTATACTATTGGTAGTGGTCTATTAAATAAGGGATAAGTAGATAAATAAGGGATTTATTTATCTAGTCAAATTAGGAAGTCTTTTATATAGTCACAAATACACTAAAGAGTTGGATTAGGGTTTGAATATTATATACATGACAAGTTGAATTTGGATTGCAATACAAATATACAATATATAAGGCAAGAATTCAGGCGGCATATATTTTTAATATATAGGCAAGAATTCAGGCGATATATATATTGGGATAGGCAAGAATTCAGGCACACTATATAAGATATATATGGCAAGAAGAATTGTAATATATATTGATATATATTATTTATATGGACTTGGCCGAGATATATATAATTTATATATGGCAAGAAGAACTCCAATATATATATATATTATTCTCACAAGAAGAATTCATCCACGATTAATACTTTTTTGGGCAAGAAGAATTCGTGAGATATATATATATTCTTTGTATATTTTTCGGAAACCCTAAGGTCTTGGACTTGAGAGTTATTTTCTTTTGCTAAAGAAAAATCCATTTATCGCCATGGCAACCATGTGGCGACCTTGAGGGCGAACTTCTGATGCTTGAATAATTCCTTTGTCGTCATGGCGGCCATAGGGCGACCTTCTCTTGCTCAAATAGCAAGAATGCCATGTTTCACCTATTTTTGTGTCTTTTTGCACCAAAGTCCTCATCTTCTTCCCAAATGCTCTAGAAGGCTAAGAAAACCTAAAACACTCGATTTTACAATATTAAATACGAGGAAATGCCCGAGAATCAAGCGTAAAGAGACGGGAATAAAGGCCAAAATCATACCTATTTTGTCTTGATCAAATACCGTCAAACCTATATTTTGCGAATCCTTGAGCAAAACAATCGCAAATCAAACCCCCAAAAATATGCATCAAGATATCTCAAAGGCTTTTTACTTTCTCATGGTCAATATGCGAAACCAAAATGAAGAGATTAAAACAATTATGCACTAGTGGGGACTTATACATGTAAGAGAATGTCAAGTAAGGATTAAGAGCATGCCACTCTAGATATGATTGTACATAATGCGATCTTACATTCGAAATGTCAAAGCTTCAAAGCAAAGGTACTATTCAGTTTAGAATGTAATTCGCCTTGATACTAATCCTCACCGGATTCTCTCTTCTTTTCTGTAAGACTCCTAGGTTTCACTCAAAAAAAAATACATGCGCAATATGAATTCATGCTATGGATATCTAATTGATTGCACATGATGATCATTAAAAACACAATTTTTGAAAAGTAAGTCTCATGAATGGAATTGCAAGCCATGAATTAGAAAGAACATGTATCAACCAAATTTCACAAAATGGACAATCCTAAAGATTATGAAGGTCTTTCTTTTGGTTGTAATGGGGTCTTAGGTGATGGTGAAACAAAGAATGGGACAATGGATAACAAGGAACCCGATGATTACACTAATTGTCCAATTTGTATCTCTGTCTTCTTCATTGAAGCATGAATATTCTGAAATTGTACATTGTTATGTTGCTACATCTGCTCCATTCGTTGCTCCATACGTTGGAGCATATCTTCAATTGATGGCCTCTTGGGTTGGGATTCAGAAGTTTGTTGAGCTCTGGTAGTAATCTATCTCTGATTGCTATTGTTATTTCCCCATTGAGTACCGGTGTCTTGATTGTTGTTTCCCCATTGATTACTAGTGTTCTGATTGTTGTTTAACCATGAAAAGTTAGGATGATTTCTCCAACCTGGATTGTAAGTGTTGGAATATGGATCATTCCTAGGTTTGGGATTATAATTGTTCATAGCTTGAACTTCTTCTTCCTCAGGTCCAGGACCTGTTGCCTGGTGTTCTCCCGTAAATACTCTTTGTTTCAATTGCCCAATTTCAGTAGCAAAAGAGTCTATCTTTTTCATCATCTGTGTCATCTAAATAGAACTTTCTATGTTAGCATCTATGGTATACATTCCCTTCTTCCTCCTGGAATTCTTGTGATGAGAGTTCTGGGCCAACTTTTCAAAGATAGCATACACCTCATCAGGCTGTTTGTCATACATAGATCCTCCACAGGCATTGTTCACTAAAAGACCTGACACTTTAGTCAAACCATCATAAAACCACTAAGACAACTGATTAGTAAGAAACCCATGCTGAGGACAATCCCTAGTATATTTCTTGAAAAGCTCTCATGCCTCATAAAAAGTCTCATTGTCTTGTTGAATGAAGCTTGAGATTTTGGCTCGGATTTCACTGGTTTTCTAAGGTGCATAATACTGATCAGTAAGCTTTTCCCTTACTTCATCCCATGTTCTCAAAGATGCTGGAGGCAATGTCAATAGCCATATCTTCGCCTCTCTTTTCAATGTGTGCGGAATGCATCTCATGCGCAGCTGATCTTTAGTAATCCTATAGTTAGGTAAAGATTGTATTGCTGCGTAGAACTCTCTGAAGAACAAAAGTACATCTTCATCTGGTAAACCATGGAAACTAGGCAGCTGATTATAATGGCTACTTTTCAGTTCATAATTCCTTGCTGTCGGTTCTAGCACAATGCACAAAGGATGATTGCTCACAACTGGCCTACTATAATACTTTATAGTTCTTATGGGTTCTGGTTCTGGCTCATATGCTGGATTAGGAACAAAGTTAGGACCCCGGTGGACCCTTTATTGGTTCTGATTCTGTCCATCTTCCATTGCTAAATTTCTGACATGATCAATGTTATCGTTCAAAGGTAATAATTCTCCCTGTTGGGATCTTCTACCTTGCATTTGTTATCAACACCTGCAACGAGACAAGAGAAATCACGAGTAAACTCTAAAAAAGAAAGAAAGAAAGAAAAAAAATAAAAGAAAATTCTAAAAAGCTAAAAATTAAAGACTCAGCTACCTAAACTAAAATAAACCTATTAACTAAAACTAAAACTAGAAGTAATCAATAAATTCAACTAGTCCCCGGCAGCAGCGCCAAAAACTTGATGGATAGAATCATGTTATAAAAACCTAACTCGCAAGTGCATGAATCGTGAGATAAGTACAACGACAAGTAGGGATCGTTCCCACGAGGAAAAGTGATTTATCGACTAAAACTAGTTCTAATTAAAGCTAAGCAAGTAACATTAACCAATAGATTTGAGATTAATTGATTGATTGGTTGATTGGAGATTAAAACTATATTAAACTAAGAAAGCAGTTAACAAGAATATGTGAATGTGATCAAGAGGTGAGAGGACTAGGTCATCAATGCTCCCCAACAACGTTTACTCAATGCTTCGAATTGACTTTTATAAATAATGTTAATCAAGTTAAGGGTTCGTTCTTAAATTATGTATAATTAATACCATGTGGTCCTGGAATGAATCAAGTATTCTCTACTACAATCTACCTCAAAACCTGTATATAAACTATAACAGAAAATCCATCAACCACAAACCAAGCGTTCTCAATTACAGCCTACCTCAAAACCTGCATATAAACTATAACCAAAAACCCATAAAGCACAAAATCAAGTATTCTCAACCACAATCTACCTTAAAACCTGCATATAAACTATGACTGAGAACCTATTAAGCATAAGAACAAGAGAACCAAAATTTACGTGCAATATCCTGCTACGATAAATTTTATCCATTCAATTGAATATTGGCTGAGAATGGTGAAACCCACTCGCATCTCAGCCTTTAAATTATCAAACCCTAAATTCAAGCCTAGCATAAACCATGCATCAACAAGAATAAATAATCATGAATTGAATGAATCGAAACTTTGAATTTAAGAAAATATAGTCAATTCTAACAAAGAGTATTCATAGAGGTTCACATTGATTCCCTAGTATGGAGTTAGTTACACATAGTTGAAATAAAGAAAAGAGAGAAGTGAATGATAAAACCCATGGAAACAGTTGACACTCTTCCAATCTCTGATGTTGAAATCTTCTCCTTCGTCTTCGAATCTTCTATATGAAAGGTGGATGAGAGTTTTTGAGTGATTTGTCTATGTAGAATGTCTTTCTAATTGTTGGAGACGAACCAGACCTCCCAGAATAAAGAATCCTCTATTTATATCTTCACAGGCCACTGGGTGAAAAAGCCCTATTTTCTCTCGGATAAGCCAAATCGCTGCGGGTACCACTGCCGCTTTGGCAGCAATTGTGGCAGCGGTCTTTAGAAATTGGGAACGCTGCCATTGTGGCAGCGGTGAGGCAGCGCTTTGGACAACGGCCTCCTCTGCTCCATTAATCGTTGTGACGACTGATACTGAAAATATCAGCGATCTTGAGAGCGGTTTGCTCAATTGCATAAAAGACCCTTGACTTCTCCAAAATAGCATTTTTCATCTGAAATTCTTCAAACATATCAATTTGATCCAATAACTTGGAAACACTTAAGCACACCCATTAAACCCCAAAAAGACTCGAGAAACAAGCAATTGATAGGAGGAATGGGGATCAAAAACATATACAATAAATGACCGATCAAACATTATAGGGGTGTGTGGACTTTTCTAGCATGATTGGTAATTTTGAACTACTAATTGTCCAAATTTGTTGTATTACCTTGTTACACCCCATAGCCATGTTACAACAAAAGAAAAGACCTTTTTGATCCATAATGAGTCTAAATTGGGAATGTCGGTTAACACTTGTTCTTTCACGTTCATGGCATAGTGATCATTTCCTAGTATAGTCATTGCTTAAATTCTATATATCATTCATCTTTGCATATATGTGCATGTGGAACCTAGGGCTTTGAGGAAAAGAAGAGAGTGAATCATGTGAGTTTAGAATTGAAGCGAATTACATTCAAGACGTGTGACATAGTAGTCCCTAATGCATGAGTACCTTTAGGTGTGGGACTCGTGTTTGTGCGAGTTTCCTTTTGGTATCTCCAAGTTGCTTTAGATAATATGCATATGTTTGCTCCTCTCGATCACACATTTTTGTATCACATCACTAATTGGACTTGCGACCCTTTTTGAAACTATTGTCTAAGTTTCTTTTTATTTTTAGTCAAGTCAGTCGTCTGTCCGTCTTATTTGTTTTATCTTTGTTTTGCTCGAGGACGAGCAAAGGTTTGGTTTTGGGGTATTTGATCGGACCAAATATGTTGCATATTTTGGCCCTCAAATCCATAGCCTCTGTATTGTTTTCATGTGTTTTCATCATCACTTATGGGCTATATGTTCGTATTTTCAAGTATTTTCCCATTTCGGGAGATTATAGCATATTGTGAGGCTTTTGGGTGAAAAAAGGACTAGGAGTTACAAAAAGAAGAAGAAAGGCATCAGAGGATACAACAGTGCGGGTCCCAACCGCACTCCACCCACACTCTTGCCCAGACTAGAGGACCTGATTGCTGAAGACTGATTAAGTGCGGGTGAACGTGGGTAAATGACCTGCACTCCACCCGCACTCTTGCCAAACCAAAGGACCTGATTGCTGAAGACTGATATAGTGCGGGCGAGTGTGGGTAAATGACCCACAATCCACCCGCACTCTTACCAAGCCAGAGAAGACCTAATTACATAAGTTGATAAAGTGCGAGTGAGTGCGGGTTATCCAACCGCACTCCACCCGCACTCTTACCTAGATCCGGGAGTCCAAAATTGAAGGAAAACGATAAAGTGCAGGTGAGTGCGGGTCAGTGACCCGCACTCCCTCGCGTCAGACATCATTTAAAGGCTAAGTTGTAACCTATTTTTAGGGACTATAAATAGAAAGTGTGTATTATGCTTTTATTATCTTTTTAACACTTAAAAACTTTGAAATTGTAACTAGATCTAGGATTTCATTTCTTTTTTGTTTCATACATTCTCTACTCAACATCTAAGGGATTATCAAGGTGGATATGATCTTCAAGGGTTATTTCTTATCTTTTCTCTTATTTCTTTTATTGTAAATGAGTAGCTGAATCCCACTATGGGGATTTATGGATTAGTTCCAAATGATTGGGTTTCTTGTATATAAGCTTTATTTCTCTTATATGTCTATCTTCTTTTGATTTATTCTAGAGTATAAATGAATTTCATTAGAGTTCCTTGTATTAGATACATCCTCTTTACAAGCCTTCCTTGAATTCTATCTTTTTAGACAACTAAATATACACTCTAAATAGTTGTTTATTACTCACATGAATAGATGAGATTCTCATAATCTCGGCTCAATAACCAAGTTCTTAATCTAGGTTCGAATGGGTGTCCATTTCTATACATCCTAGAACAACTCTCGTGAGAGGCTAGAAGCCATTCTATACACCCTAGGTGGCTACCATAGTCGGTTGAGCCCGAGATAGATATATATGCTTCATTGATAGGGTCCTAACGAGCAACCGACGCTATACACCCTAGGTCAGTTGTCTAGGAGGGACCAATCCTTAATAGGAGACCTCCTATACATCCTAGGTGGGTCTCTTACTATGGATACATAGCCAACCTATACACTCTAGGTTGGCTACAGTTGTTAGAGTTGCGCTTATTTACCAAGTTTATTACAATTAGCCCAATTGTTTGCTTACTAATCTATTAACTCCCTAGTTGCCATATATTCATCTTTCATTACATTACATTCTATTTCTTTGTTACATTTCTAGTTTACTATTTAGTACATGATATTTCACACTTCAACATTATTAATCACTTTTCTTATTTGCATCAATATAACTTAAATAGCAAATTAGTCTTAGCTTCATTATGATCTCTATGGACAACCCTTGCTTGCCACTATACGAGTGTTTTCAACAGCATTATAAGCATTGCTAGGCTTACGAATTGAGTTTGACAAGTGAATTTAAACGGCATACAAAATTACTACGTCAATTTCTTGTATGCAAAGCATTTTTAATTCACACATTTTCAATAAAATAAATCTCTTTGTTTCTTTCCAATTAATTGAGTGCATAAAGTGGCTTATATGATTATGCAAATATCTAGTTGTTAGGATTATGCTCAATAGCAAGAGTATAATATTGTATTTGACAATCTAATCATATTAATAAAGTGATTTCTGTTTTAACAAAATCTTATAGCATTTATAATTATAATTGTCAAAGTAAATAATCATAAGGTCAAAAGACTATGAGAGAAGAAGAATTGTTCGTACATCTGGATATATATGAGGTAGACACAATTCTTTAGTTAATCTTGAATAACGTTCACAGCTTAAGTTAAAGGTTGGGCACCTTTAACTTGTTAAAGTTGTAGAATTCTTTTGCTAGCATTTGAGTGGGATCAAATGTGTTATGATGAGTCTAAAATCATCGAAGGGTCTTCGAGTAAAAGAATCTAGTGCACTGGGTGCATTGAACTGGATCACAATGAAATATTTTATCTAAAACCGTCAATAGATAAAAGTCTTTTCATTATCAGGACAATCGGAGAGTCTATCTTAATCCTAATATAAATGATGGACTTATGGTTGTAAGTGTTATCATTTGAGCTATCAATGAGTACGATTATATAGCATAGTCTATCCTCGATAGTTTGGTGGTATTCTTTTACTAATCAATAGAGGACTTCATTTATAGATATGGACATCGTGGCTCCATTTATTAAATGTGAGTAGAATATCATCATATGGATGTTTTGAGGTTTTGGATATTAAATCTTAACGTTTAGTTTTCAATAGTGACTATTGAAAGATGACTTCTGGACAAGTCATAATATATATCCAAGTTCAAAGTGTGGTCATATGAGTAAATATGGTAACTTTGAGAGCTATAGGCAGTCTATGAGCTATTGGCGATTACTAATATTCTTCACGAGGATTCATTATCTCCTATAAGATTGTCTAGGGTATGAATAAGAATCATTTGCTTATTCCTTCTTTATTTAAGAGTGCAATTTTAGTTCTTTAGTGGAATGAACTAAAAGTAATATATTGAACCTAAGTGAATCATTTGTTGATTGTGATTGGGTTATATCTATTGGAGCTTAAATTTAGATAGGCCCGCCAAGATCCCCAATCCATATGGACTTGCATGAATCACTTGATATATTCTGCCGAACTAATTATGGGTCCATCTAGAATTGTATCATATGGACTTGTTTCTTTTAGTAAGAATAGGCCTAGTTCACATGTGGGCCTTTTTTATTAATGTCCAATGGATTTAATAAAATAGAAAAACAATATAGAGATATATAATTATTATATATGGCACATGGCCGAGATATATATGTATTATATATGGCACATGGCCGAGATATATATATATATATATGAATTATATATGGCACATGGCCGAGATATATATGATATTATATTGTTTTATTTTTATTATTTAATTAAATGGGAATTAATTAATTGATTGATTAATTATTTAATTAAGAATCAAAATCTTTTTCTGACTAGGAAATATGTTTTTTAGTGTTATACTATTGGTAGTAGTATATTAAATATAAAAGACTTTATTTGGTAAGTAGATAAATGAGGGATTTATTTATTTAGTCAAATTAGGAAGTTTTTGATATAGTCACAAATACACTAAAGAGTTGGATTAGGGTTTGAATTCTAAAAGATTGATTGAATTCTTTTGTGGAACACAAATCCTTTTTTGTAGAGGATTTCAGTCACCACCTTGTTAACACAAGATAGAATTCAGAACCATAGTTTTTGGGGAAAAAGATTTCAGAACCATAGTTTTGGGATAGAATTCGGAACCATAGTTTTGGAAAGAATTCGGCACCATAGTTTCTTTGGAAAGATTTCAGTACCATAGTTTTTGTAACTATGGATTCGGCCACCATAGTTTTTGTAACTTTGGATTTGGCCACCCTAAGGTCTTGCTCTTGAGAGTTATTTTCTTTTGCTAGAACAAAAATAAAATCTATCTCTTAGACTAGTGTGATTTTCAGCCAAGAGGTATAGAGAGAAAAGTTTGTTCTTATTTCGATAGTGCACTAGTTACTTTTACACCAAAAGGTTTTGTGCACAATTTCGAATAAGGTTCACGCAAGTTTCGATCTAACGATTGTGAATTCAAAAGTGACCGGAACATTCTTTGTTGTCTCTTGGAACTTTTTATGACTAATGAAAAAGAAAAGGTTTTGTTAATCCATCCCTAGGTACACAATTCAAAGAGAATGGAGACCACACTCCTAGGTGATTCACGTTCATTATAGGATTGGAAGATCTTGCAGATTACCATCAACGCAACGTCAATCGGATCACGCGACAAATGTATGATATCTTTAGTATTATATGTTAATTAATTAGAGAGGTTCAAATTATGGAAAAATTTTAAACTATACTAAACACTTTTTTCACTTCCACCGCGTGTATTTTTCCCTACACTAGTGTGCTATTATCTCTCTTTGCTAAGGTGACCCGGTTGGGGACTACTCCTTTGCCTATATCATGACAAAAAAGGGGAGTATAATGAAAGAATGTGGTAAGGGGAGTTTCTATTGTAGTAGCAATTGTGCATTTTAGGGAGACTAAAAATTGAGGGGGAGTAACCCAATGAGGGGGAGCATTGCATTAACATTCATTGCATGATGTTGTACTTAAATTCATAAATGCAAATGCTTGTTTTATTTTTCACTTGATCTTCTCACATACACTTGCTTTGGAAAGTGTAATTTTTTTGTGTGTTGAAGGGTTGACGGTTCTACAAGAGATTGAAGATTTGAAGTTTTTACTTTTTATATCTCTTTGTAATGTCGAATGTAATTGTTATCCCGTAGCTTCAATTATATTGTGAGGATCATGTGAGTGGTGGTTTTGTCATGAAATAGCCAAAGGGGGAGATTGTAAGGTCTCAATTATTGATTGGCTTATTTAGTAGACAAACAACATTTGGGGGTTTTGATGTAAGGGTAGCTTAGGCTCTCAAGACCTCAAAAGAAGAAGCACTCTAAAGGTATATTTCTAAGTGTTCTAGCAAATGAAGAGATGTAGTTGCACACACACACAACTCATGCATATATGTTTATCTTGTATGTTATGTATGTTATTTGGTTGCATTAATGTTATTTAATCTCTCTTCATACTTGCCCATATGATTGCATCTTGTGTTAATTATTGTCGTGTCACATTTAGGCATTAGGATGCACCATTGTGTTGGGTGCTATTCAAAGCGATATACAAAGCGTTGTTCGAACAGTGCCTATCTGAGACCTGTTGAGGCTTAGGAAAGGCGATGTACAGACCTGATGCATTTTTTATGGTCGTTGTTGGGTCGTTGTACAAAGCGTTGTACATGCAGCGACACTCTGTTTCCCGAGAAGAACAGAGTTGTGGCGCCATTGGGTCGCTGTTCAGAAGCGCCTACGAACAGTGCCAATGAAGATGTTCTTCATTTTTCCCAGGTAGGCGCTATACAAGTCGCTCTACATACAACGACTCGTATAGCGCCCAAGGAAAAATATGTGTCACTTTTCAAAACGATGTCACTTCATTGTGGCACTCTATATATATGCCTCTTTGCCTTTAGGTCAGTTTTAAGAGTTCAAAAATTCATATTTTTTCCTTAGAATATTTTTCAAGTGAAAAATTCTCAAGAACTCTCCTTTAAACACTCAAAGACATTCCTTTGTGCATCAAAGAACATCTTGCATCATTCATGCATGGTTTTGCATAATCACAACTTGCTTGGTAAGATTTTTACTAACTTCATCTAATTTTAGTTTCTTTCTTGTCAAGTCATCTTTTTATTTACTTGTATGTTTTAAGATCATATGCTAGATACAAGATAGAGATTGTTTGTGATGAATATGATTAAGTGTCGTATTGTGATAACTAATTAGGTTTTGCTTAATCTTAATTAGCTAAGCTTTATGATATGTCATTTTGCTTTTGATATCTAGTATTGTTTTAATTGATATATCATCATCCTAGATAAGGATATAGGGTTACCTAGCTCTTGTTGCATTTTGAGTATTTTACATATTCACATAGGTTGCATTTCCTTCATTGAGAACTAAGTCTTGTGTTGCTTCCAGATTAGGTTGCGTAAATCACAAGCAATAGGACTAGGTTCATTCATATTGGGATTAGATAGGTGTGTGATTATATACCGGGATTAGGTTGTAATCTTTAACACATTTAGTGGATTCGTGGTTATAGTGTGGCACACTTATTAGCCCGTAGTTTTTCCCGTGAGGGTTTCCACATAAATATCAAGTTTTATTTAATTTTTGTACCATATTACACTTGTTGTATATATATTGACTATTAGGGGTATTTTCGTAATCTTGACCATACACGAAAATTGGGTAAAATTAGTTAAAATCTATTCACCCCCCCCCCCCCCCCCCCCCCTCTAGATTAATATTAGAACACACCGTAATTTGTTTCATAATAAATATAGGGAGCAAAAAATATATACTTTTAAGACACAAAAATATTTTCAAGAGAGAAACTCCAAAGAACTTTTCTTTAACTCTCTAAACCCATTTTCATGTGCATCAAACATCATCCAAGCATCATCTAGGATCATCTAGGATGCATCTAAGCATGGGTCGTCTTCAACACACATGATTTGGTAAGTTGAACACCATACTCATCCATTTTAGTGTTCTTACCTTTTAATTAATCTCATTTGTTACTTGTATGGTTTTAGATTAAATTCTATTTTACAAATTTGAGATTATTGTGTTGAATATTTGTGTGTTGTATTGTGATAGCTATAACCTAGGATTGTTTTATCTTATATAGCTATGCTTTATACCATGACATATAACAATTGATATCTAGGATTGATTTAATTGTCATCATTTAATCCTAGATAAGCATTTAGTGTAACCTAGCATTAATTGCATATTTGGATATCATGCATATTCACATAGGTTGATTAATCTTTTCATTGAGAAGTAAGTCTTATGACTAAGGTTGCTTAGGCCGTAAGCAAATTGATCTAGGGTTGCTATTAAAGGCCTGCGAGTAGTAGTGGTGGATTAGTAACCGTGTAGGGTTTGAGGTGGTCACCTAGGTTATGGACAGCATTACAAATAGTGATTTCGAGGATCGTGTGTGGCACACAAAATAGCCCGTGGTTTTTCCTTGTTGAAAGTTTCCACGTAAAAATCAAGTATCATTTAAATACCGCATTTTATACTTGATTTTATATTGTGACTAGTTTAGGGCTTAAATTTGAATATTGACTAATTAATAAAATTTGGTAATATAACTTGATTAAAATCTATTCACCCCCCCTCTAGATAGTTTTATACACATCGGTTTATTTGTTTCATAGCTCAAATTCGGCAGGCTTTGTAGTTGTCAATAAGAGAGGTAAAGGAGAGAGTAAGAGCGAAGAAGGACCCAAAAGGAAAGGGGAGAATGGAAGAAGATTGAGATACATTTCTATCTTCGCCAGTAGCTAGTTATTTCAATTTCATTGAACTTGTTTGTTTATATCTTAATTAGGATGTTTTTAATTTCTAAACTATTATTTGCTTCATCTATAGTTCTTTTGGTGGATACTTTTTTGTGATTGATCTCTAGTTCTTTTGGTGGATTTTTTTTTTTTTTTTTTTTGTTGTGATTGTTGGGATATTTGATGATGAATATGTTTTGCATGGTTGGATATTTTGGAAATTTACATGTGCTTTGATTGGATTTGTACATGATTATTTCATTTATAGTTTATATTGGTTTAGGGGTTGTTGATGCTTTCATTCTATGATTTGTGAACGCTTGATGATGTTAGAAATTTGTGTGCCTTGTGCCTTAAAGATCATATTCATAGTTGATGCCTTTTTAAGATAAGCCTTTATTATTGTTTTTATTTTTCGTTGTTGGGAATTGGTTGTGTATGCCTAGTGCCTAGGTTTTGTTTTGTTTTAGTTTATGTGTTGTGTTTGGTGCTTGCCTTTGAGACGAGTTCTCTTGTCCAACATTGAGGACAATGTCGATTTTTGGTTTGGGGGTGTAGTGTAAACGCCTTTGTAGTGTCATCCTATTTTTATCTTTTTGTTTTGATTTTCCATGCTTTGAGTCCAAAATTTTCAAAATTCACTACATGTGGCTAGTTTTTGAGCTTCAAGCTTGGTGAGATGTCTAGTTTGTGTGTTTGTGGAGAATTTATATATGCTTAGGGTGTTGAGTTTGAGTAACTTTTTGTCACTCAAGGGGTTGCACTAGCACTTCACGGGTTTGTCCCATCTTTCTAGTGCCTTAGTTGAGGGAACTCGGTACTCAAGCGCCTTGTTTTAATAGTGGAGATTTCCATTTGAAAAGTTTACAAACGCAAGCCTAAAAAGCGTGTAATTATGAGGGAAAACATTTTTCAAATATTAAACACTATTCACTTTTTGAGAAACATGTATAGTCTCATAGCATCATTAGCATCATATGCCATAGAACATGCATCACTTTAAGTGGACTACTTGACTAATGTTTGTATTCCTTTGATAGATGGACTTTTAGATATAATTTTCAGCAATGTGTGTGCATAACTACTCAAATAGCCTAAACACTATCTATGTCCATATTGAGTGTGCTCTGATTGCCAAATTTGAGGCCAAACACTTAAATTTTTCATTTCATCACCCACAACATCACAACAACCATATAACCTAAGCTCAAACCTTACCCTAGTTCTCAATCATGTTAGGATGTGAAATTGTAGATAATCAAGGCATAAAGCTCTCAAACGTAAATGTAGTAAGTGCTTAGGCCAAATGTGTAATTGTGCAAGGCAAAAGGCTCCAAATGTATATGTAAGGTGTTAACCGCCAAAATTGGCGGAGAACCAAAGAAGAATTTTCCACCTCGATACAAGGAGGAAGTAGGTGTTAGGATTATGCTCAATAGCAAGAGTGTAATATTGTACTTGACAATTTTTTCATATTAATAAAGTGATTTCTGTTTTTAACAAAATTTTATATAGCATTTATTATTATAATTGCCAAAGTAAATAATCATAAGGTCAAAAGACTATAAGAAAAGAAGAATTGTTCGTACATCTGGATATGTATGAGGTAGACACAATTCTTTAGTTAGTCTTGAATAACGTTCGCAACTTAAGTTAGAGGTTGGGCACATTTATCTTGTTAAAGTTGTAGAATTCTTTTACTAGCATTTGAGTGGGATCAAATGTGTTATGATGAGTCTAAAATCATCGAAGGGTCTTCGAGTAAAAGAATCTAGTGCACTAGGTGCATTGAACTGGATCACAATGAAATACTTTTTCTAGAACCGTCAATAGATAAAACTCTTTTCATTATCAGGACAATCGGAAAGTCTATCTTAATCCTGAGATAAATGATGGACATATGGTTGCAAGTGTTATCATTTGAGCCATCAATGAGTACGATTATATAGCATAGTCTATCCTCGATAGTTTGGTCGTATTCATTTGTTAATCGATAGAGGACTTCATTTATAGATATGGACATCGTGGCTCCATTTATTAAATGTGAGTATAATATCATCATATGGATGCTTTGTGGTTTTGGATATGAAATCTTAACGTTGAGTTTTCAATAGTGTCTATTGAAAGATGACTTCTAGACAAGTCATAATATATATCCAAGTTCAAAGTGTGGTCATATGAGTAAATATGGTAACTTGGAGAGCTATAGGCGGTCTATGAGCTCTTGGCGATTACTGATATTCTTCACGAGGATTCATTATCTCCTATAAGATGGTCTAGGGTACGAATGAGAATCGTTTACTTATTCCATCTTTATTTAAGAGTGCAATTTTAGTTCTTTAGTGGAATGAACTAAAATTAATAGATTGAACCTAAGTGAATCATTTGTTGATTGTGATTGGGTTATGTCTATTGGAGCTTAAATTTAGATAGGCCCGCCAAGATCCCTAATCCGCACGGACTTGTATGAATCACTTGATATATTCTACTAGACTAATTATGGGTCCATTTAGAATTGTATTTAATATATTAAGAATATAATTTGCACATTATTTATTTAATAGGCTGTTTAATTATATTAATATATTAATGAAAGGCATGTGGGCTTGTTTCTTTTAATAAGAATGAGTCTAGTTCACATGTGGGCTTTTTATTAAAGTCCAAATGGATTTAATAAAATAAGAAAAACAATATATGGTTCATGTTATAGTCATGGGCGGCAAGGCTATTTTTTTAAGCCCATTATATTGTTTTATTTTATTATTTAATTAAATGGAAATTAATTAATATGTTAATTAATTATTTAATTAAGAAACAAATCTTTTTCTGATTAGGAAATATGTTTCCTAGTAGTATACTACTATTAGTAGTATATTAAATATAAAAGATTTTATTTGTTTAGTCAAATTAAGAAGTCTTTTATATAGTCACAAATTCACTAAAGAGTTGGATTAGGGTTTGAATTCTAAGAAGTCTTTTGTGGAAACACAAATCCTATTTGGAAAAGGACTTTGGTGATCACCTTGTTGGACAAGGTTAGTATTCGGCAACCCTTAATATATTAGGGCAAAAAATTCGGTCCTTATATAACACATGGGATGAATTTCGGCCAACCCTAGTTTTTGCCTTTGAAGAATTAATTTTCTTTTGCTAAAGTGGAAAAATAAAATCCTACTCTAAGACTAGTGAGATTTTTCGGCCAAGAGGGGTTGTGAGAAAAGAATTGTTCTTATTTCGATAGTGCACTAGTGATCTGAACATCAAGAGATCTTGTGCACAATTTCAAATAAGGTTCACGCGAATTTCAATCTAACAATTGTGAATTCAAAAGTGACCGGAACATTCTTAGCATACTTTTGGAGTTTGTTGTGACTAACAGAATCAGAAAAGTTTTTTGTTGTCCATTCTCAGGTTCACAATTCAAAAGAAGGGAGATCACGCTTCTAGGTGATTCACGTTCTTGATCGGGTTTGGAAGATCTTGCGGATTACCATCGATGCTAGTCAATCGGATCATGCGACAAAGGTATTTTATCTTTTCGTATATATGTTTTTTTAATTAAAGGGTTAAGGTTCAATATGGGAAATTTAAAAAAATATATATACTAAACTCTTTTTAGTCTCGCTTCCGCCGCGTGCAAACGTTTTTCCCTACAGTAGGAACCTAGATACCATTCGGCTACCCCGAAAAGAGAGGGATCCCGATTGATCCGAGTGCATACCCCCTCCAACGGGGTCCATCCCAGCAACTCCCTAGCCTCACATGGACCCCGTAATACCCCGACATGGAAGTTCAACCAAGCACCCCGCTACCGTATCACCCATGAAGCAGCGGGATACTTAGGAATTCATACCGTCTTCTGGAATCAACCCACTGACCAGGAAGATACCAGGTGAGGACACTCCCAAAGAACAAGACTCATACACCTAGAAGACCGGATTAAAGCTCCATGGAAAAATATTGAAACGCCGCCGTCTAGTCAAAACAGAAAAAGTAGACTTCTCCCCGCCAACTGAGAGTTCTATTAACAAGTCAACTCTGTTAGAATCCTCCCAGGAAGGAAAGACTTGATCTTGAGAGCTCCTATGAGATTATCTCCTTCTAGGAAGGAAAGACTTGATTCTGACGATAAAAGCTCCGAGATTATCTCCTGAAAAAAAAAGGAGGTCCTACAATTGCCAAACCCTAAACTGAAACTATAGGAGTGCATGGCAAGCACCGGGACCTATATAAACAACATGATATACACCAGAAAAGGGGATCCAAAAAGACCAGACAAAAAACCCTACGTTCAGTTCTACTTATCGACACGTACGAGTTCACCACCACGATCTCCATTGCTCACTGAATCTCCATACTCTACCATTAGCTTAGAAAAACACAACTCATGTACTTGTAAGGCAAAGCGACAATCAATAAAGATTTTGTTTGGTCTATCATACTTTTATCCAAATCATACGGGTATTGTTGAGAACATAGTCAGTATCGAACTATGTGATACCCCTCCGACTGGGATCGATCTTGATCTTGGTCCCCTTAAAGTTGTTATTTGGAACTTCACTCTAGTGACGATTTTCTAGTAACATAAGGATTCCCATTTATTTATTGACTTATTTCGTGGACAAACCATATATTGGGGTTGTTGTAAGAGTAGCTTAGGTTATGTGTAATCAAGCTAAAGGCCCTCAAGACCTCAAGGTAACAAGCACTTCGAAGGTATATCTCTAGTGCTTAGTTTTCTTTGAAGAGATTTAGAAGCGCGCACACACTTAGCATACTTGTATTTGTGTGCATACTCTTTACATATCACATTTCACACTAGCAATTTAATTGTATATCTTGTTATGTGTTTATGTGCCTTGTAATTCGTTTTCCGAATGTGTTCGGAAACGTCCATGAGTGCACGTTAGTGTGCTTGGTTTTGCGCGAAGACTGCTTTTGGAGAATGCCCTTGGCTTATCCCTTGGTTTCACCATTTTTGGTGAAACGATGGTTACGATCGGCAGCCACGACCGCCATTCGAAACCACCGATCATAGCTGATTGTTTTTTTCTCTCGGGTTTGGTTCTGTGGTTGGATCGGCAGTTACGAAACCGCCGAATGAAACCGCCGTTGCTCCCCTGTTTCTCTCGGGATCAATTCGGCAGTTGTGATCGGTGGCCTGGCCGCCGAATGAAACTGCCAATCGTGCGTTTTCAGGGGCAAACTTGTCTTTTCACATACCCTGTTCTTGATGTCTATAAATATACAACTTTCTCATTCTTTAAAAGCAAGTTCTCTGACTCTAAAAACCCTAAACTTCAAAGAGAGATATTTGAGAGAAAATCAAATCAAGAACTCATTTTTAGCACTCAAAAACCATTCTCATATGCATCAAAATATTATCTAGCATTTTCTGGCATAGTTAGGATGCTTGCTTGCATGGGTTTTGTTCAACACACTTCCTTTGGTATGTTCTTCACTAATCTCATCTAATTTTAGTGTTTTTCATATTAAGGCATCTCTTTTCTGACTTGTATGTTCTTAGTTTATATGCTATTATACAAGATAGAAATTGTGTGTTGTTTTGATTGAGTGTTGTATTTTGATAGCAATATCTAGGTTATTTAAGATATGATTTGCTAAGCTTTATGACATGTCATTTAGCATTTGATATCTAGGAATGATTTAATTGTCATCTTATATTCCTAGTTAAGCATCTAGTGTACCCTAGCTCTATTTGCATATTTGGATATCCTTGTATATTCACTTAGGGTGTTAATCTCTTCATTGAGAATTAAGACTTGTGGCTAAGATTGCTTAGGCTACAAGCAAATTGGACTAGGTCCGTTTTTAAAGGCCTGCGGGTAGTGTTGGTGGGTTATTGATCGGGATTAAATCATTAAACCGGGATTAGGTTGTAAAAACCTTCACAATTAGTGGATTCAAGGTTCGAGTGTGGCGCACTTACCAGCTCGTGGTTTTTCCCGTGAGGGTTTCCACCTAAATATCTAGTGTTATTTAAATTCCGCACATATTACACTTGTTATATTTATTGACTAGTTTGGGGCATTTTCGTAATATTGAATTAACGTGAAAATTGGGTAAAATTGTTAAAATCTATTCACCCCCCCCCCCCCCCCCCCTCCCTCCCTCCCTCCCTCCCTCCCTCTAGATTAATATTAGAACACACACCCGAGTATTTGTTTAAGTATAAGTGCTAAAAATAAGCACTTAGAGCCTCATAGCGTTCAAATGTAAAAGTGATAAAAAAAAATAAAATTAAAAAAAACAAAAAAAAAACAATATATATATAAAGCACTTAAAGCCTTAAAAGTTCTAAATGTGAAATACTCAAAGAAATAAGAGTACAAAAATGTAAAGCACAATAGTGAATATAAAGTCAAAAGCCTAGACGCTCAAGCTCAAGAAGTTGCAAGTAAGTAGAGCTAGCTAAAGTAGTTCGTAATGTAAAGTTTCCTTGGCATTATTGATAACTTTTGCATCCCATTCCATTTCTTTCATACATCACATTTTACCCATGGCCCCATTACAACCTAAGGAAATTCCTAATTGATCTTTGAGAAAGTCTAGCATGAGAATGTTCATGCTCTTTCCACGTTCACGACATGTGATTCATTTATGAGACTAATTCACCAAAAAGAGCGGGTTATCTAAACTAATTGTATGCACATATCTTTGATTCCAATGCATTAACTCGGTCACATGCATTTGCATGAGTGTAAACTTAGGTTACGAGCGGAAAAATAAGAAAGAAAGACTTAGAGTTAAAGCGAATTACACTTAAGACGTGAGAGTGAGTAGTTTCCAACACGAAGGCACTTTTTAGTGTGGGATTCATGTTGTGCTGTGTTTTCCTTGAAATGCCTTGGGAGTTATTTCATAATGTTTTGCATGCTCTATTCCTCAATTATACACTCCTTGTTCATCTCACCAGTAGTTGGCCTTGCAGCTTATTTTAATTGTTTGACTAGGAATTTTTTTTTAGGTTGTTTTTGTTTTCATTGAATCCATTGTGTTTTTGCATGTTTTTATTCAGAGTTTACTCGAGGATAATCAAAAGTTTGGTTTGGGGGTATTTGATCAAGCCAATTTTGTGTTACATTTTAACCCTCATTTCCATATCCTTTGGCTCGATTTCAAGTAAACTCTTGTGTTTAATGGCTCAATTCTAGTCTATGCAGGCAAAATAGTGAATATTAGGCATTGGAGTTCCAAACTGGAGTTTTTGGGGCAAAGCAAGTCAGATCGAAGATTTTAAGGAAATGGAGCCCAGTTCGCTGTTGGGTCCACTGGTCGTCAACTGCGACCGAACTACGGACATACTACAAGA
The DNA here is from genome assembly GCA_954870605.1 of Acer campestre. Lineage (NCBI taxonomy): Eukaryota > Viridiplantae > Streptophyta > Magnoliopsida > Sapindales > Sapindaceae > Acer > Acer campestre. Next base: position 33,900,182 of record OX940800.1, on the reverse strand, counting down.
TTGCATTCACTTGTCATTAACAGCAAACAAACCACATATTCAAATCCAGTGGATCTTGTGGATTATCTTCCACCGGTCATCACTCGCGAAGGTCAAATGCAAACTTAGTTCTAAAGCATCTAGTGACCCAGCTTTTGTTGGTCAACCACAATGAAGACAACCATATATTTGCCTCAGTTCAAATCCAGTGGATCTCGCGAATCATATTTCGCTGGTCTTCAACCGCGAAGGAAACTATAGAAAGACTTCCAGTTCAATCCAGTGGATCTCTCTCACCATATGTCGTTGGTCTTCAAGAAAATATATGAAATAAGTGTCTAAATAAACCTAGATAAGGTGGCAGGGGGTGGGAGGGGGTTGAATAGGTTTGTACCAAATTAATTGCCAACTATTTCGATTAATCAATATTAATCTCAAACACCCCTAATATCTAACACAAATCATTATGTAAAGTAAGTGTGGAAAGTAATAGCAATGACAAAATGATTTGTTTTACATGAGAAAACTCCAAGAGGGTAAAAATGTAAGTCGCGCAACGGAAAAGAGATAGTTTTTAAATCAATAAAAACAAATAAGAATGATAGGTTTTAAAAATTTTCTATCGTTTTCTTGGGACCTTTTGTATATACACAAATATGAGAAAGAGATTTGTTTTCATTCCTTTGAAAAACACTCCTTCGTTATCTTTTCGATCCAATACCACTAAGTCTTCCTAGCTATGTCCCGTGATCTAGAAATTGTGTGTGTAGGCACGTCACGAATTCCGGGAGCGATTGAATGGAGGCTTAAGAGAACCGGAAGACAACACCTTGCTTCCCCTTGATGAATTCTGCCAACCCTAGTATGAGAGAAAAAAAAAATTGTTTTTTCTTTTCCCTCTATAGGTGCCGCCCACTTCTGTTCTCTGTAAGGTTCCGAATAGCTTCTTTTTCATGACAAGTATATCTTATATACTAGGAACCTAGGGTTTAGTAATCCAAGTTAAAATAGGATTCTAAATCTTTTTTTAATTATTACTTTTTTACTAGGGTTTAAACCTTTGACCTATTTAGAGCAAATAAAAATAATTACTTATTAATATATTTGCTCTTATCAAGGTTAGTAACTGAAACCTCCATATGACAATTTAATAATTATTAATTATTAATATGCCAATTAAATAATCATATTATTTAATAATATTTAATTCAATAATTCAATAATATATTAATTAAATAATCACATCATTTAATTAATTCCCAAAATATATTTAAGTTACTTTCGTAACACAATTAATTGAAAAAAAAAAAGCACAATTAATTGGACTATCCAATTCTCTGTGAGTCTTTGTTACTATCAATCGTATAGGGCTAGCAAGGGGACCTAATGGACCCACAGTTTTGAGCTTCAATAATTCTTAGAAAAAATTAATTAAACTCTTTAATTAATATTTCACAATTATTAACCTTGGAGTTATTCCACTAAAAACTCAAGGTTGTACTCTCGTAACTGTAGATGTTTTACACAACTAATTTTATCAATGTCCATTGATATAACTATTACATATGGCATGATCCTCCACAAGTAGTTCATAATTAGAGCTAGGTCATAAAGTCCGTTATACCTCTCTAATTATATCTTTTCCTTTAAGTACCATTGATTATCTTAAATGATTATATTCTCCATTCCTTTACAGAAGAAGAAGAGCGCTCTTAATTATTCAAGCCCCGAATCAAACCTTAAGGGAACTACTTATCTACTTTTAGCAAGAAGGAGTGGATTCTATTATTATGCGCATACCTTCCTAGTCACAAGCTAAACCGTGATTCTAAGATACGGAGATATTGACCAAGAATGATATTCCGATTTCACTCATGGTAAATCAAAAACCACGATCTAACTTGAAGGAGTTAGTAAGACACTCAAGACTTAGATCACCTATATATAGTCATCATTTGTCAATATATATGAATCTTTTTTAACTAACAGATCTTAGTGGCAGATTCATGTATATCGTGGCCCAGTCCTATATGATCACATTATATAAGGTGCCTCTATTCTCATAACACCATATGAGTAGTCTAGGATAAGACCACCGTATAATACGGAATAGACCACAGCTGTAGATAAACCACAAATAAAGTACCCAATTTTATTTGCTTTCTACGGACTATTTAGATTGTATGTCTCAAACCGAATCTCTGTACATGATATTCATATACTCAATTTGAGATTACATCTAGTAATCTTGGATGTTTGCATATATAAAATAAGCGTATAAATTAATATATTTGAATGAAATAACTACTTCTTTTATTATTGAATTTATAACATTTACATATTACAAGCTTTATGGCATAAATCCTAACAAAGAACTCACAGGCATAATTGTCAATCGAACCCTCAAATCCACTATTTGCAAATACGATTACAATCTAGATTGATCACATCATACCTATATGATTATTAATTTGTCTTTGCTACCCGTGGGCCTTTAATAGTGATTCTAGGCTCTTGCTTGTAAACTACCCAAGGTAAATACAAGACTTAACTCTCAAGAGAAGAGAAATGCAACCTAATGTGAATAAGAACAATATTCAAAGTGCATAAATGCAAGGTCAAACATTTAAGCTTATCTAGCCTTGGATGAACATGTCAAACATTCCTAGATATCATGTTGTTATATGGCATGAATACAACTTAGCTATATGAGCAAATAAAAACCCTAGATGCAATAGCTATCGTAAACAAAGCACAACACACAACACACAAATCTCCATTTATAGATAAAAATCTAATCTTGATACAAATCAAGTCATAAAGGAGATATCTTGTAAAGCAAGAACATGAGAAAAGATGAAAATGATGTTCTACTTACAAGTCGTGTATTTAAAGAAAACTCATGAAGAATAACCTCTTATATGATGCTAGATAATGTTTGAAACAAGGATGGATGATGGGTATTTGAGTTTTGGTTGATAAAAATCAAGTCTTGGTAACTTTTCTTGCAAGACACTCTCTAGTTTTCAAGAAACTCAAATTATAAGCTTTAGGTCTACCAAGAAGAGAAAGCAACATATATATAAAAGTCCCAAAGTGAAGTGACGTCATTTTCAACTTGGAAAACTAAATTCTGTCACTACCGTTGTGCGTGCCGCGGTATGGACAAGGTGTTTGCACCTTGGTACACATGACGTGTAGGCTCTGGAAAGTTTCACGGTGGGGACCGCTCTAGAGGCAAGGTGCACCCACCGCGGTCATGCACGGCAAAAAACATCAGAGGCAACATTTTGACAAGAATTGCGATTCATGCAAGGTGCACCAGCCACGGTACCCATAACAGCACAGACTGTGGTAAAGAGAAAAACTCTCTTTTCAAAACAACAAGTCACACCTAATCTATATGCATGTTGTGCAAGTGTGAAGTGAGTGATTGTCATGCATAAGTATCAAACAAGAAACACACAAGAATATTCAAGACATGTAAATGCATGAGATGTATGTGTGTGCAATCTAAATCTCTTCAAATAAGAGCCAAGACAAGTAAGCTACCTTCCTTGAAGCACTTGAAGTCCACAATGAGGTCCATTAGCATTTGAGGAGAATTCTTCAATCCTAAGCTACCATTACAATTTTAAACCCCACTGTGATTTTGTCAATGAAATAAGTCAATCAAAAAGTGAGGCATTTACAATTGCAAAGGAAACCGCAGAAAGATCTCGATTTCACTCCAGTGAATCTTGCACATCAACATACGTGGTTCCCTAACCACGAATTACGGGCCGTGAACCTCTCCAAATTTGATGACATCAGTAGTTCCAAATCTATTTTGGGAAGTGATATAAGAGCCTCATTATCTGATTTTCAAAGGACGTCCTTACATACCATTTTTACATCCTTACATCACTCTAGATCTAGGAATCTCCTCCCAACATATCCAAACCAACTTACACCTTTCATAACCATTTTCTACACCAAATCCATATGTACATCACTTCTTCCATTTCTATTTCACTAAAACACCAAAACCCACTTAAGAGCTACGAATTGGAGTACTTGGAGAAGAAGAAGATCTTGAAGAAAAAAGGACTCACCTCACACCCATGGGTTTTCTCTAGACTTTTTCTTCTTTAATTCTTCTTTGTAACTTCATCATGAGTAGTTAAACCCCAATTGGGAGTTGATGTAATAATTCATAAATTGTGGGTGTTCCACCATTATCTTTAGTATTGAATCTATTAGTTTCATTCATTGTGATTAAGGTTTTTGATATCTTCTTGAATTGATTAGGCACTCCAACTCTTTAGTTCAAGTTTAGATATTAAATTGAATTGAGTTTTTAATTATACACACCCCAATGTTAATTGAAACAAGCTCTCTTGAATGGAAGGGATGTATTGAGAGCACACCAATCCAATACATCCTTACTATCTATATCGACCTATGCTTAAGGACAGTTCTCTCGACACCCAAGCTACACACCAATAGTTGGGTTATAGTTAAGGATTAAGTGATTCTTTGAATCATACATAAAGGTAAATTAGCCCTAAGAAAGTTAATAGGTTCTTAAATAGTTAATTGGTTCACCCACTATTTGTGTATAAATTGCATTGACTCCCTATCCACATCACATTTTCTCACATCTCATTGTTGCTATTTGCTAGTTTAGTTAGAGTAATTAGTTTATAATTGTGCTTGCCATATTAGTTAATAACTTTCCAATCAAACCATGAACATTGACTTTTTGCATTTCTAGTATTTTACCATTTAATTTGATCATTGCTACTCTATGATCCATGTGGACGACTCTCGCTTATCGCTATACTAGTTTTTGAAACTTTTGAGCATATTGCTAGGACTTCTTATAAATATCTTTTGAACCACAATTTTTACAACAACAGAAAAACCGCGTTCAATGTACATTGATAATTTCTACCCAGTTTGTTCTAGAAGTCTAGAGTTGACGATGCATGCTGTGTGGGGCTGTCTGAGCCTTAAGACCCTCTGCTCTACTTGTTACTTTTTGCAAGACCTAAAATGGAATGATTGTGCCAATTTCTAGGATTTTATTATTTAATGCTCTCAGATTCTTTTACAAGAAAAGATGGAGCTTCTTTGTGTTATATTCTGGCATACTTGGTGGAAGAGAAATTAGGTGGTTTATAATGCCTCTGTGCGATGCAATGAAAATGTGCAAGGTTGGTTTTCTGATTTCATCTCAAATTTTTTGCTCAGCAAATGCTCAAGTGTGACTGAGCCGATAATGAATCTCGACCAAGTGGTCTAGTGGTGTAAATTGACAGTGAGATTTTTATAAAGTGAACACCAACGCGTTAGTGAATGAGGCCTCAAATTAGATTAAGGTGGGTATTGTCATTCGTAATCACATAGGTCTTGTTATAGGGTCATTTTCTCAACTTATTTCAGCTTGTATTTCTCCCTAGGTGATGGTGGCCATGTCCTTGTTTTGAGGTATCATTTTCGCTATTGATTTCGGTCATGTTCCTGTTGATGCAAAATAAGTGGCTGATATTGTCAACACTAGGATGGCTTCTCTTGCTGATATCAGTGTTACCATTAGTGATATTATGTCTCTTATTAGTTGTAATCCTATTTGTGTTTCATTTGTGTCTAGGAGAGCGAACATGTTACTCATAATTTAGCTAAGTTGACTTTTTTCTTCTATTGAGGATAGTTTTTGGATGGAGTGTTGTAGGAAAAAAGGTTTGCATGTGGCGGATGCGAGACTAAAAGAAGTTTAGTATATTTTAAATTTTTTCCATTTTTGAACCTAAACCCTTTAATTAATTAAACATATACTACTAAAGATATCATTCCTTTGTCGCGTGATCCAATTGACATTTTAAAATATGGAAAAATTTTAAAATATACTAAACTTCTTTTTAGTCTCGCTTCCGCTGCGTGCAAACATTTTTCCCTACACGAAGACCCTTCGATGATTTTAGACTCATCATAACACAATTGATCCCACTCAAATGCTAGCAAAATAATTCAACAACTTTAACATGATAAAGGTGCCCAACCTTTAACTTAAGTTGTAAACGTTATTCAAGACTAACTAAAGAATTATGTCTACCTCATACATATCCAGATGTACGAACAAATCTTCTTTTCTCATAGTCTTTTAAACTTATGATTATTTACTTTGACAATTATAATTATAAATGCTATAAGATTTTGTTAAAACAGAAATCACTTTATTAATATGATAAGATTGTCAAGTACAATATTACACTCTTGCTATTTAGTATAATCCTAACAATCTCTCACTTGCGCTAGCAAATGTGTCATATCTCTCATTCCCATATTCTCTAGGTGCCCATCAAAACTCTTCTGTGGTAAAGCCTTTGTGAAAGGATCCGCTAGATTTTCTCTGATGCAATTTTGGTAATCGTCACGTCACTCCTATGCACAATCTCCCTAAGAAGATAATACTTCCTTTCAATGTGATTTCCTCTCTTATGACTTCTTGGTTCTCTCGAATTAGCCACTGCTCCACTGTTGTCACAATAGATAGTGATCTGCTTATTCGCACTAGGAACCACTTCTAAGTCAATTAAGAATTGGCGAAGCCAAACAGCCTCTTTGGCAACTTCGCATGCAGCAACATACTCAGCTTCCATGGTGGAGTCAGCAATATAGGATTGCTTGATACTCCTCCATATGACTGCACCTCTTCCAAAAGTAAACACAGATCCTAATGTGGATTTTCTGGAGTCAGAATCTGTATACCCTATAGGAATCAAATCCCCTCCAGAGTATACAAGCATATTGTCTCTCGTTCTCCTGAGATACTTGAAAATATGCTTGACTGCCGTCCAGTGATCAAGTCCAGGTTTCGATTGAAACCTGCTAACTATGCCAACAGCAAAACAAATATCTGGTCTAGTGCAGAGCATTGCATACATGAGACTTCCAACTGCTGAGGCATATGGAACCCTACTCATGAATTGCTCTTCATGCTCATTCTTAGGAACTTGTTCCTTAGAAAGTTTGATTCCATGCCTGAAAGGTAACATACCTTTCTTGGAATCTTGCATGGAAAACCTAGACAGGATTTTATCTATGCATGAAGCTTGGGATAGTACAATCGTTCTATTCTTTCTATCCCTTATTACTTGGATACCAAGAATATAACTTGCTTCTCCTAAGTCCTTCATATCAAATTGTTTTGCTAACCATTCTTTTACTAATGTCAATACACCTACATTGTTTCCGATGAGCAGTATATCATCACCATAAAAAATTAGGAAAACCAACTTGTCTCCTTTGATCCTTTTGTATACACATGGTTCGTCAAGAATCTGAACAAAACCAAAACCTTTCACAGCTTGATCGAACCTTATGTTCTAGGATATGGATGCTTGCTTTAATCCATATATGGATTTTTGCAACTTGCATACCTTTTCCACTTGGCATTTTTCAATGAATCCTTCTGGTTGCATTATATAGATGCTTTCGTCAAGACTTCCGTTAAGGAAAGCTGTCTTGACGTCCATTTGCCAAATCTCTAAATCTAAAGATGCTGCAATGGATAAGAGTATCCTAATGGATTTAAGCATGGCTACAGGAGAGAAAGTTTCCTCGTAATCGATACCTTATTTTTGTGTGTAACCTTTAGCTACTAATCTAGCTTTAAAAGTTTCCACCTTTCAATCCATACCTATTTTCCTCTTGTATACCCACTTGCACCCAATGGGTTTTATCCCTTTAGGCAAGTCTACAAGGGACCAGACTTTTTTATTGAACATGGACTCAATCTCAGATTGCATTGCCTTTTGCCAATGGCGACTATCAACATCCTCCATTGCTTCCTTATATATGTAGGGATCATCGTCATCCGGGAGATTCTCCACTGATTCTCCCAGACCGATGTATCTCTTGGGTTGTCTAGTAACCCTTCCACTACGACGAGGAATGGCAGGTTGTTGATCTTGTGATGGTACAGAACTTACAATTGGGCTAGGTTGTGAAACCTCTTGTGGAATTGTATCTTTTGACATCTCATTCAGAACAATTCTACATTTAGGTATAAACTTATTCATATAGTCATTTTCCAGAAATTTAGCATTTGTTGAAACAAATACTTTAAGATCTGAAGGACTATAGAAGTAATAACCTTTAGTTCCTTTTGGATACCCCACAAATATACATGTTTCCGTATGGGACTCCATCTTTTCTGTCTTTCCTTTTAACACATGTGCAGGACAACCAAATATCCTTAAGTGTTGTAAACTAGGCTTTCGCCCAGTCCACAACTCATGTGGTGTTTGAGGAACCGACTTCGATGGTACATTGTTTAGAATGTATATTGCAGTTTGTAGAGCATATCCCCAAAAAGAAACAGGGAGCGTTGAATAACTCAACATTGACCTAACCATGTTCAAAAGAGTTCTATTTCTTCTTTCTGCCACCCTATTCTGTTGAGGTGTACCTGGTGCGTAAAACTGAGAAATGATCCCATTATCAATAAGATATTCCTAAAACTCACCAGATAGATATTCTCCACCACGATCAGATCTCAAGATTTTTATGTGTTTCTCTAGCTGATTTTCCACTTCAGCTTTAAATGCTTTGAACATGTCAAAAACATCTGACTTATGTCTCATGAGATACACATAACCAAATCTTGAATAATCATCTGTGAAAGTGATGAAGTACTCATATCTACCTCTAGCTTGAATGCTCATAGGACCACATACATTAGTATGCATTTAATCCTAAACATTCAGTGGCTCTTGTACCTTTGGTCCTGAACGACCTTTTGGTCATTTTACCTTCCAAACAGGATTCACAAATTGGTAGATCATCAACCATTAAGTCACTTAAAAGTCCATCACTAGCCAATCTTTTAATCCTATTAAGGTTAATACGACCTAGGCGCAAATGGCATAGGTAGTTTTCATCTTATGATAATTTTACTCTTTCATGATTAAGTTGCATTAATTCTGTGTCTAACAAGTGAGAGATATTTTTATGTAAATAGAATAGACCATTTTCCAATGTACCTTTGCAAACAAATTTGTCATCCTTACTAATAATAAAATTTTTATTTAAAGTAACTGAATATTCAAATTTATTTAAAACAGGAAACTGAAATTAAATTTCTCATGAATTGAGGTACATAATAAATGTCTATCAAATCTAAATGCCTATTAGAATCTAGATTAACTCTAATATCTCCCACTACACTAGTAGACACCAATGCTCTGTTGCCTAAACGCAAGTTGATTTCATTCTTATTCAGCTTTCTCCTTTCTTGAAACCCCCGTAAGGAATAACAAACATGATTAGTGGCTCTAGAGTCTACAATCCAAGAATCTGTAGAATTTGCCAGAAAACATGTTTCAAGATAATTCACATTACCTCGTTCCTTCTTATTCTGAGACTTCGGGCAATTACTTTTCCAATGTCTCTTTTCACCACAAAAGAAGCACTTCCTTTTGATCTTGGTTACTTTCTTAGTCTCCTTCTTGGTAGGCTCATGTTGTTTTTTCTTCTATTATTCCTTGACCTTCTAACGAGTCTTAACAGTAGCAACTTTACCAACCATATGAATCTCTTCTAGAGACATCATCATATCAGCAACAAACCCCATTCCTTCATGCTGCTGTTGCAACACGTCGGAGATGGTAGCCATAATGCAGCATTCGGTCGTCTCATCAGAGGTCTTCCACTGCTCATACTCATCTATTTGCATCACATTAGATTCATTAGTAAGAGTAGGTGGTTTAGGAGTAGTCAGAACAAAATTTATATTTTTTTAGCTTACAGCAACAACCCAATTTTCTTTTTCCATGTGACATAATTATTACCAGTTAAAGTTTTATCTTTTAGGATGATCATTAGGGATGGGATCATGATTTCTTAACAAAAAATATATATGAGTAAATAATCATGGTTTAGCATTTTCGAATATTTATCTTGAATTAAATATATAATTCAATCGTAAAATTCAACATTTGATCCAACACCCATAAATGTTACGTCTCCTTTGGGAGTTCGCACCATTTACTAGTTGGACTAGGTCCCACCTAATTGTTAACATAACAACCAACATTTTCAATTTTAGCCTTGTGATTTTATTAACAAGAACTCTTGGGAGGATATCAATAAAACCACATTGAGTGTATTACCAAGATTTCGACCCTCAATATTTTCCCTCACGAAAATCCCTCTTTGGAGAGTAGATCTCGTTTGAGTCAATTATCTAGTCTATCCTTGTAAGGAAGTATCATGCTAAATTCCATTCATAGACACCCCTTGGGGGGATTACCAATAAATAATAAAGCTCAACTAACCTTGGAGGCCATAGGTGTTGCAAGACACCTTCTCTCACTCAATTATTTAAGGCGTGTGATTAAATCCCACAGAATGATTTACCAAGTTATCTAGATGCCAATTAGATACCTAAATCATTCAATGCATGTTCATACCAAAAGAGATATATGAGTGGCACTCCTATTATATATGACATGTTATCAAACAATAACAAATATTGTAATATTTATGCAAAGTAAATAGCCACGATTTTGATCCATCCTAGAAAAGCAAGTAAACTACATTTGTTTGGAATACAAAAACTCCTTTCTTGGCGAACAAGTCTTCAAGCGGCTATCGATCACTTGAGCATCCCACGCCTGCCCCTTTAGGCGTGCGCACTCCACAACCCCAACAAGGGCTGCCGTGCGCAGCCCACAGTCTAACATGCACAGCTGCGTGCAATCTTGCGCGCGTGCATGTTGCTATGGTGCGCACGGTCCCAAACTTGTTCCGGTTGCTATCAGTTCTTCAAGTCTTCGAATCTTTAATGCTTGAACACATTACAGCTTTATTTAAACAATAAAATACTGTAGTTTTTTTTTAATCACTGTAGAATTCAATACAAAAAAAAAAAAAAAATACTGCACTATTTTTAAATACAATAAAAAAACTGCACTTAATTTTACTTACACCAAAAAAAAAATTTAGCAACAACCAAGAAGGAAATTGTGACGATAATAGGCCACCCTTCTTGTTACAATTCTGAAACAAAAATACATTGAAATTCTATGATCAAAATCGAGCAATAACAATTCACTTTATAATCAACATATAGCATATATAAATCCATACATTCCAATGTAATTATATATGAGAATACCTAGAGTGTCATCTCTTTCTAAACATGCGTAATCACAATAAAAAGAAATAGATTCACGTATATATACGTTAATTAATTAAAGGGTACAACCAGGCTCTGATACCAATTGTAAGGAAAAACGTTTGCACACGGCGGAAGCGAGAATAAAAGAAGTTTAGTATATTTTAAATTTTTTTCATATTTGAACCTTAACCCTTTAATTAATTAAACATATACTACTAAAGATATCATACCTTTGTCGCGTGATCCGATTGACGTTGCGTCAATGGTAATCCGCAAGATCTTCCAATCCAATCACGAACGTGAATCACCTAGGAGCGTGGTTTCCCTTCTCTTTGAATTGTGTACCTGAGGATGGATAACAAAAACTTTTTCTATTCTTTGTTATTGTTAGTCACAATAAATTCCAAGAGATTACAAATAATGTCCCGGTCACTTTTGAATTCAAAATTGTTAGATTGAAACTCGTGTGAACCTTATTCGAAATTGTGCACAAAACCTTTTGATGTAAAAGTTACTAGTGCACTATTGAAATAAGAACAATCTCTTCTCTCAATTTCTCTTGGTTGAAAATCACACTAGTCTAAGAGATGGATTTTTATTTTTCTCTAGCTAAAGAAAATAACTCTCAATTGCAAGACCTAGGGTTTAAAAAATATACAAAGAATATATATATATATATATCTTAGTCGACCGAATTCTGCATGCCATAAATATATATATATATATATTGCCCAAAATAATATATATATATATATAGTTATTGTGGTAGCCAAAAATGGTTTATAAGCTGAAGAGTGCAAAAGCCCAAACTAAACTATACTTTGGCCCAAGTTTAGAGAGTCCAGCAAGCCCAACGAAGACAGCAACAACGTGACTTGGTCGTTTGAAAGACCAAGTCAGCCAGGTGTGCTAACAGCGAGATTTTGGGGGAGAGAATCTCTCCTAGGATCTCGCCCACAATCAGCCCTCTATCCTACCTACCTACTTCGAACGGTTACCTAAAAGTTTTCCTATAAATAGCTAAGCATTCTTATCAGTAAGGGGGGATAGAAAACAAGCTTAAGAAAGCGTACTGAAATTCTGTCTCAAAAGAATCACGGTCACCGGAATCCATATTATCACGATCATCATAGCTCAGCCCAAGCATAACTAAGCCCAAGCATAACTAAGGCTATCAATCTATATCAGTTCCTTTGCTATTCTTTTTTATTACTGTTCTATTTTATCTGTTCTTCCATTTTTGCAGGTTATTAGGTCGGACGACCAATATCAATTTCGGTCGACTAAGTTCTTTTGCAGGTCAATCCAGCAGACGACAACGCGATCCACGGAAACTCAACCCAAGTTGCATTGGGCCTAACAACATACGACCCGATCCATATCGATTGTAGGTCGACACCCTACAGTTTGGCGCCCACCGTGGGGCCCGTTGCAACTCTACAAATATCAACCGCAATCTTCATACTTTCAAACAGACAGCGATGTCAGGAGAAGGAACTACCCCAACCATTGAAGAGCAGATCGCTGCATTGGTGGCTCAAACAGCAGCAAACGCAGAGAAGTTACGAGCATTGGAAGCTGAAAACGCTGCTATTCGAGCCACTAATGAAGAACTGCGAGCCATTGTCGATGGCGTTGTTCCCGACAGCGAAGATGTGGGGCATCCAATTCCTGTCCCCAACACTGAACAAGAGGTCGACCGACGAGGTCGAGACGCTCCGACAGGCCCATCAGCACCTGATGTGAATCCAAATGTTGGACAAACCCAGCAAACACCCCAGACGACCAGAGTCGACATCGACCTCAACAACTTGCCGGCTCGAAACGACAACGAGCAAGATCCTGTTACGGGCAGGCAACCTGAAAATGTCCTAGGGACACCCGTGTCGCTCCAGTCGACACCAAGCCTGGTAAAGTCAAATCCGGATCTATCTTCTCTGGCTAATCTGGAATTTTCTCGCAGGTTTGCAGAAATGGAAGCTCTCATACAAAGGATCCCTGGTGTTCCAGCTCCAATTAAAAGGAGCAACATGAATAGCTTTGCAGACTCACCCTTCGTCGACTCAATAGCGCTGGTCGAGATGCCCAAAAAGTTCAGCTTCCCAAACATGAAGCAATACGAGGGGACGACCGATCCAGACGACCACATAGCGCAGTACAAACAGAGGATGTTCACCGCAGCCATTCCACGCGACCTACGAGAAGCATGCATGTGCAAAGCTTTCGGATCTAGTCTCAATGGTCCAGCTCTACAATGGTACACTAACCTTCCCAATAATTCAATTAATTCATTTGCGCAGCTTACAGATACCTTCGTGGAACAATTCGCAAGTAGCCGCAAGCTGGAAAAACAGTCGGACGACCTATACACTATAACCCAGAAGCACGGCGAAAACTTAAGGACATATGTAGGTCGTTTCAACAGAGAGAAGGTCCAAATCCCTCATTGCAATCAGGCGACTGCGATATACGCCTTCAGAAAGGGCCTAAGGTTTGATTCTGATCTCTATAAAGAATTGACCAAGTATCCATGCAGGACAATGGAGGATGTGTTGGCCAAAGCATGGGCCCAAATAAAATGGGAAGAAGATGAAGCTAACTACGTAAGTAGAGCCAACAACTACTCAAACCGCAGAAACGACCGAGTGGATAGGAGGTCTAACGACAGAAGGTCAGAACCTTATCCGACGGGAGAAAGGAACACTCGACAAACGGATGAAGGCTCAAGCGACAGTCGACCATACAGGAGGGGCTACCCGCGAACCAGTCGACCAAAAGCAGAGGTACCAGAGTATAATTTAAGCATCGAACCAGTCGACCTCGTATCAGTCATGAGGGAGATGGGCAAGACGGTGAAATGGCCAAGAAAAATGAATGCACTTCCAGAGCATAGAGACGCAAAATTGAGATGCGAGTTCCACGGAGATCACGGCCATCGAACTGAGGATTGCATCGCCCTCAAATTCGAAGTTGCGGAGCTACTAAAACAAGGACATCTACAAGAGTTCTTAACAGAGAAGGGAAAACAAACCCTGGCAAGACGAAACGACAGAATGGCGAACTCAAACGACAATCCCCCAGAGCCACCTCGACACGACAGGGTAATAAATTTTATTGCAGGAGGTTCCGAAGTGAGTGGCATCAGCTATTCAGCGGCAAAAAGGCATACACGACAAGTGTTAAATACAGAAATTCAACCAAGTAGGGAGCACCCATCGACCGTCGACGAGACAGTCACCTTCAAGTCATCAGATAAATCAGATTTGTTTTCTCCTCACCATGATGCACTCGTTATTTCACTTCATATTGCAAACTGTTTAACAAAAAGAATTCTAATTGATAATGGCAGTTCATGCAATATTTTATTTAACAGTGCCTTGAGAGAAATGCAGGTCGACGAGTCGAAACTGAGCCGTCGGACGACAATGCTGACAGGATTCAGCGGAGAACAAAAAAGCACGTTGGGGGAAATCGTTCTACCCATCTACGCTGAAGGCGTAAACCTCTACGTCAACTTCCTGGTGCTCGACTGTCAGTCGCCCTACAACGCAATCCTAGGAAGACCCTGGATCCATGAAATGAAAGCAATCCCTTCGACTTACCACCAAATGATCAAGTTTCCGACCAGGTGGGGAGTTCGTGAAATTAAAGGAGAGCAGAGAGCAGCTAGAGAATGCTACCAAAACGCAATGAAAAAGAAAAAAGAGTCTTTATAGCAATTACAGGACTCCAAAGTCGAGTCGACACCAAACGCTCCAAAAATGGAGGATCTCGACGAAGTGTCGATCGATTCAAGTCGACCAGATAGGAAGGTATTCATAGGGTCAAGACTGTCGAAGGAAGTTAGGGAACAACTAATCGATTTCCTAAGGCAACGACAAGGCAGCTTTGCGTGGTCGCACGCAGACATGGTCGGCATTGATCCGGAGGTAATAGTGCACCAACTACAGGTCGACCCCGATCATCGACCAGTTAAACAAAAGCGAAGGAAATTCGCTCCGGAGAGAAACAAAGTCATCAATGAAGAAATTCAGAAGCTAATCGACATTGGATCAGTAAAAGAAGTCCAGTACCCTGATTGGTTAGCAAATGTCGTGGTCGTCAAAAAGAAGAATGGCAAGTGGCGGGTATGCATCGACTTCACAGACCTTAACAAAGCATGCCCCAAAGACTCTTTCCCTTTACCTCATATCGACATGCTTGTCGACGCAACAGCTGGACACGAATTACTAAGTTTCATGGATGCCTATTCAGGCTACAACCAGATCCCGATGCATCCAGACGACCAGGAAAAGACAGCCTTCGTAACCGAACGAGGTACCTTCTGTTATAAAGTAATGCCGTTTGGTTTGAAAAATGCAGGTGCTACCTACCAAAGACTTGTGAATATGATGTTCGCCAAAATGCTTGGCTCGACGATGGAAGTCTACATCGACGACATGCTGGTCAAATCACTTGTGGCTCAACAACACATAGACCACCTCAGACAGTCGTTCGACGTCCTCGACAAGTACGGTATGAAATTAAATCCCACTAAATGTTCATTTGGTGTCTCATCAGGGAAATTTTTAGGGTACTTAGTCACACAAAGAGGAGTCGAAGCCAACCCAGACCAAATCCGATCGATACAAGAAATCGAGTCACCTAAATGCATCAAAGACGTACAGAAATTGACTGGTCGAGTAGCAGCATTGAACAGGTTCATTTCCAAGTCGTCTGAACGATGCAATCCATTTTTCAACACCTTGAGGAAAAACAAGGCCTTCGAATGGAACGACGGTTGCGAGAAGGCATTGCAAGACCTTAAAGAATATTTGACCTCCCCACCACTGCTGTCAAAACCTAAAGACAACGAGACACTACTCCTATACTTAGCCGTGTCGACCACAGCCGTCAGCGCAGTATTGGTAAGGGAAGAAGGCGATCGACAACATCCAGTCTACTACGTAAGTAAGGCACTACTCGACGCTGAGACACGGTACAGTCAATTGGAAAAACTGGCACTCTCGTTGGTCGTTGCAGCCAGAAAATTGAGGCCTTACTTCCAGTGTCATTCAATTAAGGTATTAACAACTTACCCTCTAAAAAATATATTGCATAAACCTGAAGTTTCAGGTCGACTGACGAAATGGGCTGTTGAGCTAAGTGAGTACGACATCAATTACCATCCAAGGACAGCGTTAAAATCACAGGTATTAGCTGATTTCCTTGCAGACTTTACACCTAACGAGAATTTGCAGGCTGAGAAAGAGCTAATAGCTCTAACAGAAACAACGTCGGACGATAAATGGACTTTGTCGGTCGACGGATCAAGCAACGTAAAAGGCAGTGGACTGGGATTGGTACTCACATCCCCTCACGGGGACATAATTGAGCAATCCATCCATTGCGAATTCCGAGCGACAAATAATGAAGCAGAGTACGAAGCACTGATTGCTGGACTCGACCTAGCCAAGACCCTGAATGTCAAAAGTCTCCAAGTATTCAGCGACTCACAACTAGTCGTTCGACAGATAAACGGGTCGTACGAAGCAAGAGATCAAAGGATGACCGCCTACTTGGCCAAAGCCAAGCAACTTCAGTCGACCTTCGACAAGTTCACCATCGAACAAATACCCAGGTCGGAGAATTCACGTGCAGATGCTCTAGCTTATCTTGGCTCGACAACGACAGGCGGATCAAAGTCGATTCCAGTCGTTCACCTTACAACACCGACTATTCAAGCAACAGAAATAGTCGCCCCAGTCGACTACAGAAGAAATTGGATGGATCCACTACTAGACTATTTGCGAGCCGACATTTTACCTGGGGACAGAGCTGAGGCAAGAAAAATCAAAGCAAAAGCTGCGAAGTTCTGCATTTTATACGGTAAGCTATACAAAAAGTCTTTTACAGGACCCTACTTGCGGTGCGTAACTCCACGGGAGGCGTACGACGTTCTCAAGAGTCTACACTATGAAGAATGTGGAAATCACTCGGGGGCTCGAAGCCTGTCGAACAGAGCAATTACAGCAGGATACTACTGGCCAACCATGCGCTCCGACTCACAACATCACGTGAAGTCGTGCGACAAGTGCCAACGATTCGCGCCAGTCTGCCATCTTCCCCCAGGTATTCTAAATTCAATCTCAGCCCCTTGGCCTTTTATGAAATGGGGGATGGATATCGTAGGAAAACTCCCAGCTGCACCTGGAGGCGTCGTCTACATGTTGGTGATGACAGACTACTTCACAAAGTGGGTGGAAATAGAAGCTTTGCCTCAGGTACGCGACATCGAGGTACGCAATTTTGTGTGGAAAAAAATTATTTGCAGGTTCAGAGTTCCACGAGAAATAGTGACCGACAATGGGTCCCAGTTCATCTCATTCGACTTCAAAAACTTCTGCGACAAATACGGGATAAAGCTAAGTTTTTCAACTCCACGATATCCACAAGCAAATGGACAAGCGGAGTCGACGAACAAGACCATCATCAACACGCTGAAGAAAAGACTAGAAGCTGAAAAGAACGAATGGGTGGAAAAACTACCAGAGATCCTATGGTCGTACCGAACTACTCCTCGACGGTCGACTGGAGAAACTCCGTTCTCCCTTGTCTATGGGTCTGAAGCAGTGATCCCCATCGAGACACGACTCGCAACCGCACGGAGTGAGAATCCAAATGAAGCTGAAAACAACCATGAGCTCGCCTTCGAGTTGGATCACCTGGATGAAAGACGTGATCGAGCGGCTCTAAGAATACAGTCGTATCAACAACAGGTCGCACGACATTACAACAAAAAAGTACATGTCAGAACCTTTAAGCTACACGACTGGGTACTACGCCGCGTTTTTCAAAACACCAGAGAAGAGGGAGCTGGAAAATTGGGGCCGACATGGGAGGGGCCTTATCAAATAACAGACATCGTCGGTCGAGGAGCTTACAAATTGCGAGGACTCGACGGTCGAGAGCTGAACAACAGTTGGAACGCACTCCATTTGAAACAGTATCACTTCTAAAACTTAAATTACATTAATTACACTTACTGCCTTTACTTTCTGATATTTCTAAAGATACTAACGACGCGAAAAAGAGCAATGATGAAAAACTTAGTACAAGTTTATAACTGAGCTCACAAAACATTTTTCGCAACCTCAGTCGACTTTTACGTATTATTTTGCTACGATATTCTTCTGTTATTACAGCATTGGCAATACCCCGACGTCGACGACAACAAGAATCTACTCCCACCATCCTTATTTAATCAAACGCACGCCGGGAGTCGGGGACAACACGTGATAAAAAGAAAAATGTCGACTGACGCATGTACGCGATGAATGTCGACTAACGCATGTACGCGATGACTGTTGTCGACTAACGCATGTACGCGATGACTGTTGTCTAGTACTAGATGGAAATTCGAATGTCGACTAACGCATGTACACGATGACTGTTGTCGACTAACGCTTGTACGCAATTATGTTATATATTGTCGACAAACGCATGTACGCGATGAAGTATGTCGACTAAACACATGTACACGAATGTTCAATAAATATCAGCCTTGTTTGTTATGAAATATTCGTCTATAAATACCATTCGACTACGCATGAGTATAAGTTTACAGGCTTATTTTCATTTGTTATTATGATACCATTCGACTACGCATGAGTATAAGTTTACAGGCTTATTTTCATTTAGATATTTAATCTTGTGTAAACCCCATTACAAGATGGTCGAGTCGTTTCCACATGCAAGCAAATTTCATACTTAACATTAAACATGCAAAAAACGTCGATCGAACAGATTGATATAAATAATAAAAAAAAAAAGGTCGGAACGACCAAATCATCCATGAACAAAAAATTGTTTAAATAACAAATAAATCAAGTTGTAGGTGAGTCGACATTTGTAGCAGTCGGTGGATTTGCAGGAACAGCAGCAGCGGTCGATTCGGCAAAAGGCGGATCAATCAAAGGCGGGTCGACAGCATTAGCATCTTCAGGGATCGCATTCTCAACCAGAGCCTGCTCATCTTGCCCAGGCGAGGACTCCTCCATCATCTTCATCTCTTCGTAGAGGGCGACCATCTCCTTCATCATGTCGACATCCCATTTGTCATGATTCCCGGAGAGGTATTGTTGGAAGAGCTCCGCCTTTGCCTTGCATATTGCAGTCGCTGCAATTGTCGTCAACCGGTCCTCTAAAGCGACTACAATGCCCTTTTGTTTGTCGACCTCCGCGCGAGCCTCGGTCGACTCCTGGGCATATCGATCCCTTGCTGCCTTCACTTCTGTTAGCTCTTTTTCAAGAACCGCATTCTTTCCTTGAAGCTCCGCAACAGTCCTATCGACCATAGCTTTTTCGATTTTCAAAACGTCGATCGACTTCTTCTGCTTCCCGCATCTGTCGGCGATCGTCTTGAATCTCTCTTGCAGCTGCAACGACCCCTGCAAAGCCTACAAAACAGGAAAAATTCGTGTCAAATATATATGATGAATACCGATAGAAGTCAAAAACACAAACTTACCTGAAAAACTGTGAGGATAGTCGAGTCGAGCACTTCTTCTGTCTTTTTGGATTTGAGGAACTTCTCATCCGCTGCGAGGACGAAGTCGGTCGACTTCTTCAAAAATGCAGCTGGTGCTGAGAAGGATGACAAGCCAGAAGAAGGCAAAGCTGCCGATTCAGAAAGGGAGGCAGAAGCCGGACGCCTTGAAGTCGAGTCAACTCTCTTCCCCTTATCAGCCGCCGAACTTCTCCTCTGTTTCTTTTTTGCAGGTGAATCTTCAGGAGAGGAAACGTAAGTGTGCTCAACGGTCGTTGAAGCACCCTCCTTCGACATGTCGTCGACTTTGTTCTTCGCCGACGCAGCTCTCTTTCTAGCCATCTCATCCCTGAATTTCTTCAGAGCGTCTGCATCATTGGGAAGGTTCAATCTTGCGCTCGCCATCGACGTCACTGCGAAACGACGTTCATTGTCAGATACAGGCGACAAGAATTTCATTTGGTATTTGAAAATTTCGAAACTCCTCCTAATCCAGACATATGACAAGAAGTCCTTCACACTAGGATAGGGCTTTCGCGACCTATTATGTGTCGACCATCTCCATAGACTGCTAGGCCTAAGTTTACCTTCAGTAAGCAGCACCTTACAACTTCTATCCTTTACAGGGATACCAAGCATTTCTTTGGTGCGTTCGGGAGCAACGTCGCACGACGGTTTACTCCCTTTGCCTTTTATGTCTACAAAATTGAGCTAAAAATCAGCAAAGATGATCCAAGTTAAAAAAAAAGAGTACGAAACGACAACCGTCGAACGACACTCACCAAACCTATTCCAAGTTCGTCTGTATTGGTACGACCCCTCTCTCGTCAACCAGGGACCATCAACTGGAGGACCTTTCGCAAAAAAGTATGTGTTCTTCCAATATCGATCATTTGTCGTCGTGTCAATAATTATCTGCTGTTCTTTACTCCTAGGTATTAACATATAACGACCTTGGTCGTGTATGTGCTCCTTCAAGTAATAATTGTGGAGTAGACATCCTAACCCGAACGGTAGATTGTACCTTTCGCTGAGGATGCCTAAGCTCAGTAATATCCTCCATGTGTTTGGCATTAGTTGACCTGGAGCAAGGTCGTAGTATAGCAGCAGCCATCGCGCCAAAGGGGGGACGGGGAACCTAAACCCTAAACGGAGAGTTTATTCATAAAAACACGTCCACCCTGGTATATCCCAATCCGCCCGTTCATGATCCATGGGAGCACGTAGCTCGACCTCTTTGGGGATACCATAAATCTCCCTCAACACGCATAAGTTATCCTCAGAAATCAGACTTGCTGGATTCTTTTGAAGGACGCCTAGCGGTCGACCGGACGTCGTAGCTTCATCTCCGTCGACATATTCAGGATGGTCGACTAACTTCGCAACAGCAATTACGCCACCTTTTTCAAGGATGCCCTTCGTATTGATGGAAACAGCAATCGACGGGTCCTCTACTGTCACTTGTCGATCTACATCTCTATTTCTGCTAACAACTCCAAGACTATCACCTTCCCCCTCACTTGAAGTCCAATGATATTGAGGGTCAGAGATTGTATCGTCGCTCGACAGGTTTACATCGTCGTTCGACATGTTGACACCAAGAGCTGACAAGGCAAAAAATGCACAAGTCAGAAACTAACGCACTATAATCACAGCCTAAGGTTTCTAAATGTTCTGAGGCGACAGCAAATCCAAAGTTAACCGTCTCTACCGTCCTAAAAGTTGAACGAAAAGTTAAGTTTGATCCTACCATCTCTAGCATCCTAAAGGTCGAACGAAAGAATTCCCTACCATCTCTAGCATCCTAAAGGTCGAACGAAAGAATTCTCCCACAAACAAGTACACTGACAATCTAACACAGCAAAGAAGATCAAACAAAGGAAACAAATGAAGAACAGCGAAGAACAACAAAGATAAAACCAGAACTTCAAGAAAACTTCAGGCAAGTGAATCCTTACATTATTTGCATATTATACTTCTTTCAAATAACCAAATATCACAGGAAAAGCAAATGAAAACAAATACCTTAAAAGCAGAAGGAATCTCCGGAAAAGTTCGGTCTGAAATCCTCGAAGAATTAGGAGTTCGCTGAAGTTAGGCTCTGAGAGGCTCTCTGAGAACTTGAGTGGTGTGCAAAAGTGGCTGGAAGTAGAAAAGACGAAATACTTATAACAAAAACCCTTTGCAACCCTTCTGCCACGTGTCAACTTCTGAAGTAAATGAAACCCTTCAGTTACCAATAACCCACGCACGCACGCAACTGCTCATGATGAGTTTTTAAAATTTAAACAACTCCTCGGGCAGGACAAGCACGCCTGAAATTAATACATGTGACGTCATTCCTAGGGTTTTGGTACAACAGATGTCTTTTCAAATTGACCTTTGATTTGCCTCCTCCAACTAGGGCTTGCGTCGAACGACATCACGTTTTATGTTCGTCGAACGACATCGAAGAACCCGGCGTTCCAAATGATAGTCGATTAGATTTATCCAAGTTAGCGTTTAACGTCGTCGACAATGTCGATTCGAGATGATGTATTCAAACATCAACAGTAACCTGCGGATCCGATAAATACTTTTTTCGTTCGACAACAGTCGACTGGATCTAAAATCACTCTCTACTTCGTCAGCAACTCACTAGAGAGTGGGGGACAAATTGTGGTAGCCAAAAATGGTTTATAAGCTCAAGAGTGCAAAAGCCCAAACTAAACTATACTTTGGCCCAAGTTTAGAGAGTCCAGCAAGCCCAACGAAGACAGCAACAACGTGACTTGGTCGTTTGAAAGACCAAGTCAGCCAGGTGAGCTAACAGCGAGATTTTGGGGGAGAGAATCTCTCCTAGGATCTCGCCCACAATCAGCCCTCTATCGTACCTACCTACATCGAACGGTTACCTAAAAGTTTTCCTATAAATAGCTAAGCATTCTTATCAGTAAGGGGGGATAGAAAACAAGCTTAAGAAAGCGTACTGAAATTCTGTCTCAAAAGAATCACGGTCACCGGAATCCATATTATCACGATCATCATAGCTCAGCCTTGCCCAAGCATAACTAAGGCTATCAATCTATATCAGTTCCTTTGCTATTCTTTTTTATTACTGTTCTATTTTATCTGTTCTTCCATTTTTGCAGGTTATTAGGTCGGACGACCAATATCAATTTCGGTCGACTAAGTTCTTTTGCAGGTCAATCCAGCAGACGACAACGCGATCCACGGAAACTCAACCCAAGTTGCATTGGGCCTAACAACATACGACCCGATCCATATCGATTGTAGGTCGACACCCTACAGTTATATGCGAATCCACTTGCCATATATATTTTAGTGCACCAATTCAAGTGCCATCTATGTTTTTGTTATATATATCTCGGCCATGTGCCATATATATCAGTGCACAAATTCAAGTGCCATATATTGTGGCTGAAATCTTCTACCAAATAGGATTTATGCCTTTTGACCTAAATCCTAACCCTAGGTAGATTTCCTTAGAATTCCTAACCCTAATCCAACTCTTTAGTGTATTTGTAACTATATAAAAGACTTCATAATTTGACTAGATAAATAAATCTCTTATTTATCTATGTATCAAATATAGTCTTTTATATTTAATATACTACTACCAATAGTATGATACTAGGAAACATATTTCCTAATCAGAAAAAGATTTAATTCTTAATTAAATAATTAATTAACATATTAATTAATTTCCATTTAATTAAATAATAAAATAAACAATATAATAGGCTAATAAAATTAACCTTGCCGCCCATGACCAAAACATGGGCCATATACTGTTTTTCTTATTTTATAAATCCATTTTGACTTTAATAAAAAGCCCACATATGAACTAGACATATTCTTACTAAAAGAAACAAGCCCACATGCCTATCATTAATATATTAATATAATTAAACAGCCCATTAAATAAATAATGTGCAAATTATATTCTTAATATATTAAATACAATTCTAGACCCATAAATAGTCTGGTAGAATATATCAAGTGATTCATGCAAGTCCGTGTGGATTG
Source organism: Acer campestre (assembly GCA_954870605.1). Lineage (NCBI taxonomy): Eukaryota > Viridiplantae > Streptophyta > Magnoliopsida > Sapindales > Sapindaceae > Acer > Acer campestre. The sequence goes on along the minus strand of OX940800.1, from coordinate 33,876,480 downwards.
GGGATCTTGGCGGGCCTATCTAAATTTAAACTCCAATAGATATAACCCAATCACAATCAACAAATGATTCACTTAGGTTCAATCTATTAATTTTAGTTCATTCCACTAAAGAACTAAAATTGCACTCGTAAATAAAGATGGAATAAGTAAATGATTCTCATTCATACTCTAGACAATCTTATAGGAGATAGTGAATCCTCCTGAAGAATATCAATAATTGCCAAGAGCTTATAGACCACCTATAGCTCTCCAAGTTACCATATTTACTCATATGTCCACACTTTGAACTTGGATATATATTATGACTTGTCCAGAAGTCATCTTTCAATAGTCACTATTGAAAACTCAACGTTAAGATTTAATATCCAAAACCACAAAGCATCCATCAGATGATATTCTACTCATATTTAATAAATGGAGTCATGATGTCCATATCTATAAATAAAGTCCTCTATCGATTAGCAGATGAATACCACCAAACTATCGAGGTTAGACTATGCTATATAATCGTACTCATTGATAGCTCAAATGATAACACTTGTAACCATAAGTCCATCATCTATCTCAGGCTTAAGATAGACTCTCCGATTGTCTTGATAATGAAAAGACTTTTATCTATTGACGGTTCTAGAAAAAATTATTGCATTGTGATCCAGTTCAATGCACCCGGTGCACTAGATTCTTTTACTCGAAGACCCTTCGATGATTTTAGACTCATCATAACACATTTGATCCCACTCAAATATTAGCAAAAGAATTCTACAACTTTAACAAAATAAAGGTGCCCAACCTTAACTTAAGTTGTGAACGTTATTCAAGACTAACTAAAAAATTGTGTCTACCTCATACATATCCAGATGTATGAATAATTCTTCTTTTTTCATAGTCTTTGACCTTATGATTATTTACTTTGACAATTATAATTATAAATGCTATAAGATTTTGTTAAAACAGAAATCACTTTATTAATATGATAAGATTGTCAAGTACAATATTATACTCTTGCTATTGAGCATAATCCTAACAGTCTTGTCCTCCAATTGAAGAGCATTCGGTCTCAGCTAATTGCTTAGGTTAGTGTCTGTTTTTGTTTTCTTTATTGAATTCTTTTCAAAAAAAAAAAAAAAAAAAAAAAAAAAAAGATCTATTACTTTTGCCTAGTTGATAATACTAATACACATGTATAATGTGGATTATAAAAAAATATTATATATATATATATATATTTTTTCACATTTGAATTATAAAGTAATTTTTCAATGAGGACTTTTTACAATGCACACTTTAAGCATCTTTGATAAAATTACATAGAATATATTGAATCTTAATTTGATTTTTTATATGAATGGTGAAAACATTTATGAAAAAAATTAAAAAAAATTCAGGTGCAGAATTAAATTTTTCCCCCTTTTTTTTAAGATAACATTTTTAAATAGGGAAATATAAGAAAAAATAGTTCTCAAATCCAAAAAATTTCCAAATTTTTACCAAATGTGTATTTTAATTTTCTTAGGATGCATACAAAAAATCTCACTGAAAAACATTTGATTACATGCAATTTCATCAAAAGTGCTTAAAGTGTGTATTGTAAAAGTCCCTATTGAAAAATTACTCTTGAATTAGATATATATATATTTAACATTTGAGTTAAATAATTCTTTGATACCAATTGCATATTATAACATGTCACTTTCCATATATTTCCTTTGAAAAAATTATATATCCTTTAGTAATTATATAAAATCACAACAATTAACATTATAATTTGCTAAACATATTTATATTGTTTTTTAGTCTAACAACAAAGTTAGCAGCAACATTAACCAAGCAGTTGTCTGATTAACTTTAGAGCAGATTATTTATTTAGCGCATCAAACATTAATTATTTTAAAAGCTACAATAATACCAAATTGGCCCTAAATTAAGGCTATGTTTGATGTTACTTTGCTTGAGAAAAAAGTAATTATTTCTCAAATTTTGAACAAATGAGTTTTGGTAAACTTCTTAAAAGCAGCTTATTTTGTAATCTGCTCCGCCAATAATCAGATTTTGAGAAATTGGTTAGTGGTTGATTTTAGAAGCTGATTATTGGAGAAACTGATTTGTTAGTTAAATTTGTCTACAATATCCTCACTATTTTAATAAAAGATAATATTACCCTTATATTTAGTAATGATATAATAAAAATTGAAAACTAAAAAACATAAAAGTTTTACAGATCAAAACTAAAAAAATTATAAAAGTTTTACAGATGGTGGCCACCGATAGATGTTGAGGTCGGAGGAGGACCGGCATTCTCCAGTGACGATGTTGCCAAAAGAAGCCAACTCCTCACCCGACAGTGGAAGAGGCGAGCCTTCTGTGTTTCGAGTTTTGGAGGAGATGAGAACCTCCTCCATAAAATCTGGAAATCTAGAAATGAAGGATGCATCTCGTCTCCTCCAATGCCGAAGGGGGATCGACCACCTCTGGCAACGCCAAATATGGATTCAACATTATTGGAGGAGGTTGATCTTCATCTAATGCTGAAGAAGGTGAGATGCCTCCTCCATTTCCAGATTTTATGGAGGATAAGTCTTGGTGAGCCATCGTGTGCTCACGAAAACAATGTTTTTAATTTGATCTTTTGAAAACCCTTTTTTAGCCACTTAAAATCCTTTAAGGTATGAATTTATAGCAAGTGGTAAGCAAGTTCATTCCACAAGGAGATGAAGTGTTAAGTTAGATAGATTGACTAATCTTAAACAAAATAAAATAAATAATTGAATGTGATAGTTATGTGGTTTCATAAACCACCAAATTTACTACTAAAATAAACATGCAAAAAAGATAGGAAAAAGAGAAGACTCAACAATCTTGATAAGTGAATGGTGAAAACAATTAATAAAGATGATAGGTAATAGATTGAGTTACTAGTGAATGTGGGTAATGCTTTCAAAGCCTCATTAATGGACAAATCTCATATATGATAACCATTTGATTTCTAAATTGTGCTTAGGTCATAACTATGAACACTAAGTAACTTCCCACCAAAATGCCTAACCGATTAAGGAGAGGGGGTCAAGGTGGGATTGGTTGGATTCAAATAGAGGTTTAGACTAGTGTGGTTGATATACCCTCCACTAGTCTATCCTAATCACTAAGTTCTTCAACCAATCAAGGGTGTCAATCCAAGATTAGTTTCACAACTAATTATCCCATATAAGAGTATGATCTACTAGTGATATACAATGCAAATCATATAATATGTAGAATCTGTTAGGATTATGCTCAATAGCAAGAGTGTAATAATGTAATTAACAATCTTTTTCATATTAATAAAGTGATTTCTGTTTTAAACAAATCTTATAGCATTTATAGTTTAATAATTGTCAAAGTAAATAATCATAAGGTCTAAAGACTATGAGAAAAGAAGAATTGTTCATACATCTAGATATGTATGTGGTAGACACAATTCTTTAGTTAGTCTTGAATATTGTTCACAACTTAAGTTAAAGGTTGGGCACCTTTATCTTGTTAAAGTTGTAGAATTCTTTTGCTAGCATTTGAGTGGGATCAAATGAGATATGATGAGTCTAAAATCATCGGAGTGTCTTCGAGCAAAAGAATCTAGTGCACTGGGTGCATTGAACAGGATCACAATGAAATACTTTATCTATAACCGTCAGTAGATAAAAGTAATTTCATTATCAGGACAATCGGAGAGTCTATCTTAATCCTGAGATAAATGATGGACTTATGGTTGCAGGTGATATCATTTGAGCTATCAATGAGTACGATTATATCGCATAGTCTATCCTCGATAGTTTGGTGATATTCATTTGTTAATCGATAGAGGACTTCATTTATAGATATGGACATCGTGGCTCCATTTATTAAATGAGAGTATAATATCATCATATGGATGTTTTGAGGTAATTGGATATTAAATCTCAACGTTGAGTTTTCAATAGTGTCTATTGAAAACATGGCTTCTGGACAAGTCAAAATATCCAAGTTCAAAACGTGGTCATATGAGTAAATATGGTAACTTGGAGAGTTATAGGCGGTCTATGAACTCTTGGCAATTACTGATATTAATCACGAGGATACACTATCTCCAATATGATTGACTAGGGTATGAATGAGGAAACATCTTCCTTTTCTGTCTTTATTTAAGAGTTCAATTTTAGCTCTTTAGTGGAATGAGTTAAAATTAATGGATCGGACCTAAGTGAATCATTTGTTGATTGTGATTAGGTTATGTCTATTGTAGCTTAAATTTAGATAGCCCGCCAAGATCCCCAATCCACACGGACTTGCATGGATCACTTGATATATTCTACCGGACCGATTTAGGGTCCATCTAGAATTGCATTTAATATATTAAGAATATAATTTGCACATTATTTATGTAATGGGCTGCTAAATTATATTTATATATTAATGGATGACATGTGGGCTTGTTTCTTTTAGTAAGAATAGGTCTAGTGCACATGTGGGCTTTTTTATTTAAAGTCCTATGGATTTAATGAAATAAGAAAATAATATTTGGGCCCAATATTAGTATATGGGGCGGCAAGGTGGTTAAAATAACCTTAATATTAATTTTTTTTCATTATTTAATTAAATAAGAATTAATTAATTTATTAATTAATTGTTTAATTAAGAAACAAATCTTTTCTAAATAGGAAATATGATTCCTATTGGTATACTATTGGTAGTAGTGTACTTAAATTAAAAGACTTGTTTGACAAGAAAATAAATAATTAATTTTATTTATTTAATCAAATAAGAAGTCTTTTTAATTTAGTCAAATAAGGAATAAAAGATTATTGAGTTGGATTAGGGTTTGGAAATCTTAAACAAAATAGGAATTAGGGTGCAATTCAAACTCTTCTTTTTGTTTGATTTTTGCGGCAACCCTAATTGATTTTGGCTAAGGATTTCGGCCACCCTAAGTTAAAAACAGAAAATAAATTTGCCACATATAAGGCCATTATTATTTTCGGCCAGACCTAGGGTTTTATGTGCAGAATTTTTTCTTCTTCTTCTTCTTCTCAATTCATAGATAGAGATTTTTATTCTACTAAAAACAAAAGGAACATAGATTATTCTTTGATGGTATATTGTTTGCTTATTCATTAATAAGCTTGTATATACTATATCGATTAAGGTTCACGCGAGTTTCGATCATAAGATTGAAAACTCAAAAGTGACCGGAATAATCTTAGGTTCCTTTAGATTGTTTTTGGGACTAACGAATCAAGAAAAGTTTGTTATATCCGATCTCAGGTTTGCAATTCAAAGAAAGGGAGACCACGCTCCTAGGTGATCCACGTGCGTGCTAGGATTGAAGATCTTGCGGATTACCATCGACGCAAGTCAATCGGATCACGCGACAAGAGGTATTAATCTTTTGTTTATTTATTATATATCTTTAATTAATCAAAAGGGTTTAAGGTTCATAAAATTGGAAAAATTTTAAAAGCTACTCAAAACTAATTTTTTTTAGTCTCGCTTCCGCTGCGGGTATATTTTTCCCTACATAATCTAAATATAAAGTGAATAGAAATCATATAAAGAATCAATTACAAAAAGCTTAGCAAAATACCCATAATCACAAGTTCCTCAAATCTATCCTTTAGATTAGGGGTTTAGTTACACATGATTACAATCTAATAAAAAGAAGTGATAGGTAAGGAAATCACCCTTAGGTCTCCTTCTTTAGTGCTTGCTCCTTCTTCTCCTTAGATTTCTCCTTGTGCAAAGAATGGTGGAAGAGGGATGTGTCTTGGTAGATGGTGTCTAATGGTGAGTGACAAAGGGATTGAAATGGAGAGAATGGAAAGGGATGAACGATTTGGTGAAGTAATCAAGATATTTGTTAGGATTATGCTCAATAGCAAGAGTGTAATATTGTACTTGACAATCTTTTCATATTAATAAAATGATTTATGTTTGTTAACAAAATCTTATAGCATTTATTATTATAATTGTAAAAGTAAATAATCACAAGGTCAAAAGACTATGAGAAAAGAAGAATTGTTCGTACATCTGGATATGTATGAGGTAGACATAATTCTTTAGTTAGTCTTAAATAACGTTCATAACTTAAGTTAAAGGTTTGACACCTTTATCTTGTTAAAGTTGTAGAATTCTTTTACTAGCATATGAGTGTGATCAAATGTGTTGTGATGAGTCTAAAATCATCGAAGGGTCTTCAAGTAAAAGAATCTAGTGCACTTGGTGCATTGAACTGGATCACAATGAAATACTTTTTTCTAGAACCATCAATAGATAAAAGTCTTTTCATTATCAAGACAATCGGAGAGTCTATCTTAATCCTAAGATAAATGATGGACTTATGGTTACAAGTGTTATCATTTGAGCTATCAATGAGTACGATTATATAGCATAGTAACCTCGATAGTTTGGTAGTATTCATTTGCTAATCAATAGAGGACTTCATTTATAGATATGGACATCGTGGCTCCATTTATTAAATGTGAGTAGAATATCATCATATGGATGCTTTGTGGTTTTGGATATTAAATCTTAACATTGAGTTTTCAATAGTGACTATTGAAAGATGACTTCTGGACAATTCATAATATATATCCAAGTTCAAAGTGTGGTCATATGAGTAAATATGGTAACTTGGAGAGCTATAGGCGGTCTATGAGCTCTTGGCGATTACTGATATTCTTCATGAGGATTCATTATCTCCTATAAGATTGTCTAGGGTATGAATGAGAATCGTTTACTTATTTCATCTTTATTTAAGAGTGCAATTTTAGTTCTTTCATGGAATGAACTAAAATTAATATATTGAACCTAAGTGAATCATTTGTTGATTGTGATTGGGTTATATCTATTGGAGCTTAAATTTAGATAGACATGCCAAGATCCCCAATCCGCACGGACTTGCATGAATCACTTGATATATTCTACTAGACTATTTACGGGTCCATCTAGAATTGTATTTAATATATTAAGAGTATAATTTGCACATTATTTATTTAATGAACTGTTTAATTATATTAATATATTAATGAAAGGCATGTGGGCTTGTTTCTTTTAGTAAGAATGGGTCTAGTTCACATGTGAGCTTTTTATTAAAGGACAAATGGATTAAATAAAATAAGAAAACAATATTTGACCCAAGTTATAGTCATGGGCGGCTAGGCTATATTTATTAGCCCATTATATTGTTTTATTTTATTATTTAATTAAATGGAAATTAATTAATATGTTAATTAATTATTTAATTAAGAAACAAATCTTTTTCTGATTAGGAACACTACTACAAAAATGTAAAAAGACATCAGTTGTTTACATCGGTTTTTTGATAACCGATTTAAAAAAACTTTTAGAAATCAGTTTTTATAAAAACCGATTTCTTAAATATTGTGGTTCAAAAAGACAACGGTTTTTGGGAAAACCGATATGGATTCAAAAGCAAAATTCTGCTGAAATTCAAATCTGACCTATGTCCACATTCAAGTGCGCATCTCTAAAAATACTTAATGTTATTTTCTCAAATTTTGATACAAAAAAGTAGACATGCAAAAAAACACTTTTTGTTCAGAAAATATTCCAAAAATCGATTTGAAAAAGTGTGAAAATGAGCAATGAAAACATCTCACTCCCGGATTCGTGTCGCTTCTGACCTTTGACTGAATAATTGATCATAACTTTCAAAATACCACCCAGAATTTTACGTTCTTTATACCGTTGGATTCATATCAAAAAATTGAAGAACATAGAATGGACGAAAAAGTTTATTTATTTACCAAAAGATACAGTTTTAAGGAAAAAGTTTGCACAAAAATTGATCATCTCCAATCGCTTCTGACCTTTGACTGAATAATCGATCATAACTTTCAAAATACCAGCCAAAATTTTACATTCTTTATACCGTTGGATTCGTATCAAAAAATTGAAGAACTAACATGGACAAAAAAAATTATTTCTTTGCCAAAAGATGCAGTTTTAAGGAAAACATTTGCACAAAAATTGATCATCTCCAATCGCTTCTGACCTTTGACTGAATAATTGATCATAACTTTCAAAATACCGGCCAAAATTTTACGTTCTTTATACCGTTGGATTTGTATCGAAAAATTTAAGAACCCAACACGGACAAAAAAAATTATTTCCTTGCCAAAAGATACAGTTTTAAGGAAATATTTTGCACAAAAATATCTCCAATCACTTTTGACCTTTGACTGAATAATTGTTCATAACTTTCAAACTACCACCCAAAATTTTATATTCTTTATACCGTTGGATTCGTATCGAAAAATTGAAGAACACATAGTGGACAAAGAAATTTATTTCATTGCCAAAAGATACAGTTTTTAGAAAACAGTTTGCACAAAAATATCTCCAGCAAAACACATGCAAAACCACACAAAAAATGAAATGAAAAATAAACCCACTAATAATTTTTTTTTTTAATAGATGTTTGTAGTAAAAATTAGAATTTTGATTAGTTGAGTAAATTTAAATTTATCAAACAAGTTATTTATTTATTTATTATTTATAACAACTCATATAGGTTATATATAAATATTGTGCAATTGTTAACACATTCAATCTTGTAGTCAGGTGGTAAAGGCTTACCACTTCGATTTTGAGGTTGCAATTTCGATTCCTCATATTGACGATTAATTGTAATTATTATTAGAGGTGGGGCTGGCCGGCAGCGATGGTCGGATGACGGTGGAGCGGTCGGATGGCGAGATTAAATTTTATAATTCATCAATTTTACGTCGCGATTTTATATAAAACCGATGTGTTTTCGCATGCTTTTACATCGGTTAAAAACCGATGTCTTTAGCTTGCTTTTTTCTAAATCACTCAAATAAACATCGGTTTTAAAAATTTTAAAAACCGATTTCTTCCATGTAAAATAACCGATTTCTTTTACATTTTTTTTAGTAGTGGAAATATGTTTCCTAGTAGTATACTACTATTAGTAGTATATTAAATATAAAAGACTTTATTTGTTTAGTCAAATTAGGAAGTCTTTTATATAGTCACAAATTCACTAAAGAATTGGATTAGGGTTTGAATTCTAAGAAGTCTTTTGTGGAAACACAAATCCTATTTGGAAAAGGACTTTGGTGACCACCTTGTTGAACAAGGCTAGAATTCGGCAACCCTAAATTTTTTAGGGCAAAAAATTCGGTCCCTATATAATACAAGGGATGAATTTCGGCCAACCCTTTTTTTTTTTTGCCTTTGAAGAATTAATTTTCTTTTGTTAAAGTGGAAAAATAAAATCCTATTCTAAGACTAGTGAGAGATTTCGGCCAAGAGGGATTGTGAGAAAAGAATTGTTCTTATTTCGATAGTGCACTAGTGATCTGAACATCAAGAGATCTTGTGCACAATTTCGAATAAGGATCACGCGAATATCAATATAACGATTGTGAATTCAAAAATGACCCGAACATTCTTAGCAACCTTTTTGGGGTTTGTTGTGACTAACAGAATTAGAAAAGTTTTTTTGTTGTCCATTCTTAGGTTCACAATTCAAAAGAAGGGAGATCACGCTCCTAAGTGATTCACGTTCGTGATCGGGTTTGGAAGATCTTGCAGATTACCATCGACGCTAGTCAATCGAATCACGCGACAAAGGTATTTTATCTTTTCGTATATATGTTTAATTAATTAAAGGGTTAAGGTTCAATATGGGAATTTTTTTTTAAATATACTAAACTCTTTTTAGTCTCGCTTTCGTTGCGTGCAAACGTTTTTCCATACAATATTGTGTTGAGGTTTGGTATGGAAAAGGTAGTTCAAGATGTGAAAATAAAGGAGGTTAAAAGATGAACTATGGAGGAGAAAACTAGATCTAATACTCTGAAATTTCGTGCTTAAAATTATGCTTGGATTCCCTTTGAAGATGAAAAGCCAGAGTATTTATATTGGCACTTGGACATGTACTGATAACTACTTGAAACGCTGATGTGGCGCGAATGTCGCCATTGTGTCACCATGGTGACCTTGTGGCACAAAATGGTTACGCATTTTGAGATTTAGATGTCGCCACCAAACTCATCTTTTTCGCCCTAGAGCAAATGGCGACACTGAGTTTTTTTCAATGATGTCGTCATTTATCACTTCAAGGTCGGCCCTAGAGCAAATGGCGACACTGAAGTAATTTAGTGGTGTCGCCAATTGTCATTGTGTGTCGCCATGGCGACACACCTGACACTTTTACAATTCTTCTATCACCATGGCGACCATATGGTAGCATGAAGGCAACACACCTGATGCTTGAATAATTTCTTTGTCACCATGGCAACCAAATGGCGACCAAATAGCGACCTCTTCTAGCTCATATGGCGAGAATGCCCTGTTTCACCTCTTTATGCATCTTTTTGCACCAAAGTCTTCCTTTTCTTCCCAAATGCCCTTGAGGTCTAAAAATACCTAAAACACTCGATTTGACGACATTAAATAAGGGGAAACGCTTGAGAATCAAGCATAAAGAGACAGGAATGAGGGTCAAAATCATACCAATTTTGGCTTGATCAAATACCCCCAAACCTATCTTTTACTAGTCCTCGAGCTAAAAGTTGTGCGAAAGACAAATGAGAAGACTAAAATCAATAAGGATCTAGTATCCATTCAATCAATAAGGATTTTATGTCCAAATTAGTCTTCTCTCTCTTCGTAAAGGTGTAAACAAGGCTACTATCATACGGATGTTTCATCTGGAAAAATCAAATAGGATTATAAATATCCATGTCTTGATTTGCCTTTAAGGATTGATATAGTTGCTCTTAGCTCAAAAATACCTTTTGAAAAATTATATCTTGCTTGTTTATAATAAAAGGGTACAAATTGGTTTGAATTCACTTGGAAACCCTTTTGATGTTTGCTTTGCCAAATACCACTGGTTTTGAACTTAAATGCAATATGTTTTGCATGCAAAGCATCTTGTCACACATTTTTTTAAAAATAAAACTCCTTGAATCTCTCTCAATTACTTGAGTTGCATAAAGTTTATTTATATGATTATGCAAATGCCTTTTGTGTAAATAGCTCTCTTTGCTAAAGCAACCTGATAGAGGGAGCTCATTTGCCTATCTCATGACAAAAAGAGGGAGAAGTCTTGAGAGATATAGGGGGAGCATTGTGTATGCATTGCACTTGCATTGTTTTGTATTGGATTTTTTTTAGTGCAAATGCTTTTTTATAATTGTTCACCTCACATGCACTTGTTCTTGGAAAGTGCTTTCTTGCTATTGTGTGTAGGTTGATGATCTACGAAGAGATTGAAGACTTAGATTCTTAGGTTTCTCTCATTGTAACGTAGAATATACATTTGTTGACCAATAGCTTTATTTTAGTTTTGTGAGGATTATTTTGTGAGTGGTATTTTGTCATGAAATAGCCAAAGGGGGAGATTGTAAGGACCTCTATTTTATAATTGGCTTATTTCATGACATACCACATTGGGGATGATTTTGTAATGGGTAGCTTAGGTTCCATTGGCAAGCTTCCAAGCATCTCCGTGACTTCAAGATTAAGTGCAAGAGCGAAAGGTAAATTCACTTGACTTGATTCTTGAAGAGATTAGGTGCACACACACACTTACATGCATTCTTATATTACTTTGCATTTGTGTTTCCATGATTGTGTGCATTTATGTTTCAACTCACACGAGCACTTTTGTGTTTGTGTTTGTTTTGGTATGGTTGGTAAAATCTCATTGTATTTTATAGAAATAATTTTTTTTGAGATTTTTCGTATTTTTACGAGTCCAACTATGTGTGGATTTGTCCCTAGATGTGTTCCGAGTGATTCGGAGACTTATCTATGTGTTTCAGATGATTTCTGAGATATTTGGGACATTCCTTGTTTTTATCGGAAACTGGAATTCAATTCTAAGTTTAGAGTGGAAAGTTATATAATTTTCCATATTTGTGATTGAGTCCGGATCTATATTCCGAAAACGGAATCGAATTCTAAGTTCCGAGGTCAATTGGACCGAAGGTCACTCGGATCGGGAACCGGCTTAGTGTGGCATAAAAAAAAAAGAAAAAAAAAAGAAAGAAAAAAAAAAGGCTAGAGGTGGCATGTGAGGCCGTGCACCACACGGGCCAAAGTTGCCTCTGCCCCCGTGTGGCGCACGGCCCCTTCAACGCGGTCCCTCCCATTTCATTCTTTTCATGTTTGTGTTTTTTAACTTTGACTTTGCTTTATTTTATTCCTTTGTTTGTTTTAGTTTTTTTTTTTTTTACTTTGACTTTGTTTGCCTTGATTATATAAACGGTGAGTGTGTGTTGTTTGTCTGATTGTGAGTTAATATATATATATATATTTATACTGTCCACTCTTTTTGGCGTTAATATATATATAATATATTATAAAACCTGATCGTGGTATATATATATATATATTTTTTTTTCTTCTTCTCTTCGTGTCACACACATTATTTTTTTTTAGCAACAAAGAAAAACAATTTGAGAGAAAATCTTTTAAGTGAGAGACTCCTAAGATCCCATCTTTACTCATCCAAACCCAAAACCCATCATCTTCATGCATCATTAAGCATTCTTAGACATGGGTCTCTATCATTAACTTGATTTGGTAAGTTGAACACAAACCCTATCTTTGTTATTTGTTCATACCTTTCAAGATTATGTTTTTATTGCATTTTTAGTTGATTAAATGCTAGGATTCTCTTTGTTGCACATCTTTATGAGTTTCCTTGTATGATTGGGTTTGTATTGTGATAGCTAGCATTTAGGACCATTTTGCCCTCTAGTTAAGTCTCTATGCTTTGCATTTAGACATTGTTGATTATGACTCCTTGATTGCATTTCTTGATTGCATTTATTGTTCTTGTCTTGTTTAATGACAACTTATATTGATTGGCTTTTGTTTGATGACTAGATTTTAGGTTTTCATATCTATATCTAGTTAGGTCTTCATGAGCATTCATTTAGACATATTGATATCTAGGATTGATTTTATTGCCATCATTTAATCTCTAGATAAGCATTTAGTGTAGCCTAGCATTATTTTCATTTTGGATATTTTCATATATTCACATAGTTTATTGATTTCTTCATTGAGAATTAAGTCTTGTCACTACCGGTGTGTAGTGCTCAAGCAACTTTGGTCTAGGTTCACTATTAAAGGCCTGCGGGTAGTAGTGGTGGGTTAGTGACCGTGTAGGGTTTGACGTGGTCAACCTAGGTTGTAAACACTATTACAAGTAGTGGAATCGAGGATCGTGTGTGGCGCACATATCAGCTTGTGGTTTTTCCTTGTTAAAGGTTTCCACGTAAAAATTAAGTGTTCTTTAAATTCAGCACTTTTACTTGATTTTTATTGTTTGTTGAAATGGGTTAATTGTGATTAATTTTGATTAATCGAAAAATTGGTAATAATCGATTAACAACCCATTCACCCCCCCCCCCCCCCCCCCCCCCAGGTTGTTTTAGACACACGTAATATATATTTTCAAATCACAAATCATACCCTCAAAAACATGCATCAAGACATTTCAAAGGTTTTTACTTTATCATGGTCAATATACGAAACCAAAATGAAGAGATTAAAACAATTATGCAATAGTGAGGACTTCTACATGTAAGAGAATGTCAAGTAAAAATTAAGAGCATGCCACTCTAGATATGATTGTATGTAATGCGATCTTATATTCAAAATGCCAAAGTTTCAAAGCAAAGGTGTTATTCGGTTTAGAATGTAATTCGCCTTGATACTAATCCTCACCTGATTCTCTCCTTTTCTCTAAGATTCTTAGGTTTCACTCACAAACACATGTGCAATATGAATTCATGTTATGGATATCTAATTAATTGCACATGATGATCTTTAAAAACGCAATTTCTGAAAAGTAAGTCTCATGAATGGAATTGCAAACCATGAATTAGAAAGCATATGTATCAACCAAATTTCACAAAATGGACAATCCTAAAGATCATGAAGGTCTTTCTTTTGGTTGTAAGGCGCCTTAGGTGATGGTGAAACAAAGAATGGGACAATGGATAACAAGGAACCCGATGATTACAATAAGGCATACATTTTAATTATGAGTTCCACATGCTTCACACATATTGTTCACACTTAAGGCATCTAGGCTTTCAATTTTACATGTGCATTCTACTCTAATTTTCATTTTGAGTGGTTCCTTTTACTTTTCTTTTCCTTCTAGGCCAATTGTGCCTAACTCTTGGTTCTATTTTTCTCATTTTTTCTTTTCTTTGCTTTGCCAATTCTTTTCTTTGCATACTTTTCAATTTTCTTTTCAAGCTTTTCAATTTCTTTTCAAGCTTTCCTGCTTTGCAAGACTCTTTGCACATATTTACATGCCTAAGTACACACCTTTACATTTTCAAGTACAAGATCTTACATTGATTTCCTAAGCCTCGGTAAATCATTTGGTCAAGGTAAGTCAATATTTGAAGGCTTATAAGGTTCATGTAGGTGTGGTTTATTAATGAAAAGCTTAAAACGTGTTTGGCTTCAAAGGGGCTTGGGAGCACACATATTTAGATGGGTTGGAAGTATTTTAGGCCAATTAGTGGTTTTTCACATGCATCGCCTAAAATCATTTCAAAAGGCTTGTCCATTAAGCAAAATAAAGTGAAAATAGATACTTGCGTGTGTCTAAACAACCTAGAGGGGGGTGAATGGGTTGTTAATCCGTTATTACCAAATTTTCGGATTAGTCAATATTACAAATAAAACCCCAATCACACAAACAATAAAATCAAGTATAAAATGCGGAAATTAAAGAACACTTGATTTTTACGTGGAAACCCACACGGGGAAAAAACCATGGGCGGTTATGTGCGCCACACACGGTCAACGAAATCCACTATATGAAAAGGAATTTACACCCTCAAGTGATTCTCGGACTCTCACCCTAGATAACCTCAAGCTATGGACACTACCACTCGCCACTCTTGGTTCAATCCCTAGTGATATCCCCTGATACACTACTCTTGGCGTGAGCAACTCCTAATCTACCCGGCGGGCCTTTTACAGTGGCACTCGACCAATTGCTTGAGCACTACACACCGGTAGCCACAAGACTTTCCTTGCTTGTGCAACTTCACCTAGAAGCCACAAGACTTTGACTCATGAAGAGAATCAACAACCTATGTGAATATGTGATGATATTCAAGATGCAAATAATGCTAGGCTACACTAAATGCTTAACTAGATGTTATAATGCAAATCAACATCCTAGTTATCAACAAAACCTACATGTACATGCATGAGGTGTCAATTAGTTGTAGAGATTTCTTACAACCTAATTGTCAATCAAAAGGCCACTCAACACAAGTTGTCAAATAACATGGCAAGGACACTAAATGCAATTAACAAATGCAATCAATGAGTCCTACACATCAATGATGTCTAAATGCAAAACATAAAGACTTAGCTAGATGTTATCAATCACAAAACAATCCTAGCTATCAAACAATGTCAACATATCCAAACATGTGAACTCAATTAATTGTAGAGAATTTCTATCAACATAATTGTCAATTAAATCCACAAGAACATTCAATAAAGCTTGACTAGATAAATAAACATTAATCTATCAACCTAATCATCAACCAATTTTACAAGAATGTTCTAGGGTTAGCTATTTAGGGAAAATCATCCTAATCATGTAAGCTACCACAAACAAAACCCAATCATGTCATAACTTCACTAAATATGCAATAAGAGTGAAGATTTGCTAAACTAAGCAATAAAAGACATGTCTTGACTAAGATAGAACAATAAATGAAGATGTTGTGTTTGTTCTACTTACCAAGTCATAAATGAAGAAGACCCATGGAAGATTGATGCATGAAACATGTTAGATGCACATGGGTTTTGGGTTTGGAGAGTTAAAGAAGCAAGCTTGAAGCTTTCTCTCTCTAGGAAACTCTTAATCTCTCTCTAGGGTTGTGTATCTTTTGTTTCCTTAAATACAAATGAGAGAAAAAGATGTATTTATAGTGCTTAGATGATAGCCCTATCAAATACAAGAATTTGGCTTCAAAAATGAGTCAAATCGGACTCCAAACGAGTGAGATATGGCCAAATTACGAAACAGGGTCGGAACCAGGCTTGCCGCAGTCTAGTCTGTCGCGGTCACCCAACCGCGGCACTATAACCGCGGCACAACAGAATTATTTCTGTCGCTAGCATGCCGCTGCCACCCAACCGCGGCACTTGAACCGCGGCAAAGCGTCATAGCACAAAGCTTGATTTTCAAGCGACTCAAAACATGACCAAATGACATCGAAACCTTTCGTATAATATACCGTTGGAAAGGTATGGAAGTCTACTTTCTACTCCAATTTATGGAATGACATTTCAATTTCTGTAGAAAAGGTTATGGTCAATGGAGTGACCAAAGGTCAGAAACCGACAACAACAGAGTTGTCCTGTTTTGGTGGTCACTTTGGAGATTTCAAAACCAATCCAAACGGTCATGAAATATTACGAATAATATATCGTTGGAAAGGTATGAGTGTCTAGTTTGTCCAGAATTTTACAAAACTCAATTTGAAACTTTGTGTAAAAAGTTATGGTCACAAGACTATACAAAGGTCAGTTTTGAAAAACATTTAAATCATTGAAATCCGATCTTTCGTAACTAGACACTTTACTCCAAATAACCAAACCGAATCTAACACTTATCCAAGAGAAGAATGAGACCTTCTCAAGTGGTCAACCATCATGCTAAAACATGCACACCATCGTGCAAGCATGGACGTTTCCGATCACACAAACGGAAACGAATTACACCACACTTAAGACTAACATGAAGTGCAAGTGTGGTTGTGAATAAATAACATGCATGGGAAAGGATAACATCATGAAAATCACCAAGCATGTGACACACAAAAGATATGAAATATATGAAAATGCATAAGTGTGATGATAAAGCATATAAGCACACAATTACGAGAACCACAAATGCAATCATATAAATGCAATGAAAGTGAGTGTGTGCTAAAAGACATAGATGTACAAATCAATGAAACACATATGCATGGTAACAAATGCAATATAGATAAAGATGCAAGCAAGTGTGTGTGTGCACCTAATCTCTTCAAGAATTAAGGTCAAGTGATATACCTTTTGAAGCTCTTGATCTTGAAGTCACCGGGATGCTTGGAAGCTTGCCTTGATAATCATCAAGATGACCTAAGCTACCCACAACACAATCATCCCCAATGTGGTATGTCATGAAATAAGCCAATCACAAAATAGAGGTCCTTACATAAAGCATCCACAAGTAGTCCATAATATTCTATGGCAAACAACATTTTAGTGTAAATGAGACCAATACATGCTTGAAGGAGTGTTTGAGAGTGAGTGTTTCAAGAGTGAAATTTTTGACAACTCAAAATATGTTTTTAAGGCCGTGTTTGTGATTCTCATGGGAATCTCCACTATTAATTCCTAGCCTTTAAGCAAATTTGATAATTCACTCAACATTAAGAGAAAAAAGATTAACGCACTTTGTTCAATGACACCCTAAATGGCATGACATTAATCTAAACCAAACAATGACAAAGATGCACAATTCCTCACTACTTCATGTAAAGAATAATCTCAACAAGCAAAGCATGCTTAAATATGGCATTATCGCAAGAATTTGAAAATTTTGGCGTAAAATTTTCAAATCAAGCAAAAGGGTGTTGCACAAATGTACCCCCAAACCTAAATTGGACATTGTCCTCAATGTTCATGGGAGGTAAAAATTGTCAAAAGCACAACCCAAAAAGTCCCAAGCAAGAATCCATAAAGCAAAGGCAATATACAATAGATATCAACAATTCGGCATATTGCCCTCTCATCCTAATATGCACAATATCCAATCAATCAAAGTTTAGCAATAAAGCACATACGTCCTAAATCCTCTACCAAAATCCAAACCATACTCTTATTCTATGCAAAAACGAATAAGAGCAATAATGAAATAAAAACAAAAGATAAGGAATAATGGTAATAAACGTAAAGCAATAAAATATCCAACAAAATAAACTGAAAAATAAACCAAAGTGCTAACAATATCCAAGTAAACAAAATGATGCACATGATGATGGTCCAAAATAAAGTCTAAAGATAGTAGGATGGCAACTACTCAGAATCCTCCTCAGTCTGCTTATACTCCACTTTACCCTTCCCTTACGGGTCCTTCCGCCTCTGCTCTCTAGCTACAGCTGCTCTTCTGGCTTGCTCATCTCTCCATCTCCTATGTGCAGTTGCCTCATCTACTGGAGGACCTCCTGTGTAACGAACTCCCTAATCGGTAATTGAACGGGCCATAACTTCCACTAATTTAGCTGCCTCCTTAGAGGTAGACTGTGCAGGCTGTAGGACAGAGTCTGGTGCATTCACACTGGGTCCTACTGCTATGGCTGGAATAGATAGAGTCTCTGTGGTGGTCTTCTTAGGTCTCTCAAATTATGACGGAGGTCTGTAAATCCCGTGATCACGGTCTCGCTCAAATCTTGAATCAGACTCTCCAAAGTCATCCACCTCTTCTTTAGAGCCTTCTACCTTGCTTCCAAAACCAGTCCATTAGCATGTAGAATATCAAAATCAACGGTCTGAGCGCCCATGATGCACTATACACCATCTAAAATCCGAAGACCTAAAGGCTGCCTAGGATCATCAACAATAGCAGGAGTCACATCATCCTCATCACCATCATCAAAGCGCTCCTCATCTGGAACAACTCTATCAAACTCTGCCTCGGCATTCTTGTCGGTCTCTGATATGCACACTCTCTTCCGTTTCTCGGCGGTTGGTAACTCCCCACGATTGCTCATCAAGTGACGCCATGTAGTCAAATCCATATCAAAAACAGGGGTTTAAGCACATCCCCAGATAAATCCACACCTGCCAATCTGCACGCCTCTATAATCAGGCATGGGAAAGGAAGAATATTTGACTCTGACTCATTTCTTTGAATCATTTGAATCTCCATCTTCACTATAATTCCCACATCAATGGGCTGCCTCTTTATGATACAATGCAAAATCCGGGCTGCCTCAAATGGAATTGTAGACCTGTGGGAAACCGGCCCAAGTGAGGACTTAAGGAAAATGTGCCAAAAGGCGGGCTCAATCCTCAAGTTGGACTGCTTGAGAGGGTATCTCTTAGCCATCCAGATAGTCATAAGGGTGATAGTCAAAGTGTTTGCAAAATCTATCAAATTCTTCACATATAAAGGGTTTGTGGTAATCCCTTCTACCATATGTTCTTGCAACTCTTCAAAATCCAACAATGTGGTCCCAAAATATATGTTAATGTCTGTTGCGTTCAAATAAACGGGAACCCCTCTAACCAAAATAGACCATCCCTCATGTACTCACCAGGATTCATCCCCACATAAAACTCCCTCACGAATCTCTCACTATAATCCGGAGGAGTGGCTACTAATCCTCCCCATCCCATATCATTCACTATCACTAGGATGGGGGTATTTACCAAACCTTCCAAATTGATTCCCCTCTCAGGCCAAATCTTCTTTTCATTGAATGTTTCCATTCGGTCCAGAAAATTCCTATTCAAAGTACACTTTGGAACCATCTTCTTCTTAGGTGTGGGGGCCTTACTACCCTTTCCTCCCTTGCTTGGCAATTTCATCTTTGGTGCCATTTCATCACAAATTCGGATACAAAAAGTCAAACAAAAATCCGGCAGCATAATGGCGCTTCAACAACAATCCTACACTCTCCGAGTGCTCCACAATCAATCACAATCACTCCACCAATGTTCCAACACTCCAATATGCACAATACCACCACAAGTCAAACTTAAAACCACCCCTAGTGTATCTAGATGCAATGTAGGACGATTTTGAATGGAAAAATTGAAGAACTAGAGTGATTGCTTACCAATTTCGACGATTTCGTGCGTGCAGAAGTTGAGAGAATTTGTTTTCGTTGTTGTGTGGCGTTCTAATTTGTGGCGACCACTTATATGATGTTCGCCCTATGTCGCCATTTGCCTTTCTCTGTCGCTATGGTGACAAAGAAGAATTCTGGTGTTTTGCATGTTGTCGCCATTTGATGCTTTCTATAGCTATAGCGACCTCATGGTGACATGATCAGGTCTACTTTTGTCACCATTTGTGTCTCTCTGTCACTATGGCGACAATGAATTCTTCCATAAGTGAATGTCGCCGTTTACATTGTCAATATTTATCCATGGCGACAAAACAACAACAATCACTAAATAGCCATACTGAGTGCATTTTGGATTGGATCCTGCAATGTATCACCAAATACAACATAAGTTCACAATACACAACACACAAACAAGGATATTTGAACACTTATTCGAAAAGCAAAACAAGCAAAAAGAAACACAACAAAAGCTAAAATAAAACACACAAATTTTATTCAAAGCATGAAATGTAAAAGTGCAAGTCCGCACTACCGCATCCTAACATGTAAATTGGGACCATGATACTCATCACAAGGGTTAACCAAGCATTCATTCATCTTTCTCTTGACTACCTAAATTGGTCCCCTAGATTCAACCCAGACTTGGTTCACCAAATCCTTCCTAACCTAATTTTTTTTAACATGGTCAGGTCTCATCCTAGGTCTAGCTCTTTCATGATTAGCATGCTTCAAAAATTCAAAACACCTAGATTTAATATGACCCTTCCTGTGACAAAAATAACAAGATAGAGGATAAGAAGGAATGAAAATGTACACATATTTAACCATTATACGCGTGGGTGTCTTTTAAAAACGACATAGAGGGTATGTAAAAGGGTTGTTAATCCGTTATTACCAAATTTTCGGATTAGTCAATATTACAAATATAACCCTGTAAGGATTCCCATTTGTTGATTGGCTTGTTTCGTTGACAAACCACATGTTGGGGTTGTTGTAAGGGTAGCTTAGGAATTGGTGATCATCCAATGGCCCTTTCAAGACCTCAAGAGAAGAAGCACCAAAGGTAAATTCTAGTGCTTACATGCTTTGAAGAGATCATAGTTGCACACACACACAACTCATGCATAAATCTTATTCTTGTATGTTGTGTGTTTTATATGAGTGCTTGCATGTTCTTGAACATCTCTTCTAGCATGTTTTATTTGATTGCATCTAGGTCATTAAAATGCCATAACATGTTTAGGCATTAGGATGCAAAGTCATGAATTGTATTCATGCTTGTTTGAATTGATTGCATCTTGTTTTATGATAATGCCATGACATGATAGGCATTAGGATGCATTCAATTCCCACACTTGCACTTCATGTTTGATTAGCTTTAAGTGTGGTGTAATTCGTTTCCGTTTGAGTGATCGGAAACGTCCGTGCTTGCACGATGGTGTGCATATCTTAGCACGATGGTTGACCACTTGAGAAGGTCTCATTCTTCTCTTGGATAAATGGTAGATTCGGTTTGGTTATTTGGAGTGAAGTGTCTAGGTTCAAAATATTGGATTTCAATGATTTAAATGTTTTTCAAAACTGACATTTGTATGGTCTTGTGACCATAACTTTTTACACAAAGTTTCAAATTGAGTTTTGTAAAATTCTGGACAAACTAGACACTCATACCTTTCCAACGGTATATTATTCGTAATATTTCATGACCGTTTGGATTGGTTTTAAAATCTCCAAAGTGACCACTAAAACAGGGCATCTCAGCTGTTATCCGAATCTGACCATTGGTCACTCAATTGACCATAAATTTCTCTACAGACATCAAAATGTCATTCCATAAATTGGAGTAGAAAGTAGACTTCCATACCTTTCCAACGATATATCATATGAAAGGTTTCGATGTCGTTTGGTCATGTTTCGGTGCGCACAAATTTGAGTTATGCGCTGTCGCGTTTTCTGCGGTCCGTGACCGCAAAATATGGGCGCCGAATGTGTCAGGTGCATTTCTGCGCCCTTGATTATGCTGTCACGGGCAGCAGAATAGGCCGCCGAATTGGCCCGTAAAGTTGGGACAATTTTGTCTTTTCACCCAACATTTTTACTCTCTATAAATATATCCTTATCTTTGGTTCAAAACATAAGTCTTTCATCCCAAGAACCCTAGAGAGATATTTAGAGAGACTTGAGAGAAAAAGCTTAAAGATCACATCTTTATTTCTCTCAACCCATTTCCACATGCATAAATCATCATCTAAGCATCATCTAGCATCATCTAGGATCATCTTGTGTTTGCTAATGCATGGGTCTTCTTCAACACACATGGTATGATTTGTTGAACACTAATCTCATCTAATTTTAGTGTTTTTACTTATCAATTTATCTCTTTTATTACTTGTATGTTCTTGAGTAATTTCTACATACATGATTGAGATTATGTGTTGATTGGGTTTATTTTTACATAGCTTATTTGATTAGGTCATTATTGCCTAAAAGCTATGCCATAAACATTCATGTGCATCAAAGATCATCTAAGCATTTTCTAGCATAGTTAGTTTGCTTAGTTGCATGGGTTTTGGTCATCACACTTCCCTTGGTATGTTCTTCACTTTTATCATTGATATTTAGTGTTGTATTTATCAAGGCATCTCTTTTATTATTTGAATGATCTTAGATTAATATCTTATATTCAAAATAGAGATTGTTTGTGATGACATGATTGAATGTTTGTGGGTTATTTTTATAGCAACATCTAGGTTATTTAATCTATGATTTGCTAAGCTATTTGACATGTCATTTAGCCATTGATATCTAGGGTTGCATTTATTGCCATCTAATCATCCTAGATAAGCATATAGAGTTGCCTAGCTCTCATTGCATTTGTTGAGTATTTATATATATTCACATAGGTTGTAATCTCTTCATTGAGAAGTAAGTCTTGCGTGTAGCTTCCGGGATTAGGTTGCTTAGATCGCAAGCAATTGAAGTCTTATTGTGATAGACCGGGATTAGGTGGTCACACAAGCAATTGGACTAGGTCCACTTTTAAAGGCCCGCGTGGTAGAAGTGGGGGGTTACAGACCGGAGTGTTAGACGAGGTCTACATAGGTTATAAACTTCATTTCAATTAGTGAATTCGAGGTTCGAGTGTGGCGCACTATAATAGCCCGTGGTTTTTCCCTGTTGAGGGTTTCCACGTAAAAATCTAGTGTCGTTTATATTTCCGCACCTTATTACACTTTATTATTGTTTTGTGAATTGGGTTATATTTGTAATATTGACTAATCCGAAAATTTGGTAATAACGGATTAACAACCCTTTCACAAACCCTCTATGTCATTCTTAAAAGACACCCACGCGTAATGGTAAAATTTGTGAACTTTCAAACCCAATTCACAAAACAATAATCAAGTGTAATATGGTGTGGAAATATAAACGACACTTGATTTTTACGTGGAAACCCTCAACAGGGAAAAACCACGGGCTATTATAGTGCGCCACACTCGAACCTCGAATCCACTAATTGTGATAGCGTATACAACCTAATCTAGGTTTGACGGCCTAATCCCGGTCTATATCCCGCTACCACTACCCGCAGGCCTGTAAAAGTGGACCTAGTCCAATTTGCTTATGTGACCACCTAATCCCGGTGTACGACCTAATCCCGGTCTATCACACAAGACTTACCTCTCTGAAGAGATCAACACCCTATGTGAATATGCAATGATATCCAAATATGCAATAAGAGCTAGGGTACTCTAGATGCTTACCTAGGATTATATGATGACAATAAAATCAATCCTAGATATGAATGAAGCTATATGACATGGCATACAACTTTAGCTAAGTAAAGGATAACCAATCCTAGATACAAAGCTATCAAAAACAATCTCAATCATACAATGAGATTAATTAGCTAGATGTTAGATAAACATGCAAAATTCTAGCTATCAAAAATAATCCACAAACATTCAATCATGTCATCACAAACAATCTCTATTTTGAATATAAGATATTAATTTAAGATCATTCAAATAATAAAAGAGATGCCTTGATAAATACAACACTTAATATCAATGATAAAAGTGAAGAACATACCAAGGGAAGTGTGATGACCAAAACCCATGCAACTAAGCAAACTAACTATGCTAGAAAATGCTTAGATGATCTTTGATGCACATGAATGTTTATGGCATAGCTTTTAGGAAATAATAACCTAATCAAAAAAGCTATGTAAAATATAAACCCAATCAACACATAATCTCAATCATGTATGTAGAAATTACTCAAGAACATACAAGTAATAAAAGAGATAAAATTGATAAGTAAAAACACTAAAATAAGATAAGATTAGTGTTCAACAAATCATACCATGTGTGTTGAAGAAGACCCATGCATTAGCACATACTAGATGAACCTAGATGATGCTTAGATGATGATTTATGCATGTGGAAATGGGTTGAGAGGAATAAAGATGTGATCTTTAAGTTTTTCCTCTCAAGTCTCTCTAAATATCTCTCTAGGGTTCTTAGGATCAAAGACTTAGTTAAGGGAACCAGAGATAAGGATGTATTTATAGAGACCAAAAATAGGGCAGGTGAAAATACAATTTTGCCCCTGAAAACGCACGATCGGCGGTTTCATTCTGCGGTCGGGGCCGCAGAACAAAACCGCCGAATTGAAACCCGAGAGCCTGGATTTCATTCGGCGCTTTCATTCGGCGGTTACATAACTGCCGATCTAACCGCCATTTTGGACCCGAGATATTTATCAACCAGGTCTTGATCGGCGGTTGAGATCGGCGGCATCGGCGGTTTAGATTCGGCGGCTAGGCCGCCGATCTCAACCGCCGTTCACCAAATATGGTGAATCCAAAGGAGAGGCCAAGGGCAACTCCACCGGCGATCATCGCGCTAAACCATGCACACCAACGTGCACGCACGGACGTTTCCGAACATCCTTCGGGAAACGAATTACACCACACTAAAAGCTAATCAAACATGAAGTGCAAGTGTGGGAATTGAATGCATCCTAATGCCTATCATGTCATGGCATTATCATAGAACAAGATGCAATCAATTCAAACAAGCATGAATACAATTCATGACTTTGCATCCTAATGCCTAAACATGTTATGGCATTTTAATGACCTAGATGCAATCAAATAAAACATGCTAGAAGAGATGTTCAAGAACATGCAAGCACTCATATAAAACACACAACATACAAGAATAAGATTTATGCATGAGTTGTGTGTGTGTGTGCAACTATGATCTCTTCAAAGCATGTAAGCACTAGAATTTACCTTTGGTGCTTCTTCTCTTGAGGTCTTGAGAGGGTCATTGGATGTTCACCAATTCCTTAGCTACCCTTACAACAACCCCAACATGTGGTTTGTCCACGAAACAAGCCAATCAACAAATGGGAATCCTTACAAGGAATTCTCCCTTTTTCCATTGAAGTTTGAGGCTTTGAGTGACCATCCTTGGTGAGTTTCTTGATGGCTTGTTCCATCCGATCTATCTCCACCAAATAATCACACTAATTCACCTTTGCAATCTTCAAAGACACCACTTTCTTGCTTAATTCCTCTTTTACTTCCTCAAGTGCCTTATTCTTGGCTTCTATGCTCATAAAGGTCTTTCTCATCTTTCTTGAGGATTCCTCCTCAAATTCTTCAGTGAGCTTTGCTAAGTCCTCAAGCTCTTGCACTGTTGACTCGTTCTCTTTGGTAAGAGCCACATTGATCTTCTTAAGCTTATGATTCCTCTTAGCTGAGTCTTCAAGCTTCATTTCAAGAGCATACTTTTCCGCCTTGAGTACCTCCACTTCAAGCGTGAGCTCTTGATTGGCATTTTTGAGTCCTTCAATCTCAGAATCACCTATACTCTCTTCTTCATCTTCTTGGTTATTCTTCTCATACAATTGAACCAAGTTGCATACTTTTCCACCCTTATTCTTTGGTGGTTGCACATCCACCACATAACAACCAATGCTTTTTAGATCATTGTTGCACATGATGGTATCAATTTCAAGCTCATTCTCAAATAAGTGCATAACAACTCTCTTTTTGCATACAACAATCTTCATTTGAGTGGTAGCCATGAAGGGTCTACTAAGTAGAACTTGCCACTCCCTATCGTCATTGGATTTGTCTTCGATGTTCAACACCACGAAGTCAGTTAGGACCACTATTCCATCTATTAGAATAGGCACATCTTTTATCTCACCATGTGATGCTCGTGAAGTTTGGTCTGCTAACATGAGCTTCTTCCCGGTTGGCTTCAAACCTATCAAACCCAACTTCTCATAAACCGATAGGGGCATCATACTACTGCTTGCACCCAAGTCAAGCACTCCCTTTAGCAACCTACTATCACCAACGGATATGGGAATCACAAAACTTCTGGGATCATCAACCTTTTATGAAAATGCTTCTTCAAGCATCATTGCTTCATCTCTAGCTCCATCCCTATTAACAAAATTCTCTTCCTTTGCTTGTTTGGTATGGCTTGGAAACTTTCCCTTCTCTTGTTTTTGGAAGGCTTCAGCAATTTGCCCCTTTTGAGTTTCCAACTTCCCAAACGATGCATTTAAGTTGCCAAACCTTTAGCCACTAGCTTGCATAAAGTTTGTCAAAGTGTGTTCGGCTCTTTGGAAGCCTTACATCATCCCTCTCGTTCCTTCATCTATGTTACGACGAGGTTGGTATGAGCTAGAATGAGCGTTGTTGTTGTTGTTCCATTGATTTCCTCCTTGGGGGTATCCACCTTTTGATATCCACCTTGTTGTTCTCTTTGACGGTATCCTCCTTGTTGGTTACCACCTTGATTGTTCACTCATTGTTATTGGTTTCCTCTTTGTTGTTGGTTCCTAGGTTGTGGGTTCAAGATGTTGTTGTTGTTGGACCAAGAGAGGTTGGGATGGTTTCTCCATGATTGATTGTAGTTGTTTGAGTAGGAATTATTTCTTGCCCTTGGAAACCCATAGCTTGTACCTCCTCTTGCTCTTACCCTTGATTTATGTCATCAAGTCCTTCATTCTCACTGAATTGACCACTAGAGCTTCCCTCTTATCTTCCTAACATTTTCACTCCCACCTTTGGAAATCTCATGCTCTCAATGTACGATGTCAAAGACTCCATTTTCTTGTTCATCCTAGAAATCTCAATGGCGGTTTCTGTGCTAGCACTCACATCAAACTTTCCACCTCAAATACTATTTGCATTTCTTTGTTGAGAGTTTTATGCTAACATCTCATATATCCCATATATCTCAGCGGCGGTCTTCGTGTCATAAGACCCTCCGCAAGCATTATCCACCAAAACTTGAGAGAAATGAGTGAGACCACCTTGGAAGCAAGATACCTTATACTCCTCAGTGAACATATGAGGAGGGCATTGGGCCAACAGAAGTTGATATCTCTCCCATGATTCATGAAATAACTCTCTTTCACTTTCATAGAAATCCGTAATCTTAACCTTCAACTCCTTTGCTTTCCTAGCTGGGAAAAACCTATTGAAGAATACTTTGCAAATCTGACTCCAGCTTGTTAAAGACCCCAGCCTAAGTCCCATTAGCCACTTCATAGCCAAGTTCTTTAAACAATATTGAAAACAATGCATATGCAACTACTCACGAGAAAGACGCATGATAGGGAACATTTCAATAATTGCGCTGAATTCCTTCATAAACTGTTGACAGTCTTCGTTCAGCTTCCCATAAAAAGCAGGCAAAAGATTGACGTGCATTGTCCTAAACTCATATCCTTTAGCAACCGGGTCTAGAACAATCGGCAACAGTTGATTCTCTATAGCTGGTAGTGAATACTCTCCCATGGTCATCCTTTAACCATGGGTAGCGTGAGTTTCTTCAATCATCTCTTCCCTAAGGAGGGCTTCTTCCTCCCTCCTAGGTTGTTATCCTTCTGTACTCATAGCTTGCCTAGAAATCTCTTCAAACTCTCTCACACTGCTAGTACCTTCCAATGGGGGGTGCACTCCTCTGCCTAAAGACCTCCTACTGTGCATATAACTAAGTACTTGAAAATGGAATAGATAAAAAAAACACAAGGAAAAAGGTAAAAAAGAACTATGAAAAAGTTAAAAAACAACAAACAATATATTCAAAATTTGATGAGCCATCGTGTGCTCACAAAAACAATGTTTTTAATTTGATCTTTTGAAAACCCTTTTTTAGCCACTTAAAATCCTTTAAGGTATAAATTTATAGCAAGTGGTAAGAAAGTTTGTTCCACATGGAGATGGAGTGTTAAGTTTGATAGATTGACTAATCTTAAACAAAATAAAATAAATCATTGAATGTGATAGTTGTGTGGTTTCATAAACCAACAAATTTACTACTAAAATAAACATGCAAAAATGATAGGAAAAAGAGAAGACTCAACAATCTTGATAAGTGAATGGTGAAAACAATTAATAAAGATGCTAGGTGATAGATTGAGTTACTAGTGAATGTGGGTAATGCTTTCAAAGCCTCATTAATGGACAAATCTCATATATGATAACCATTTGATTTCTAAATTGTGCTTAGGTCATAACTATGAACACTAAGTAACTTCCCACCAAAATGCCTAACCGATTAAGGAGAGGGGGTCAAGGTGGGATTGGTTGGATTCAAATAGAGGTTTAGACTAGTGTGGTTGATATACCCTCCACTAGTCTATCATAATCACTAAGTTCTTCAACCAATCAAGGGTGTCAATTCAAGATTAGTTTCACAACTAATTATCCCATATAAGAGTATGATCTACTAGTGATATACAATGCAAATCATATAATATGTAGAATCTAAATATAAAGTGAATAAAAATCATATAAAGAATCAATTACAAAAAGCTTAGCAAAATACCCATAATCACAAGTTCCTCAAATCTATCCTTTAGATTAGGGGTTTAGTTACACATGATTACAATCTAATAAAAAGAAGTGATAGGTAAGGAAATCACCCTTAGGTCTCCTTCTTTAGTGCTTGCTCATTCTTCTCCTTAGATTGCTCATTGTGCAAAGAATGGTGGAAGAGGGATGTGTCTTGGTAGATGGTGTCTAATGGTGAGTGACAAAGGGATTGAAATGGAGAGAATGGAAATGGAGGAGTGATTTGGTGAAGTAATCAAGATATTGTGTTGAGGTTTGGGATGGAAAAGGTAGTTCAAGATTAGAAAATGGAGGAGATTGAAAGATGAACTATGAAGGAGAAAACTAGATCTAATACTTTGAAATTTCATGCTTAAAATTATGCTTGGATTCCTTTTGAAGATGAAGAGTCAGAGTATTTATATTGGCACTTGGACATGTATTGATAACTGCTTGAAATGATGATGTGGCAAGAATGTCACCATGGCGACCTTGTGGCGCAAAACGGTTATACATTCTGAGATTCAGATGTCATTACCAAACTCATCATTTTCGCCCTAGAGCAAATGGCGATACTGAGTATTTTTCAATGATGTCGCCATTTATCACTTCAAGGTCACCCCTAGAGCAAATGGCGACATTGAAGTAATTTAGTGGTGTCGCCATTTGCCATTGTGTGTAGTTAGGGGTGGCAAAAATCCCCGACCCGTCCCAAACCGGCGGGGCTCTGATCCGTTTGGGGCGGGTTTGGAGCATTTAAAACGGGGTTCAGGTCGGGTTTGGGGCAAACTTTTTTGACCCGGTTTTTTATCGGGTCTGGTATGGGTCAGCCCCTTTTGACCCGACCCGCCCCCCCATTAGACCTGGTATTTATATAATTATTTTTTAAAATATAAAAATATAAAAGGAAAAACACATCTCTAATCTCTTTGTCTCTTTACCTAATCATATTTTATGTTTGAATTTAAAGTTTATTAAACTTAGATGTTGTGTTCTATTAAATTTAAGTTTATGTATGAATTTTAAATGTATGTTAAAATATTTTTCTATGGTATGTTTGTATTTAAGTGTATATTTAAATTTCCAATAAAAAAGAAAAAAAATTGTATATATATATATATTTAAACTTAATGGTAAACTTTAAGTCAATGTCCAAAAATTCAATCATATAGTAAAATAATTTGTATATTTAGTGGTTTGAGAATTTTTTTTTTTAAGGATAAAATGAATCGGGTCATTCGGGTCGGGTTTGGGGCGGAAATCAAAAACTCATTCAGGTCACGGGTCAGGTTTGGGGCAACCTGTAAAAAGTGGGTTTCGGGTTTAAGGCGGCTTGATCTGGCCCCGATCCGACCCCGTTGCCACCCCTATGTGTCACCATGGCGACACACCTGACACTTTTACAATTCTTTTGTCGCCATTGCGACCACAGGGTGACATGAGGGCGACACACCTGAGTTGTAGCTATGGCGACCAAATAACGACCTCTTCTTGCTTATATGGCGAGAATGCCATGCTTCACCTTTTTATGCGTCTTTTTGCACCAAAGTCCTCATTTTCTTCCCAAATGCCCTTGAGGCCTAATAAAACTTGAAACACTCGATTTGATGACATTAAATATGGGGAAACGCCCGAGAATCAAGCATAAAGAGACGGGAATGAGGGCTAAAATCATACAAATTTTGGTTTGTTCACGTCTTGCCTCCTCCAGTGTCAGAGGCGTTTGCCGCCTCCAATGTTGGAGGAGGATTGACTTCCTCCGATGACGTTGAATCTGGATTTGGCATCGCCGAAAGAGGTCAATCCTCCTTTAATGTCGGAGGAGGCGAAACGCATCCTTCATTACTAGAGGCGAAACACATCCTTTATCGCTAGAGATGAAACGCGTCCTACGAAACGCGTCCTCCATCTAGCAATGGAGGACATGTTTCGCCTCCCCCACAGTTAGAATAAAATTGAGGAGGCATTTGCCTCCTCTAATGCTGGAGGTGGATAGATCCACCTCCAGCAACTACATCCACGTCTGACGATGTCGATATCGCCATCACCTCCTGCATTTTGAAGTTTTAATTTTTTAATATTTATTTTAATTATATTTTGTCTCTAATTTTTAAATATATAATTATTTTACAAATTAATTATTTTCATATTAAAATGATGTCTATTTTTGTCATTTCGTCAAATACAATTTTCACCAATTCAAAAGCAAAACAATTTAAAATTTTAGTTTACCAAACAATTACCTATATTTTTTGTTTTTATTTTTAAAGTATTATAAGAACTATTATAATAGGACTGCCGAAATCAAATAATACATATACGGTTTATATAACTACTCCTATAACAAGAGATAACTACTCCTACAAACTAGAAACAAAACTTTTCACACATACTTATAAAATAAGTATGGTAAGATTTAAACACTTACCACTAATGTGGAAAGTAGGTGCTGAAAGTAGGTGCACAACCACCTACTTTTTTTGTTAAATTGATTATTTCTTAAGTTAAGATACAAGGGAATTATTTTTGAAGGAAAGCAATCCCAAACATAGCCTAAATACTCTAAACGAGCCTAACTTTGTAATTCATACTTACTATTATATAATATATAATTATATTTTTAATACTTATAATTATATTTTTTAATTTTCCCTCCAAAAAATCAAAAAGCCAAGAAAAAAAATAACTCTTTACATTATATATATTTTTATTTTATTTATCTTATAAAAAATACAGCTAATCTCTCGTTTGCCCTAATAAAATAAAATAAAAAACTAACCCCAGTCCTCACTCTCTCACTCTAATGCTCTATCTTAAAAAAACCCCAAAAAAAGAAAAAAAAATCCCTCGAAATCAAAATAGTCTCTCACACACAATATAACACAGTCACAAACTCGACACACCAAAAAAACCAAAAAGCCAAAACCCTAACTCGCTGAGCCATGGCCGCCGAGTCGACTCACCTCCAGCCCCAACAACAGGCTCAGCTGGCGGCGATCCTCGGCCCTGACTCCGCCCCCTTCGAGACTCTCATCTCCAGCCTCATGTCCGCCTCCAACGAGCAGCGTTCCCAGGCCGAGCTCGTCTTCAACCTCTGCAAGCAGCACGACCCCGACTCTCTCTCTCTCAAGCTCTCTCACCTCCTCCAGCTCTCTCCCCACCCCGAGGCACGCGCCATGTCCGCCGTTCTCCTCCGTAAGCTCCTCACGCGCGACGACTCCTTCCTCTGGCCTCGTCTCTCTCCCTCCACTCAGTCCTCCCTCAAATCGATTCTCTTGTCCTCCGTACAGTCCGAGAACACGAAGTCGATCTCGAAGAAGCTATGCGACACCATTTCGGAGCTGGCCTCGAATCTGCTGCCGGAAAATGGATGGCCGGAGCTGTTGCCGTTTATGTTCCAGTGCGTTTCGAGCGATTCTCATAAGTTGCAGGAGTCGGCGTTTTTGATCTTCGCGCAGCTGAGTCAGTACATCGGAGAGAGTCTGATTCCTCACATAAAGCATCTCCACGCTGTATTCTTGAACTGCTTGACGAATTCAAACAATCCGGACGTGAAGATCGCGGCGTTGAACGCGGTGATCAATTTTATTCAGTGCTTGATGAGCTCGTCGGATCGGGACAGATTTCAGGACCTGCTTCCGTCAATGATGCGGACGTTGACCGAGTCGTTGAACAACGGGAATGAGGCGACTGCACAGGAGGCGTTGGAGCTGCTGATCGAGCTGGCAGGAACGGAGCCGCGGTTCCTGAGGAGACAGCTAGTTGACGTGGTGGAGTCGATGCTACAGATTGCGGAGGCGGTGAGCCTGGAGGAGGGGACGCGTCATTTGGCAATTGAGTTCGTGATCACGCTGGCGGAGGCGCGCGAGAGGGCACCCGGGATGATGAGGAAGCTGCCGCAGTTTATAAGTAGGCTTTTCGCAATTCTAATGAGGATGTTGTTGGATGTTGATGATGATCCCGCGTGGCATACTGCGGAGACAGAAGACGAAGACGCTGGTGAGTCTAGTAATTACAGCGTTGGGCAGGAGTGTTTGGACCGGTTGGCCATTGCTTTAGGCGGGAATACAGTTGTTCCTGTGGCCTCTGAGCAATTGCCAGCTTACTTGTCTGCACCCGAATGGCAGAAGCACCATGCTGCCTTGATTGCGCTTGCTCAGATCGCTGAGGGTTGCAATAAGGTATTCTCTCATCCCATTTACTATTACTATAGTTCATGTTGTAGTTATGGTGATATTAGATAAGAGTTACTATTAGCATTGTGCAATCTGTAGAACACTGTATGACTTGTTTTTGCTAGCAGAGTAGTTAAGTTGAATGGGGACAAATGGAAAACTGTTTAGTTGAACTCAGTTGCTGTTTGGTTTATTTGTTTCATTCAAGAACTTACAACACTTGGTTGATTTATTTGTTTTCAAAGCCTTCCTACATGATTTATTTTCAAAGATTCTTTTACTCGTCATTTGGGTTGTACTGAGTTTATCAGGAATGTTTCCATTTGAAAGTCAGTGAACAAGATTTTTTTTTTTTTTTTTTTTTTTTTTTTTGCAAATCATTTTGATTAGCAGTTTGCTTTTGTTGAGTGGAAAGGATTCTTCTATTAATGACTTCTAATTTGTTTTCGTTGTCATAGGTAATGGTGAAAAACTTAGAGCAAGTGTTGTCAATGGTTCTGAAATCATTTCATCATCCTCACCCCAGGGTGAGGTGGGCAGCTATTAATGCAATTGGGCAATTGTCAACGGATTTGGGTCCAGATTTGCAAAATCAATTCCATCAACAGGTTCTGCCAGCACTAGCAGGCTCTATGGATGATTTCCAGAATCCTCGAGTACAGGTTAGTCAGAGCCATGGGTTTTATGCTGATAATATTGAGTTAGGGGTTCTTTGTCATGTTGGTGGCACTTATTGGAATATTAAGATTTCTGTTATACATGTATTGTAATGTAAGCTATGCAAACATATGAGTGAGTTACAAAGGAAACAAAAATAAAATCTTATCTTTTGTTTGCTTAACTTCATTCTGCTTGCAACTGTGAATAAATCTTTTTGTTCTTAGATTTATTCTTCTGCTCGTTGCAAGCTGCATCTTTTTTCAGAGACGTTGGTTATCTTTTCTTTTTTGTTCTAACCACAATTATGCCAGTCTCATTTTTCTTTTTTAAAGCTTTTCTAAGGCTGCATTGTATACCCTCTGTATGGATGTTTTGATATTGTGTGGATAACTTGGGTAATTATTAGAAAGTGCAACATTTGGTAGTAATTGAGAATCTTGAGATATGGTAATAAATTGAAGGGTTTGCGTAGTCACTGACCACCGATCAAAATCCTTTTGTTTGATCAGTTTGTGGGTACAGCCAACGAGGCTTTCATATTTACAGAACTCTGTTAATTGCTATGAAGTGCCTCCTAAGGTAGTAAATGAAATATGGTAGTTTAGTATGTTATGATGATGTTCTTGTTAATAATTAGTATACTGTTATTTTCAAGTGAATTGGATGTTAGCGGATAGTCAAGATGTTGTTGGAAATTTTCATGGTGGTTAATCTTTTGTAATTTGCATATTAACAGGCTCATGCTGCTTCAGCAGTGCTTAACTTCAGCGAGAACTGTACTCCAGAAATCTTAACGCCTTACTTGGATGGTATAGTGAGCAAATTGCTTGTACTTTTGCAGGTATGTTGATGAAATAACCAATAACAATTTTTATTACTAATCTTGACATAGCTACACTAGAATGAATTAGCACTTCTTTTTGGCTAAATATCACACGTGTTATGCTAGAATGGGAAACAAATGGTGCAAGAGGGAGCTTTAACTGCTTTGGCATCAGTTGCCGACTCATCTCAGGTTTATCTTTGAAACCTGCTTTGATTAGCGGTTAGTTGTTATAAAATCCTATGTCTGACAGCATTGGGTTTTGTAGGAGCACTTCCAAAAATACTATGATGCAGTTATGCCTTACTTGAAAGCAATCTTGGTGAATGCAACTGACAAGTCTAATCGTATGCTTCGTGCCAAATCCATGGAGTGCATTAGTTTGGTTGGAATGGCTGTAGGAAAGGAGAAGTTCAGGAATGATGCTAAGCAGGTAGATAATTCATTATTCATAGAATTCATTCCTGATAACTGCTCCTGCTCAATCCCCTAATGTCAAATGGAGATTATAAATCGACTAGCCAATTTTTTGCGTTTCAATGATTGTGTATGAGTATCAGATTTTCAAGGTTTTCTGATAAACTGTTACTTGAACTTGTACTTATCCATTGAAATGACGAGACTCCTGTAATGTGCCACATATTTGTGGACTGGTGGGGTTGGGAACCGATTAATTTAGAAAGTAACTTATTCTCAGTTTCTTTTTGGTGGATTGTTCTCTTAAATATCAACATATAGATTATAGTGATATCACTTGTGACTTTTTTTTTGTATGTTTGTGTAAGGTTATGGAAGTACTTATGTCATTACAAGGATCTCAAATGGACACAGATGATCCAACAACGAGTTACATGCTACAGGTAAATGTTTTATGTTTGACAATGTACAGAAAGAATCTTTGTTTATGGTTATTGTCTTCCTGTTTTGACAACTAACATATTGTTACAGGCATGGGCCAGACTCTGCAAATGTCTGGGACAAGATTTCCTTCCCTATATGAGTGTTGTCATGCCACCTTTGCTCCAGTCTGCTCAACTTAAGCCGGATGTAACCATTACATCTGCAGATTCTGATAACGATATTGAAGACTCTGATGATGAAAGGTAGGCTTTCCTTCTAGAAGTTCATTTATTGTTTAGTGGTTGCTGCACGTATACATATTCACATATATTCTGTGTTTTATGTGTCTTTTTAAACTAGTCAATTTTTCTCTAATAATATCTGGTTAAAATTATTATCACTTATTCACAATTAAATCATGTGGCAGTATTTATCCTCTTGTATCCTTGTTCTCTCTGTTCTTTCTTGTCTCTCTTGCATGCACTGAGACATGCAGAGAAGTTCATGAAGGTCCCATTCTTGCATCCACATGCTAATATCTGCCTTTAGTTCCTCTGATGTTTATGTGCTACAAAATGGTGACTTATAGCATTAACATGGGCGTGTTTTACAATTGTTTTCAGCACATTGTTAATAGTTCTCTATCTGTTACAGTATGGAGACCATTACTCTTGGGGACAAAAGAATAGGAATTAAGACTAGTGTCCTGGAAGAGAAAGCTACAGCTTGTAACATGCTATGTTGCTACGCTGATGAGTTGAAGGAAGGATTCTTTCCATGGATTGATCAGGTCTGTCTTTTAGAACTATCTTTTGTACTCTTCTATAATCCCATCCTAACATGAGGATCCATATATTGTCAGGTTGCCCCAACTTTAGTTCCTCTTCTTAAATTTTATTTCCATGAAGAAGTTAGAAAAGCAGCTGTTTCAGGTATGAAATTGCAAATGTTTATTGCTTTGTCATGTATTTTTGGACCTTTGCTAATCTCCTGATTAAAAACTTTTAATTTCTGTTACAGCCATGCCAGAGTTACTGCGCTCTGCAAAATTAGCGGTAGAGAAAGGTTTAGCTCAAGGGCGTAATGAGTCCTATATAAAGCAGTTGTCTGACTACATTATTCCAGCTCTGGTGGAAGCATTGCATAAGGTCTTTCTAATATTTTTTTGTTTAAAATTACTTTTCATACTCTTGATTTTATTTTTAATTAATCTTATCGACGAAGTATTGAGTTTCAATTTGCTTGCAGGAACCTGATACTGAGATCTGTGCAAGTATGTTGGACTCCTTGAATGAATGCTTACAGGTTTGCCATGTTACTTCCTTCCTCTGGGACCCTTTGTGTACTGTCTTATAAATTGACCCTGGGAGGGCAAGAAGGGTCAATTAAAAATTAACGTTTTTAAGATTTCTAAATTAATGAAATAGCAAAACTTTTCCAATGTAACTTGACTTCTTATTCTAATTTTTGTAGTTGCTGGCTGGATAGACATTTAATTAAAAGCTGTACTTAACAGCTATTGACATATTTTTTTCTTTAGCTGTATTGCACATGTTTATGTTTCTAATTTTTAGCTGATTTATTAACTGTATAGGCAAGTAAGCATGTATGATACTATTTTCACTACCACCATGATGTTGAAGTAGAGTAGCACATAGTACCAATAATGCTTTTAGTTGCACTTAATGAAATTTGTGACTGTATCTTGCAAACTTTATATTTCTTCTTTTAGATTTCGGGACCACTTCTGGATGAAAGCCAGGTCAGATCCATTGTAGATGAGATTAAACAAGTGATCACGGCTAGCTCAAGTAGAAAGAAAGAGAGAGCAGATAGGGCTAAAGCTGAAGACTTTGATGCTGAGGAGTCAGAGTTGATTAAAGAAGAAAATGAGCAAGAGGAAGAAGTTTTCGACCAAGTTAGTATTGTTGAATATTCTAATGTCATCTACAAGCATGTAGCACAATTAATAGAGCTACTCTATTTATGTGGATGTGTTTTTTTGTTTTTTATATATATTTTTTTTGAATCGGTAAAATTTTGTTTCTTTTGCTAAAACATTTTTTTTTTTGTATCAGGTTGGGGAAATCTTGGGAACTTTGATCAAAACGTTTAAAGTTTCTTTCATGCCTTTCTTTGACGAGCTATCTTCTTATTTAACACCTATGTGGGTAAGTACTGCCACAAGGATGTAGATATTTTTTCTCTCGTTTTTTTTTCCTAGTTGGTTCCTTGCACATCATTTTTTTTTCTTTGTATGGTTTTCTTTCTCATATTTATCTCATGATGTTTGGTTAGATTGTATTTATTTTTATAAATTTTATGAGCTTTGCTTGTCAAATGGTTGATTGATACTAGACAGTGATCTCACTTGCTGTTTTGTAATGTATTTTGAACATTAAAGTCTGTAAAATTTAGAAACTGAGAGGAGGATTTGGGAGAAAAAGAGGATAAGAGAGAAGTCACAAGATAGAGGGAAAAGATAGGGAGCCAAACTAGGTTGAGAAAAGAGAGAAAAGGAGTAGAGAAGACATGAAAGAACTAGTGTTCATATGATGCAACAAAAAACTACACTAAAATACAATATAATGTCAATCTGAATTAATAGTTAAGCTTCAAGTAAAAGGGGCATATAACTTTATTAAGAACTTCTATGGTTTACATGTGCAATGGAGAATGAAGAAATTGTATGGCTTTGGTTGAATTTTATATATGTACTTGATTAACATAGAGAGAATATGGATATAGACTCACTCAACAGTTGATACATCCTCATCCCACTGACTGCAAACCAGTTGACTTAAAATTTAAAAATAATAAAATTTACTCATGCATTATTATTCAAACATGAACAAAAGCTAGCAATCTCATTACCCTATAATCCTATTACATGATAAAAATTCAAATAAAATTTAAAATTCTTCAAGTCCATCCCCATTTTGGGGAAAATGGGGAAACGGGGATGGAGGGACCTATCCCATCCACATCCTCATTTTTGGAGGATTTTTTCCCCAAAATGGGGTTGGAGATTTGGGGACCCATGGGGGAAATTGTCATTCCTCCCCAAAGAAGGTGAAGGCTAGGGATGTCAATTTCTTAATGAAGGCTGCTGCGTGATTATGTGTTGGCCAAGTTGACCAAGGAGCTTTGTAGTTGACTGAAATGGAAGTTTTTTTCGCTGTGTACTTTTATTTAGTATTTGTTACCGGTATTCACTGGTAACAACTCCACATGCTCACCTGTACTGAGGATTTCTGACTTTTGTGGTATATGGTGTGTTTTAAATACAGGCCAAGGATAAGACACCCGAAGAGAGAAGGATTGCAATATGCATTTTTGATGATGTTGCCGAGCAGTGTCGTGAGGCAGCTCTTAAGTAAGCTCTGTTTGATCTTTTACTCTGGTGAAAATTTTCATTGAGAACACTCGTTGAGTATATTTTTTCTGATTTTGGTGTGACAGGTATTATGATACCTTTCTTCCTTTCTTATTAGAGGCCTGCAATGATGAGAACTCAGATGTCCGGCAGGTCTGCGTACACTCAATAAGCTGTTCTAGTTCATTGCTTCGGTTGCTGTTGTTCTCATCCAGTTTTTTGTTTGTCTTTTCAGGCAGCCGTATATGGACTTGGTGTTTGTGCAGAGTTTGGTGGACCTGTGTTTAAACCTCTTGTTGGAGGTAGATTCTTCTTGCATGCCTTAAAGAAGTTGATTGTTTAAATAAATTACGTTATTAAAATTTGTGACTTTTTCCAGAGGCTTTATCAAGGTTAAATGTTGTGATACGGCATCCTAATGCCCAGCAATCAGAGAATGTGATGGCATATGATAATGCTGTTTCTGCATTGGGGAAAATATGCCAGTTTCACCGTGATAGTATTGATGCATCTCAGGTACTTTGAAGTTTCTATTCTGTCAATTAATGGTTAGTTAGAGACCTGCAGTGGCTGTCTTATCTACGTACCAACCGAGCTTCATCACTTTGTCCCCACTCTTTAGAAAAGGAAAAGAAGAAAATTGATTAGTGTCAACCATTACTCCATTAGTAAATGATCATCAAGGGTCAGGCCTACGAAACTGAGAATTTGACTTGTTCAGTCTACTAAATTTCAAAAATGTTTTAGCTGCATATAGATGACTAATTGAGGTAACGGTATTGGAGGTACAAAGTACAAACCGATATCATTTTCCATCATCCGTAGCATCAAGTTTTATCTAAAGAAAGTGTTTCTATCCCCTAAGATTTTGAAATCCATATAAAAAGGTCCTTTTAATTCATGGTTCAGGAATTTCTATCATAACCTCATGTGCACATGCCACCCATCACCCAACTACTCTTATTATGGTTCCACATCAACCTGCCCACCTGAGTGCCATTGCTGCTGTTCGCTACAACACATAATTTTTAACCAGTAGTTTTTTGTTCAAAATAAGTATGGAAATCTTTAATAACTTTAGCTAGTTATTACTTGGACATATGGTTTTAATGAATCAGCTTTAATGTCTGGCAGGTTGTTCCTGCATGGTTAAACTGCTTGCCGATAAAAGGTGATTTGATTGAAGCCAAAGTTGTTCATGATCAGCTTTGTTCAATGGTAGAGAGGTAAGGACTTCGTTTTAATTTATTTTTTTTGTTTGTGCCTTTTGCACTTATTCTTATTTTCCTTTTACGGTTTATCCATGCTTTAATTTTTATTTATTTATTTATTTATTATTATTATTTTTTTAATTCATCTACAGGTCAGATCCCGATGTTTTGGGTCCCACCCATCAATATCTTCCTAAAATTGTTGCAGTATTTGCTGAGGTCAGTTTACGCTTTACACACTTAGATTTTGCAATTGATTCCATCAAACATGTCACATTGCAAAATTCTTGTCTATCCTAAATCAATTATTTTCCTTTTATGTTTGCTGTGATTCTTAGTTTGATGATGATAAAGTAGGTTAGTGAAACAGATTAAAACTAATTAATCACATCTGCAAAATGACTGAATGTGTCCCCTGAGAAGTAGCTGAGAACTGAGTGAGAGTTGTTTGTGTAGGTTCTATGTGGTAAAGATTTAGCAACAGAACAAACTGCTAGCCGAATGGTCAATCTGCTGAGGCAGCTTCAGCAGACGCTGCCACCGGCTACCCTGGCCTCAACTTGGTCGTCCTTGCAGCCACAACAACAGCTTGCTCTGCAATCCATCCTCTCATGATCAAATTTTTAGAAACAGTGAGCATCCTGCTGGTTTCAGGGAGAAGGCAATCTCTGAACCCATGTGTGAAGTATATTTATTACCCCATTCTTTTTCCATAAGACGGTTCTCGTCGATTGTTTTGCATGATGTTTGACAGCATCCCAGCATCAGTTTGATTGAGCGTGGAAGTCATCGTCCTTGCGATTGAAATGAATCCCTTCTTGTAGAATGTGTATATTACAAAAAAAAGTTGTTAAATTAAGGATCCCTTCGAAGAAGAAAAGGTTGTTTTTGTTGGGTCTTGTGAGGGGTTGTCATTGAAAATGCGTGAGGTTTTCGGGTTTGCCAGGGAGGCAAAATCCCCAGTGCAGTTTTGATCTCTTGTGATTTTGTTTCAAAATTCATACAAACTTTGTGATTGTGATTATATTTAAACCAAAAATTTTGGATGGTGATGATTCTTTGATTATGTTTGCAATTTCGTTCCCAATAATTAGTTAAAAAAAGTAATGCATATCCAAAGTTTTTGTTTATTCAAAATTTTTGATACACACCTTTGTCCCCTTTTTATTGTTTAAACAAAATTATGACATCATTTTTGAATAGCTGGATTAATGTAATCAATATGATTGATCATTTATATTGCATTTGAATTGCCTTATTTTCATGTAAATGAACAGCTTTGATTAAATAATAAAGGATGGCTTGTGTTGGGAACTATTGTTATGCACTCTGATGTGGGTGCCAGCTATTTACATTTTTTCTTTT